>JASCZW010005455.1:0-191880 GCA_034211315.2 Aedes japonicus | reverse complement strand
CATCTCGCGATGTATGGCGAACTTTTAGACATCATATAAAGAAATTTCGCCACTTTCGCAAATAGACTTAAAAATGTAATTTTTTTTTTTCAGCGTGTGAGAATCGATTTTACAATTTTTACAATATTTTTCATAGAAGCTAAGGCAACTTTCTACAATTCACCCGTACATCACTTTTTTGCAAGTCATGTGTTTTCAAATTATGTTGACATGACAAATTTGTTGTTAGAAAAACTTTTTTCCTTTAAAGTGCCCATTTTGCAATGTATGGCGAACTTTTAGTCAATTATATTGTCCTTATTAAAATAAATTTTCGTCCAATTCTAAGATAGTAATTTTTTAGCAAATTGACTTTAAATTTTAAAATGTTTCAGTGTATCCTAAAGAGTTTAGTGTGTAAGAATCGATTTTACAATTTTTACAATATTTTTCAACCATACATCATTTTTTTGTAATTCTTTTTCTTTTTGAGCTATGTTGTTTAAAAACCGATCAAAAATCTTAAGCTCTTTTGGTGGTCTAGGTAAATGTTGAATAAACATAGTATGCAAAGATGCTAGAAAAGACATATTCTACCCACCCACAACCTTTGATCGGATTCAGATAGGGTGCTGCCAATCACGAAAACGAGTTGGCGTGAAATTCGTCATCTCACTTATCAAATTCTATCTAATCTTCACAGTTAGTACAAAAAAAATGAATTGGTAGTATGACGGTGAATTGTTTTTCTTGTTTTTATTACTGTTTGCAGCATATCTGAGATATGACACATACATCAAAACGGCCCGGCCTACTGCGTTATAATAAATATATTCAAACATAATTCTATGAAATTCGAGAAACGGTTTTGCCAAAATATAAGCTATAAAGTAATAGAAGCTATGTAAAAGAAACCTTTGCCACAGCGCTATCACTTAACCTTTTTCGGTGTAACGTTTGCATTAAAAAAAATAACTTTTTTTTGACTGGTGATAAAAAACTAAACTAAGACCGATAATTGATTTTGATAAATTTCCCATGGCAAGTAATTATTTAAGCTTACTTGCAAATAAACTCTATGTCCTTGCAAGCGGCCTTCTGGCAGTTAACCGGAACATTCGCCATGGCGGACGAAAACATACGTATAGGCATGTTTTTAAGTTCTTTCTTCGGTTTATTTACCAATTCCTCCTCTGTTTTCGCAACAAAATTGTTGGAGTAAACATCGCTTCAGTTTGGCCCAGAAATTCTCGATGGGACGCAGCTGGGGGACGTTGGGCGGGTTCATATTCAGTCGATATTCAACTGCTCCATCTCCTTCAACGATCGCTTCAATTAGTGGGCCGACGCCAGATCCGGCCAGAACACCGTATCTTCACCCTTACGGTATTTCTTGATGAACGACACAACTTCCAGCAGACATTTCGTACTATAAATTTCCCCGTTCACGGCCAGTCCGGATCGAATGAAGAGTGGCTTTGACATTTCCTTCTCGCTGATTGTCAGCCACAGCAGCACCTTCTTTGGAAACTTGGTGTGTGAAATGAACTTCACCTCGGAGCTCACTTTCTTCGTGGGGAAGTGAAATACGAAGTGCCCTGCCAGTCGTTGCCGTCCAGGGTGAGATAGGTCTCGTCGACCATCACCACCGCCACGTCGTGATTCGCCAGGGAAATTGAGTTGACCATCTTATTCAGACACTGCCGCTGCGTCTTTGCCTGCAGTTTTGAACCCAGTGGACGTGACTTCCGCTTCCTGACATGTATGTTCATGTTTGCAAGGTACTTTTTCACTGTTTGGCCGGATGAACCGACCTCCCGGTCAAGTGCACGCAGCGATGTAGCCACTTTTCCCTCGGTCTTCCTCTTCAGCATTCTTTGGAGCCAGAGTCGTCGGTCGTCCGGAACCGGGTTTTCTTTCGATGCTAACAGTGCCAAGATGTTGTAGATTCCGGAACGAGCTTATCTGGTGTCCACAAAGAGCCGCACGATGCCCGTTGTCGACGTTCTTTGAACGCGCAAACTTCTGCACGGAGTTGCTTCACTGTTTTCGCCATCACGGTTAGAGTTCGACTGATAGAGCTGTCAAATTTTGTCTGCTGACTCATGGATTACTATGATTGATGCTGCATGGGTAGTTTTGTCAGTGCGGGTGAAGGTAAACCCATGAAAATTCGTCAATGGTTGTCCATTTTTTGTAATGCACACGTTATGTCCAAGGCGGCTGAAAACATCTTTTCTCCGTGTTAGGAGTTGCTGATCGTCGTCTTCGTCATTTGCTGTATATAATACAGAAGTAAGTACTGACTACAACAATCAGCAAAGACTAAATATGAGCATTTAAAGACTGCATATGAAAATTCGGTACATGGAACTGCAAGTCACTCTGCTTCCCAGTTGCGATATCGATCCACAGCCAGCTGTTTGAAAGCAAATCTACCTGCCGGATTAAAAATGCCACGACTTTGGACGCACGTCAGCAGTTTTTGAGGAGCATCGCTGGACTAAAACTTCCCGTCAAAATTTATCGATGCAATACAAGTTGGATGTTATTAACGGCTATTTCTATGTTAAAAACCCGAATTAATCCACCGATGGTGAGACTGAACCCTTCTTACACTTCACTAGTTATTTCATATATTCAGTCTATGAAATAAACTATTAAAGGGTGTTTCGATCAAAATTTGGTCGACTTAAACTTTCCTTTCATCGTGCATAAACAATTGTTTACACACCCCTCATTTTGAAGATTTGTGCGTATAGCATCATGTCTCTATTTTCATTTAGAGATAAGACTTCAGTTATCAAAATGTCGTCAAAGGAGGAGAAGCAACGCATCAAATTTTTGCACGTGCATGGCGAAAATCAAACTAATCTCACGCCAAGTTGGCGAAATTGTTGAATGTGGTTGAATCAACTGTTACCAACGTATTTAAAGTGTTCGAGTGATAGGTTTGTCGACAGCCAGAAAGCTGGATCGGGGGAAATCAAAGCCGAAGGCCACAGCGACGACAAAAGAGTTGCCCGCTGTTTCGAGTGGAACTCCAACCTCTCCGTCGAGATGTCGCAAGGACGCTGGGAGTGGTGCCTTCAACCGTGGATAGAGCTAAAACCGAGCTGGACTATCGACTTACAAGACAGTGGTGACTCCAAAACACGTCGGCCAAAGCACGATCGCAAAAGTTGCACACGACGATGCTGACGAAGTTTGATTTAAGGACGATGGAACTTACATCAAGACAGACTTTAAACAGCTTCCTGGACAGACATTTTAAACGACAACCGGACGAGGAAACGTTGCAGATATTTTCAAGCACATTAAACTGTCAAAGTTCACGGAGAAATATCTGGTGTGGCAGGCCATCTGTACCTGGGGCTCGAAGAGCAACGTTTAATTGCGACCGGAACTGTCAACCGAAATTATTGGCGAGTGCCTACAAAAACATCTTCTGCCTTTCCTGAAGCGACACTATTGTTCCGTTCTATTTTGGCCGGATTTGGCATCTTGCCATTACGGAAAAACGGCCATGGAATGGTATGCTGCCAACAACGTGCAAGTGGTGCCAAAGGATAAGAACCCTCCCAATACGCTGAGAGCTCCGCCCAATTGAACAATAATGGGCCATCGTCAAGTGGAACCTTAACAAGACTCAAAAAGCTGTTTGTGAGCGAGAAACAGTTCAAGGCAAACTGGCATTCTGCGGCGAAATAAGTGGACAAGGAGACTTTACAAAAGCTTATCGCAGGTGTTAAACGAAAGACCCGGCAATTCGCATTCGGTAAAAGAATCTTAGTTGAATATTTCTCCAGTATTATGTATAAACTGAACTTGAAAACGAAAACGAATTTGACTTATTAATAAAAACTATGATCGGCTCACACACATTACTGTTTGACCATATTTTGATCGGAACAGCCTTTAGACAATTCCAACCGTCAATTTTGATTATCAACCTGGATCGACATTATCGACATGTTCCTTGAAAATTTTGCAGTTACAGTAAATGGAGATTTTATGTAATATTTGAATATTCTCGTTGCAGTTCAAACCCCGATACCTCAAACGATGCGACGATTTTGTAACGCATACACACGCTGACATGCAGTTCGTCGAGCTGAGTTGGATGGTATATGACACTAGGCTCTCTGGGCCTCGGATAAAAAGTCGAGTTTTCAAGCGATCTTTTTACCCTTCTTTGATATAAGAAGGGTCAAAAAAGAGAAGTGGACATTGAAACGAAAGAGTATCTTATGCAATCTTATCAGACGACGCAGGCAGTACCAGAGAAAAACCTGGAAATAATTGGATTAGATTACGTCCAATTTTGCTTTTACTCCGAAATGTTCAAGACAATTGATAAAAAGATGGATTTACTTCAAATCGCTTTGTGTGTTGCATTTTTAACGTGAACAATCTGTATGACCTCATTCATAAAATTTGTTAAATATTTATAGAAAACGAACGTGTGAACGGAAAAATGCAAATCAGATCCATTACATCAAAAATCAATTTCGCACGATTCCTGGCTGCTGCAGTAGAGAGGTGCTTCGATTTTTATTTTTCGAAGATTATCGCATCATACCAATTCGGGTGTTGCACACTTCCAAAAGTAGCGATACTACATGTTTTCCGGCCCTGAATTGATGTTCACCTGTTCCGGGAGGAAAAGCTTCTTTGTCGCCCCGTCGAGGCTCCGCCGCCGGTTAACTCGCTGCCATACGTACACGGGTTTGTCGATTTTTCGCATTTTCCGGAAAGAGCCAAATGATGTACAGTAATGTGATCGGAATCGTGCCATTCGTCGGATGGGTAGAACCAGTTTTTCCCATCGCTTCTATCCAGCACCCAGCGATTCGCCGTGGATCCGATAATGTAGATGATTATTTCATTAATATTCATCGTAAATCTTTACCATATGTGATGTTGGTGGGAATGTGTTGCTACGGGAGTGCCGGACTGGTAATCGGAAGCGTGCTTAGAAGTCGCACTACCCAACACCGCCGGAATGTTTGTAAACGATTTGTATATTTTTCCTGCCGCTGCTGTTCTGTGATCCACGATGCGCTGATATTGAAGTGTGGGCGATTTGTTGGATATTCAGCTCACGTGCTCCGCTGCCCGGGGAGGATGGGAAATATTTTTCGATAATGTAAACAGGTTGTTCCGGTGCTGCCAACGTTGCAGGCTTCTACGGAAGTTAGCGAGTTATTTCAGTGATATCGATATGGTTTGAAGTAGAAAGGTTTGGTGTTGCAACCACATAGGTCTAAAATTTAAGCGTTGGAGATAGAGCGGTTTCCATTTGCCTGAATGGGATTTGGAATGGGATTGAAAGGTTTCCTTGAAGTTGTGCGAATTGAGCGACTGTGCCCAATGAATTGCAAATTTATGGGTGTTTAAAGTGGATTGAGAAATCGAATTTTGAATTTACAAATAAGTTGTTTAAAATAATGTTGCATTTTTTCCGGGAGTTATGCATATGAGTTACTGAGATTTGTACATTCTAGGAAGAAGATGTGAAAGAATTAACGCTTATTAGTAATCTTAGATTCGAAACTTACTTTTGTAGACCACTATAAGACAACCATTCACAAGGGTTATAACATGCTAGGGGTTCATAAAGCGTTTCAGCTACAACTTTCACGATCTATACTCATTAAAAAAATCTTTATATTTTATATGTAAGATCAATACTGGAATATTCCAGCATCGTAAGGTCTCTTTGTTCAATCACAAACAAGAAAAATTGGAATCAGTACACAAGCAATTTCTAAAACATCATTCGTAAATAAGGTTGGACTTCATTTCCTCTTCCTTCATATGAAACACGCTGCATGCTTATCGATTTACAAACATTGAAAGAGCGTCGTGAGATTGCAATGGTCTCATTTGGAAAAAGATGTAGTTTCGCAGAGGATTAACTCTACTAAAATTTGATCAACATTTTTTTATACCTAGTTGGCAACTACGAGCTTGAAAAATGTTCTCACCCAACCATAGCCGAACAAACTATTTCAAATATGGTCTACTTAACCGAATGATGGCCTTTTATAATTTTCACTGTGAAACTAAAATTAAAAAAAAGCCCAATATCAGGACATTTTAAATTTAAACTACACAGATAAAAAGAAACATTGAATTTTCTGCGTTATCTAATGCACATGAAGCGAATGCTAGATTTGGCAGAAAATAATGGGGTATTTTATGAAAATTTAAGCCAGATAACGTCTGAATCAAGCCTGTTGTATGAAAGATTGCAAACATTGTTGTATGGCTCAGCAAATACTACAACCAATTGCGTTGTTTACGCCTCCTTTGGCTTGGAATTAAACTTGAGAAAATTTTACGCGCTTGTTAAAATTAATCATTTTTTTCTGTGTAGTTTAACAAATATAGATAGCTGTAAATTTTATGTACGTTACTGTCTACAATGATGATTGAACAAATAAATAAATCAATAAATAAAACTTGCTGGAAACTGGAATAATGCATGCGTCCCCGCAACGAAGCTCTGGTCCTCACAAGTTCCTACCTCATGCTTCCACGGGTCAAGAGATGACAAATACCACCAGCTAAGAGTTGCGTACTTAGCTGGTAGTGCAGCCAGGGCAATGTTGTCTTTCTGACTTCAGCTAGATTGATGCGGTGGTTGCCGAGCATCTCTCCACCAAGGGGTGCGGCTCAAACAGCGTCCGTCCAGTCATCCAGTGGATGAGTATAAACCGCTGTATCGCTTCGGCTTTTCCGGTTCGGCTTCCGCTTCGGCTGGCACGGAATTTTGTCCCAGGCTACTGACCATCGGTTGTCCTGATTGTATCAGATTCCGTCGAATTTTTCCTTACGCGTGTTGTCATCATTTTGGTCTAACCTTTGGATGAGATTCATGCCTTTGGTTGTTTCTGTACGTACATGTCTCGTCGTATCTTTTTATTGTGCGAAAGATAAATCAAGCTAAACAATGCATTAGGTCCTAAGTAACTTTGAGAGACTCTCTTTGTCGACTTGCTTTATTTTTCCTACGGCAATGTAAAAACATGTTCAACTATTTTCAACATACAGTGTGGTAGTACAAAGTGTGATAAGGGATCCAATACGTTGAAAACATCAGGAAATCGTTTAATAGACAAGCTATTAACCAAAGAGAAAGTCGACGACGAGAATCTCTCAATGTAACTTAGGACCTAATGCATTGTTCAGCTTGAAATTTCTCGTTCACACCGGCTTGAACATCGTTTCAAGATCTCACATGATCTAATTTTCTTCAAACGTAAATCTACTGAGACAAATACACTGCAGCTCCTTTCTCACCCTGTACACTCTTTATTTCGCTTTTTGTTGACTACAAATATATTTTGATGACGTTTTCGCAAGACGAGCAATAATTTCTTTCAAATAGAATTTATTTATAACTTACTATTTCAGCGTATTAGTAAAACGATTGTATGATGTATGATGTATGATAGGTACTACCATCCATTGTAGCTGATCCTGATCATTGCCATTGTACGAAGGGCCAAAAGATAAGCTTTCTGTAGTGGAGTTTAACTGAATTTGCTAGCGTTAACTAGTGATAGTTTAAAAAGTGTTTTTTTTAAAGAAAAAGTGATCAAGTAAAGTGTTAATTTTATTTTCCTAGTTTTCCAATTACTTTCTTTTGCAGAATAACTGTATTACGTAGGATTCCGTGAGAAATGACATACTATTTTTAACCAAGCGGAGTATATATTCCGATATACTCGCGTCACAATGGATGCTGGTTCCATCGAAGATCCAAATTGAATGGAATCCGAGGTATGTTTCTACTTTACTGCTTTGAGGAGTAAACTGCAGGATATACTGGAAGAAGTAAAGCCAGGAGAATGTTCCAGCTTTGTAACAGCATTCTAACATCCCAGTCTGAGCTATCAGGCATAAGCAGGAACCTCGTTGCTTACGAACAAATAACACACGACAAATAAATCGTTTAGCCTTTTCCGTATAGGCCTAGGCGGGAATGCTTCGCAATTATCGAAATATACCTCGGGTCCAGAAATAAAAGGTAGGGATAATCCCAAGGTAGAGAAATCAATTCCATAAAACATTGCTGCCTTGTGCTTCTTGCGAAATATTACATTCTATTCATAAACATCAATCCAGGTACTGATGGTTGTCTTTTGCTTGCCGTACAAAACTGCAAGCTTGGTCCTCGAAGGAACCTAATAATAGTTCTCATAGAGTGAATGGTATACCGTGTTATCATAGACTCGACATTTTTTTACAGCTTGTAATATTGCAGCCAATTATCTACGATCTGTAGTAATGAATGTGGCAAATAAGCAAATAGTTACAAATAAGTATTCATATTTACCTTTTTTGCTATTACTGACAGTAAAATCAACAATTTCACAGGATAAAAAAGTATTTACGATGCGCTTAAATGTTTATTATTATCAATTTACTGTGGCTGTTCGATCGAGGGTCAGAACCTGTTGTCATCTAAGCTGTCAGTTGGCAATGTGATTTGTTTTGACATTATGGAAAATCTGCTTATTAGTCTTAAAGTGAAAACAATACGCAATAAACAGATTGCAAATATGTTTCCGCTGAAACTGAAAACTTATTCTAGAAATCGCAGTAAGTCGTTCTTTGAAACTGACGTGTTTTGTTTTTTGCTGCGTCGTTTTCGCGAAAAAAGAAACAAACAATAATTCGTGATTTAACTTTAACTAACAGTGAAGTCATAAAATCTCCGCGAGCTTTTGGAAAGACGTAATGAATACAATCGATTCCCTCCCGAAATGTGTGAGTGTCAGTAGTATTATCACATTTTTTGGTTTTTGTGCTTCGCCCCCGCACCCGGAAGCAAAGTTACATCAGCTTAGTTTTGTTAATTAGTTGACATAAATTGTTAACTTTGGTCAACATGTTAATTTGAGTGTTTTTCCACTTTGTCGCGAGTGAATCGATAATAATTTTTTTTTTTTTTTTAGTAATCATTTATTTGTACAGGCTCAATCGAATAAACTTTACAGAGCCAAATTTTCATACTTTTATACATCATTTATCTTAAAACTAAAGTTAGGAGGATAGAGCCGATTACTCGCGGCCGTCTCTAGGTTAATAGGAATTACAAATTACGGATGGGAAGAGGTGGGAATTTAAAGTATGGTTTACATAACACATTAAATTTAAATTCTAAATTATTGAAACACTTATAACTACACAACTTTTGGTTTTCTTTTATTCGAACATTTTTGAAAGAGAAAAAAAAAACACACGAACACAGAAAAAAAAACTTATACTAAACATACATGTTAAACTAACTACAATCTAATGCTAATGTTAGTCAAAAACACATAAATGAGTTTCATGTACTCCAAATCACGTACAGCCAAAATATCTCGAATGGGCACATTGGGTTGTCTACCTCGAGCCCGAAGGGAATCATAAAGCCCCGATCTGACCTCACGATGCTCAGAACAAGACCAAATAACGTGATCTGCGTCCTGATAGCTTTGTCCACATTCACAGAGATTGCTGTCGCTCAGCCCAACCCGGTATAAATGAGCGTTCAAAGAATAATGATTGGACATGAGGCGAGACATGACACGAATGAAGTCTCGACCCACATCCATCCCCTAAACCAAGATTTCTTCGACACCTTTGGGATGATAGAATGTTGCCATCGCCCCAAATCTCCTTTACTCCATTTATACTGCCAGCTGACGAGTGACTGTTGACGAAAAATAGGAAAAAAATTCGTTGAAGGCGATTTGTCGATCACAAATATCGCCTTCTATAGCGCCCACCTTTGCAAGCGAGTCCGCTTTCTCATTGCCGGAATTGAACAATGAGATGGGACCCATACAAAGGTGATGATAAAAATAACGCGAAGATAAAGCACTTAGAAGCTCCTGTATTTTCATGAGAAAATACGAGGAGTGCTTTACCGGCCTCAAGGAGCGAATAGCCTCTATAGAACTGAGACTATCCGTGAAAATGAAGTACTGATCCGGTGGTAATGAGGCAACAATTTCTAGCGTAAAATGTATTGCCGCTAATTCAGCGACATACACGGAACAAGGGGCTTGAAGTTTACGGTTGGCGCTATAAATTTCATTAAATATTCCAAAGCCTGCTGACTCCTCTATCAAAGATCCGTCAGTGAAGAACGATTTAGTGGAATCAACTTGGCCAAACTTTGCAGCAAATATCACCGGAGCAATCATAGGACGATGATGCTCTGGGATTCCACAAGCTCCAGCTTCATGGATAAATCAAAATGAACCGAATTGTCGAAATCGGAGAAGCAAACACGATTGGAAATGTTCGGCGAAGGGCTGACATCCTGTGTTATGTACAAATGGTACAAGGTCATGAAGCGGGTTTGAGGGTTCAACTCAAGGAGCTTCTCAAAATTTTCGATCACCTGGGGGTTCATAACTTCACACCTGGTGAGGAGCCGGAGAGATAATTCTGTAAACCGATCCGAGAGTGGCAACATGCCAGCCAGCACTTCAAGACTCATGGTGTGAGTCGAGTGCATGCAACCTAACGCGATACGAAGACACCGATACTGAATACGTTCCAGTTTAATGAAGTGCGACCGAGCCGCTGACTGAAAACAAAAACTACCGTATTCCATAATCGACAAAATCGTTGTCCGGTACAACGTTAGAAGATCTTGTGGATGAGCTCCCCACCAGGTTCCAGTAATTGTGCAGAGAAAGTTGATCCTTGGCTGGCACTTTCGCTTCACATACTCAATATGGGATCTCCAGGTGCACTTTGAATCGAACCAGACCCCAAGATATTTAAATGACATAGAATGAGCTATCGGCTTACCCCAAATTTGAAGCTTCGGTTGTGCTGGGTTATGCTTCCTGAAAAAACTACCAACTCAGTTTTCTCCGTAGAGAATTCGATACCTAGCTCTAGAGCCCAAGTAGACAAATTGTCCAAGGTATCCTGTAAGGGTCCTTGCAGATCGACCCCATTGGGTCCCGTGACGAGACACTACGCCGTCATCTGCAAGTTGTCTCAACGTACAGTTGTCACCTAGACAACCGTCAATGTCTTTGACATAAAAATTATACAAAAGGGGGCTTAAACATGATCCCTGGGGAAGACCCATGTAGCTAAATCGTGAAGCTGTAGAGGTTCCATGAGAAAAGCTCATATGTTTCTCTGACAGCAAATTGTACAAAAAATTATTCATTAATGGTGAAAAGCCACAAGCGTGGAGTTTATCTGAAAGAACTTCAACAGATACTGAATCAAAAGCCCCTTTATGTCCAAGAATACAGAAGCCATTTGCTCTTTTTTAGCAAAAGCTAACTGAATATCTGTGGAAAGCAACGCGAGACAGTCGTTCGTTCCCTTACCCCTACGGAAACCATATTGAGTATCTGAAAGCAGGTTGTTCGTCTCAACCCATTTGTCCAGACGGAAAAGGATCATTTTCTCCAGCAACTTTCGAATACAGGATAACATCGCGATGGGTCGATAGGAGTTGTGGTCGGACGCGGGCTTACCAGGTTTTTGAATGGCAATAACTCTCACCCGTCTCCAATCATCCGGTACAATGTTAAGTTCCAGAAACTGATTAAACAAGTGGAACATGCGCCTCTTAGCGACGCCTGGGAGGTTCTTGAGCAAGTTGAACTTGATCCTATCAGCGCCTGGAGCCGTATTGCCACACGAAAGGAGTGCGAGAGAGAACTCTACCATTGAAAAGGGTTGGCTAATCTCATCTATCGAATTCGTGTTTTCGCGAGGAATCATCCGTGCCGGCACAGAATCTGGGCAAACTTTTCGCGCGAATTTGAGGATCCATTGGTCCGAGTACTCTTCGCTCTCGTTGTTCGTAGTTCGGTTACGCAACCTTCGCGCCGTGTTCAAAGAGTACTCATCGACGTTTCGCGCGATAGCCCGTTCACGAATGTTCGCCAGTAACCGCGTTTCTTGGCCTTGATGAGGCTCTTAAGTTCACGTTCGAGAGCCGTGTATACTTCGAAGTGCTCAGGTGTTCCACGTCTACGGAAAACTTTAAACGCGTCGGACTTTTACGGTAAACCTCGGTGCATTGCTGATCCCACCATGGAGAAGGAGGTTTCCTGCGAGATGACGTCCCTGGAACTGGTCGAGTTTGAGCTTGAAGCGCGCTGTCTAAGATCAGGTTGGAGAGGAAGTTATACTCTTCCAGCGGTGAAAGCCTTTCTACCGTCGTTACGGCTTCATCTACTGCTGTCCTAAACTTTGTCCAATCGATGTGACGGGTAAGATCATACGTGACGTTAACAGATTTCGACGGATTGAACCCGGTGGCAACCGAAATTTTTATGGGCAAGTGATCACTACCGTGGGGATCTTGAATCACATTCCATGTGCAATCCAACGATAATGTATTCGAACAAAGTGTGAGGTCTAATCTACTGCCAAATGAGGATGAACCAGCCAAACGTGTTACTTCTCCATTGTTAAGAACTGTCATATTGAAGTTGTCACAGAGGTCATATATCAGGAAGACCGGTTGTCATCATACAGTTCTCCCCAGCCTGTACCGTGAGAGTTAAAATCTCCCATGACCAACCGTGGAGCAGGAAGGACCGAACAAATATCTGAAAGTTGTTTTCGGTTAATGGAGGCTCTAGGAGGAATATAAACGGAAGCAATGCAAAGGCTTTTATTTTTAATAACAGCCTGACATGCGACAACTTCAATACCTGGAATAGGAGGAAAATTCACTCTATAGAAGGAGTAGCACTTTTTGATCCCCAAAAGTACTCCTCCTCCACGTGAATCCTCACGATCAAGACGAATTATATTGAAATCATGAATCGGAAGATTGATTTCGGAAGAGAACCATGTTTCACAAAGAGCGAATGCATCACAACCGGTAGTGTGAGCTAAAAATTTAAAGATTCCAATTTAGGAATCAAACTTCGACAATTCCACTGTAGAACAGTGATCAAATCCCCGACCTCCTTTGGAAAATTATCCATCGAAGGAAATGATAGCTGCAAGGATGGGCCACTTTAATGTTAATTTCTGCAAAAAAGTTTTCACAGTGGGAAGCATTGCCATAACAATGCTTTTGAGAGGGTCAGAAATTTCGAGGTACTTGAAGATACCTTCGGCAATGTCATCAAATGAGAACAGCCCACTAGAGGAGGGGCTTTTGTTCTTAAAATTGGGGCTTCAGGGGTTTGGATGTCCCCGGGAGAGATGGAAAGTCCTGGGTGTAGTTAGTACTACGAAAACCAGGTGGATTAGGATTTTCCTTTTTCCACCTTTCCTTGAATTGGGCAAGCTGGTCTCGGGCTTCTTTTCAGCAACTTTCCGTGGGCGGACGCGTCTTCGCTTCCTTGAAGCACCTTCCGGAAAGGTGAACGATGTTCCCTCTTCAGCCGAATCAAAGTCAGACTCGTCATCTGACAGAGGAGCAAAGGGATTTGTATTGGCATCGGGTGATGGTGAGGCTTTTTCACCATTTCAGCAAAGATTGCCTTGAACGCTGTTTCAGCGAGCGTTCTAATTTTTCCCCGCGTTGTTTGTACGCCGGGCACGATGAGAGAGCATGAGGAGGAGTTCCTTTACAAAAAGCGCATTTAGGTGTGCTGTCTGCGCAGCGCCATCCTCATGCTTCTCCCCGCAGTTAGACAGCGCGCTTTATTGCCGCAATGGGAGGTCGTATGTCCCATCTGCTGGCATTTCTGGCAGATCATGACCCGAGGTACAAACAATCGCACAGGTAGCCGAAGTTTTCCCAACTCAACGTATTGGGGAGGGCTGAGCCAGAGGAAGGTCACACGAAACGAGTCTGAGGGGTGTAAATTTCTTTTTCACCCTTAGTGATCGAGACGGTGCCTAGTTTTCGCACATCGAGTATCTTGACTGAATGAAGCAGGGTTCTTAAATCGACCAACCCCTGCTTCAACAGGATCTCAAGGTCAAACTCGCTTCCGGAGACCACACCTTCTATCTCAATACCTCGAGCTGGGATGTACACTAAATATTCCAGTGTAAAAAATTGAGAGACAGCAATTTCATTAGCTTGTTTTAGGTTGGACACAACGACTTTTAGTTTATTGTGTCTCACCTTAATTATCTCGGTCACGGCCGAGAGTCGCTTCGTCAGATCGTTTGAAATCTGATAAATGTTGAGAGGTTTCGTTTTGGGCCGAAAATAGACAACCCAAGGACCAGCTGAACTATCAGGATAAGAGCGCGATCGGGTAACTTTGAAGCTACCCCATCATTTTGCGCCATAGATGATTCATCTTCCGATAAATCATCCATGGCTCGCTTGTGAGGGCTTATGGCGCTCAACCACTAACGTAATTAACTACAATCAATCACAGATACACAAATTAAACCTAAGCACACACACTCACACACTCTCAGTCACTCTTCACACTCACACACAATGCGATTATAATGAATTCAAAAGAGCGAGAAATAAAAATTATCTTATACTACTAACTACTAAAAACTTATCTTATGTGTATCACTGATCTACTGCAGACGGGCGACGAATGTGCTGCTGCTGCTGCCGAGCGACGATGAGTGGCCGCGTGTACCGGCTAGGCGTGTAGCTGAACGATGGTGATAATGATACTGGTGATACTGGTCGGTGGAGGTTAGCAGATGATCGACTGCACGCTTCACACGATGGCCTGCTGGTGTGCGTGCCGTATAGATGTGGAACAATATGGCTTTTCGATCGTGGCAATATTGCTAATTGCAATAAATGGCGTTGTTGCACTGTTTATCACACAACCTTTTCTTCTTAATAAAACCAGGACTCGATTTCACTCGCGATCGCGAAAAAATATTGAACTGAAGAATTGAATCAACTCGTGAAAAGCTTCCAAAGCAACGGAAAGCGGACCGAACGAACTGTACCGTTCGCTTGTTCACTGGGCAATGAATCGATAATAATTAACAGTAATGATATAGAGTCGCCTCATACACACTTAGATTTTTTTTACAGAAATCTGTAAAATTTTACCGAATTCTCAACAGCTGAACGTTCTGTAATCCGATTTAATGGATTTCGGTGAAATTTTACAGATATCTATAGAAAAAATTACCGGATTTTGGTAAAATTTTACCGATATCCGTAAAATCTGTAAATTCGGTAAAATTTCACAGATTTCTGTACAACAATCTGAGTATGTAGCGGGGATTTGATTATTGGCAGAGTGAGGAGTGAAAAAAAAAGACCAGTGCATGTAGAAAACGGCCATTTGCTTGTTAGAAGCAGCAAACGAAGACAACGCGCATGCACGCGTGAAAGGCTACCGCATAATTTCAGATGCATGGTGTGCAGAGCTTTGCTATGCAGGTTGCATATCTAATACTTTGTCGTGAGTGTATGGAATTAATTACGAATTAACGACGAGAATTTTTATTTTAATTAATAAACAAGCGAGTGTCATTAAGGAAGCGGCCATGGGTGAGATCTATCTGATTATAACTATATAACAATAACAAAAAAAAAATGATTGTTTCTCTCTGTGTATATTTTGAATGTTATATATATTATCATACTGTATTTTATTGTTATCAAAAATTTAAATCTCGATTTCACCATATAACCTCTACATTAAAACATATTGTTAATGCATACAATATTGTCATTGATTGAAGGGTGTTTATTGCTTGCACTCGGTATGGATTGTATACCAACTTTTTGGCATAGAGTACAGCAAAAAATGTGTTCGTAAATAGCCATTTTGTTTGGTAATTGAACATAGCCGCCTATTAAGCATATTATTACTTGTCCTTTTATCAACGGACATATTGTCAAAACTATATAGCAGATTGTAAGTTTATAGTTGTCAACTATAAGGGTAAATGTCGTAACAATAACGGAAACGGTAGTCAACAATAAGGGAAATGGTCCAAAATTGGTATGTGATTATTCGGGTAGACAGTGCAAAAAGTGAATTAAAATTAAATCTCAAGTTAAACTACAATTGATTCATTACTTCTCAGAAAATTGTCGGTTAATTCTTTTATTTTTTCTGCTCGGTTCGAGAATGCAGACATTCTCTGCTCGGGTTTGCAGAGAATGCAGACATCGAACAATAACCAATATGGCGGTAAAACCATCTATCCATCCTATTTTCTCAGCATTCCCTTTACCAAAAGAGCTGATTTTCTGTATGTAATTTGCGTCTATGATAAACAAGACAGTCTATAATGCTAAAATTGATGAAAGTTTCTAGAATGTGACAATTTTCACCGTAACTTCGAATTCTTGAAAATTTGAAAACAACAGAAATTGCACATGCCAGCCATGAATGGCTTAAATGTTGCGGTGTTGCAAGAATTCTATTAAAGTTTGGCTCGTAAAATTTCTGTAGATTCTTACATATATGCCTTCAAAAATCTTCGTAACAATGCAAATCAGCCATTACGGCAGCCAATTTTGTGATTTTGTGACAATCATCTTAAAATAACAAAATTTGACTTAACAACTTATTAAAATTAGCTTGGTATCGAATTCATCTTACAAAAAAAATATTTAAAATTAGTTTGATATTGATCATTGCACCGCTGTGAAACTCCTCCAACAGGTAGCTGATAGCCCAAAACCTTTCGCACAAATGCATCCGAGCTACATTTTCTCTATTCAGTCGTTTAACCATTCATTAGAACAATCAAGTTGTTGAACATACTACACACGCCACATCGCCCTCCAAGCCTAGGACTCCATACAAAAGTGCCAATCTGCGGCAGGAAACCGCCGACGGACGGACGGACGGAAGAATGAATGAAAATCATATCACTCCTCCTTCTGCTTGGGAACTGGTAACGAAACAAAACGAATTTCCTCCCAACTCATCAACCCGCTCCTCATTCCCCCCCTCGAGTAATCATTCTGACCACGCAGCATATCCAGTAATTTTCGAACGAGCAGCTTCGGTGAGGTGCTATACTCACTTTCAATCGTTACCGAACCACTTTAGGAGTGGCTCACTCTGTGTTCTCAAGTTGAATCATTACCACTAATTGGATTGGCCATTAACCGTGGTTGCTAATTGAACCAAAATTGGCACACATGTTGATACCGTCCCATGCTCGGGTGCGTAGTTGTCATTTTACCGTTCGTATGTGTAGTTTACGAGGCTCATCTGCCTTTTCGGAATCGAGATGGCAATGGGTGGTGGTGGTGATACATCTGGCCAAATCAACCGTGTAATAGTAGGGTATCTTGGATGGTGTGATAAACGCCACAGAAGGACTCCCTTCAGCTGGAACCGAACTGGAAATGGAAATGGAAATATCACCATTGCAGCAGGCCTCAACAGGCTAGAAACAAAAAGCTCTTCCTCTTTGCGTCATTCTCGGCTCGAGTCCTGAGTGCGCAGCGCAGCAGGGATGAATAGGTATCGCATTAAATGGAGATGTGTCTCGAAGTTATGCTTGCATGTGTATGCTCGGTTTGCTGGAGATAATATAGCTGCCAAAATGTTTCCTGTGAATGATATTTCCGATTTCCACCTTCGGTCGTTTCCTTGCATAGAGAGAGATGATTTGATTCGCAGCGTGGGTGGATACATGTTATGGTGGATGGTGGGCTTACCGTTGAGGTTGAAGGTGTTTGGTTGATATTGGGATTTGATTAGCCAGCAGTAACTTCGGTTAATTTTGCTTTAACCGTGTTCCTTAAACCAAAGTTCATATAGTTGCTGAGAAACTATAAGAACCAACTATCAAACGTCAATAGTTATAAGTGTTTTCCCAATCATCATCGATTGGTATGGACCTTGGATTTGATAAGAAATTCATATCATGAACAACAAACCACACTATCTTGCAGCTATAGCAACAGCACGATTTAAATTTCATTAGATAAATTGATTTTTCCGTGCTTCAACCCTCCACCAGTGGGACAAGTGAGGTTTGGGATCTTCTTTATCGCCAGCCAAAGAGAGAAGAGCTTAGCTGTGAACACGTTCGATGCTAGCTGGCCATCTTGCGACCGACCGCTGCGGCGAACCACAGTTCATAACGTTAAAAGCTGTTGCATCGAACATCGTCCTAACCCTTTAATCGGTAGCGGAAGCCAACGAAAGATGGTTCACGTATCAGTATATGGAATGGATTTTAATTTTGAGCGACGTCGGAGCACACTTTATACGTGAAATGAAAACTTTCAAAACTGACGCAAGTACTTACCTTCTACTTATCATTCCTCAAATCGATATATGTGCTTCAAAACTGAACCCATCCATTCGTTTCATCGGCCAGTATCGATCTCTCCGTCCAAAAAGTTTATCGGAAATTCAATTTCATTCGCAAACGAAGAAGAAGAAGAAAAACACCTAACTCTAAGTCTCAGGCCGCATGGCACTCATAACTCATACGTTCCCAATGCGACCCAGCGACGACCGTAAAAAGATGATTCTACCATCTCCGGACTGACACTTACTCGCTTCGATGCACACCTTTTCCCCTTTCCAACTTTGTTTCCGAATGTCACATCCAACATGCTAATAAAATAAAATAGACCTACCTTTTAGAAATTCTCTCCACGGCTGTACGCGTTATACCTATGTAATCCTGTGTACCGGAAGTACGTACCGTCGTCAGTGTGAATCTTCCAAACATCCCCGGTGTTACAAACTCCTCCTGAGAAGTACGGGATCCTCCCACGAACCGTGCAGGAAGACAATCCCTTTTTCGCGAAACGATACGACATGTGTAGGATTTTACCGGCTTCCTTCTCTACCTCTGGAAGCCAACTGGGAGACTTATCAATAAGACATAAAGTACGCCGCACAATAAAATAATGCGACCGGGTGTGTCTAGTAAGGAGATGAGAGGGTGAAGTTGCAATGTCATACCAGCTATGTCGGAGAAAAATAACTGTAAAACCCACCGCGGATAATGTTTTGTGGGAGAATTTGTCCTAATGCTTATTTATTTGTCCCATGGGAAAAGCGCAACCACTGGCTGCTGCTGGCGTTGCTGGCGTTGGAGTTGTGCACTTCCAGCGGAAGAGGGATCATGTGTGTCCTTCTTATTTATGTTTATCCCCCTGTTGCGCTTCAATCTCTGTGAGAACGGTAAGACGAGGTGGTAAACCGTACGGTTTCTGTTGTTGTTTGAAAAGTAGTTGGATTGTTGTAATAACCTTTGGATTCCGTTCCTTACATTAATTGGAATATTTGTCAGCTATTCAAAATTATAGCTAAAAAAATAACAAGCCAACCATTTTTTATAATTCCGCTTATTTGGTAGGTTTTTACACTATATTATATAACGGAGCCGATATCTTTTTGGTTCATTGAAAACCAAATACTAGAACGAAGAACTAAAGACCGTATTCGATGAAATTTGGCCACACAAAATAGGTCACCAAAAATTTTCCTTGAGCCCGATTCTTTTCAAACTTTCTGGAAATAAAGTACTACTAAATGGTTAAGTTTTGACTTCATTGGTTTATTGAACCTCTCCTCCCAACCCAAATGCCCGCACCTTTGCCTTGACCCCTTTCATCAAATTTTGGGCAATGATAGGACCGACTTGCTTACTTACTTTTAACCACACTTTCTTTAGTTCAAGTTCATTTTCTATCAGTTTTGGAGTTTTAACGAGCTTTGCCTTCATGATTGCCCAAAATTTTTCAATTGGGCGAAGTTCCGGAGTGTTTGGAGGGTTGACGTCTTTTGGTACAAAAACTACACTATTATCTTTGTACCAGTCTAAGACAGGCCGGGCATAGTGGCAAGATGCCAAATCCGGCCAAAACAGTGTTGGGCCATCGTAAGATCTCAAGAAGGGCAGAAGTCGTTTTTTGGAGGCATTCGTGCTTGTAGATTTGTCCGTTGACGGTCCCAGAGGTGATGAAGGGCTGACTCATTTTGCCACATCCGCAGATCACTTGCCAGATAAGGAATTTTTTGGCGAATTTCGACAGTTTCTTCTTCCGTACACTCTCCGGAACGGCCAACTTAGAGGTGGCGACGCAGTGTTCCTGTCCTGGCACTTGTTTGGTGTCAGCTTTAATGTAGGTCTCATCGCCCATCACAATGCAGAACGGTTTTGTGAGCCACTCCCTGTATAGTTTTCTTGCACGAGTTTTGGCCCCCGAGTTCTGTTTATCGCTTCGGTTCGGTGCCTTCTGGACCTGGTACACATGTAATTCAGAACGTTTCATTGTTTTCTGCACAAAACAAACTGAAACTTTTGCCTTTTTCGCAACATCCCTGATCGAAATGTTGGGATAACGCTTAAATTGGTTCAATACCATCCTGGCCTTTACCGGATTTGATGTGCCACGTTTTTTGCCACTACCATTTTTCCGCTTGGTTGTCTTACGGTCCTTGAACGTTTTGATCACATGAGATACGATTGAATGTGCGATTCTAAGATGTTTTCTGATCCATCGATGAGAAGCGTTTGGGTTTTCGAAGTGAGTGTCCAAAATTTGTTGGCACACTATTTCTTCATTCGAAGCCATCACTGAAATCACTCGACCGATTTTCACGAAACTCATAACACAATTGACACAACACAATGAAATACATTCAGTTAAAATTTCAATAATTTTTACCCACACGCTAAAACGAACAATTGCGTGTGTCCAAATTTAATCGAATACAGTCTTTACATTTCGCCTTTCAAATTTTTTAAAAATTGGAGCGTAACGCTGAAATGAAGGATCTCTGAGCGCTAATCACTCTCGTTCGACTGAAGCGAGTGCCTTCATTCACTTACCATTCTATGGGAATCACAGTTTTCTGTGTATTTAAATTTAAACTACGTGCCATTGTGTCCGAATTTGTTTTTGCAACTTTGTTGCGTCTGTGGTCTGAGTCAAATAAAAATTTCTTTCAGTGTATGGTTCAACTGTCAGTGGATCCTTTCATCTTCGTGTCGACGTGTATATTGTTGACTTTTAAAAATAAGTTTTGAAATTGGCGTTTCGTCAACAGGAGCTGCGAAATCATATTTTGGACATTTTGTCGGTCAGAAAGAAGTGGATGTAACTAATACAGGACATGCAGGACATTAAAGTGAGAAGTGGACTTACGTCGTTCTAAGCCCAAAAGAAACCTCGCCGAGATGACGAAGGGCTTGAAAATGCTGAAATTCGGGCCCGAAAGCTATATGATTCGTTGTTAACCAAACATACAGGACGATGCAGCCATAGGACGATGAAACATACGCAAAGACAGATTTTTCAGTAATCCTTTGTATCACAAATCCATTCTTTTTTTCGCAGTATCAAGGCTGATTGTCGAAATGGTAGGTCAGTAATGGTAAGGGCCTGTTCATAAACCACGTAGACACATTTTTGAAAATATCAGACCCCCCCCCCCGTTGATTTTATTCCATACATTTTTTTGAAATTTTGTATGTAGCGTACTAGGTTGCCTGAAAAGTCCCTTTAATATCAAAAACGAAAACATTTTTTTTTGCCAAATTCGGATTTATTTCTCAACAAACTCTCGTATGATTTTACCTTTTTCAGGATAGTCGATGAACATTACACATTGCGCATCCCAAAACAAGGAGGCTATAACCTTTCCCGCCGATTGTCAAAACCCACTGTTTGTTTTGCCTGCTGCGATGACTCCGGTGTGTAGAAATGTTTCTAAGTTTCACCCATGGTTATGAATCGGCGCACAAACTCCTTCGGATTGCGTGAAAACTTGCTCAAATTCTACTGAGAGGTTGTAACATGAATACGTTTTTGGTCCATTGTAAGCAAACGCGGCATCCATCGCCCGCAGAGTTTCTTCATTCCCCAAATGGAATGCATGATGATGCGAACTCATTCCATTCAAGGGGGGATATACAGTTAGAACGAGAAAAACAACTCATTTTTGAAAAAATAGTTATATGTGGAGGTTTTTACTCAAATCAATCGAAACTTTTTTTAAATTATAAGTGTATCCATGTAGTATACAAAAATATTTTTTCCATTTTTTTTGCAACAAAATGGCGGCCATTAGAGTGTATTGAAAAAGTCGTCCTGGTCGCAGTTTTGATCTGAATCCTACTAATCCAAAAAAAAAATAACACTTAGAGTTAGTAGACAAGTTGAAAAAAAGAGTAGAAAAAAATATTTGCACTTTTGGCGTAATTTTTTTGTAAAAATCCAAAAATTTTCCGCCATTTTATCAATTTTTTTCAAAATTATTAATAAAATATTGCAACAGTTTTTATTCATATAAAAGTTAATCATATATAATTAACAAATCCTATAAGTTTCAGCTTAATCGAATAATTAGTTTTCGAGTTATCACCGGCATAAACTCCGAAAATGCTGTTACGAGAAAAACGCGTTGAAAGTTTGTTCAAGCGGTCAAGCGACTCTTTATACCTGCTGCGCGCGAAAAAGACGTCTTCGAAAAACGATGAAAGGCAACACTTGGAGTTCGAATTTCGAAAAGAGAATTTCAGGAGCGTATTCTACGGGAAATTTACTAACTTTTATGCAAAAAAAATAGATTGAAATTTTTGGTCATTCTAACTGTATATCCCCCCTTAAATGCCTAAAGCCTTAGCTAGCTCTCTCAATTTCACTTTTGGATCCTCCACGTTCAAAGTTTAATGTTTTCTATTGTAGTGACCTCATTTGGGCGTCCAGAACGCGGTGCGTCAACGGTGCTCGCACGGCCACAACGAAAATCAGCAAACCACTTATGAATTGTTTGAATCGGCGGAGCAGAGTCTGGAAAATACTTATCCAGCTTGGCTTTGATTTCGACAGCCGTTTTCTTGCGTAAAAATAGTATTTTATCAACACTCGAAACTCGGATTTTTCCATTTTTTCAAAAACGTGCTGATCGGTCTCTTCTCACTGTTGTCACTAATGAATGCGTGGACAGAAATGGCTGAAATTTTGACAGCCATTATTCAAGGAGTGAAGTTCATAGAAAATGGTTCACATTGGCTATTACCAACGCCATGTGTAGGAAATTGAAGGGACTTTTCAGGCAGCCTAGTAGACTTTAGTCAAACTCCCCCCAACCCCCTCCATCCAACAAAATCTACGTGGTTTATGAAGCCCCTAAGAGATTCAAGATCGGTTCAGAACTTCAAGCAGAAGTGGACAAAAGCTTACAAAACCAGAGGAGAGAAACTTGTCTAAAGTTTGATGGCAGAAGTCAGGTCAAGGGGGGAAATTTAAATCTTCTATTGTGAAAGTGTAAAGGAACATACTTGAGGAAAATAAATAATGCGAAATTCGTTTGGATTTTTGTAAAACCTATAACGTTTGTGTGATGATACAAAATCTATTATCGGGCACACTTCATTCTATTCTATTCTAACACTTATACAGCCAGTAAATAAAAGTATCCAGGGAAGTACAAAAACCAGTATTTTTCTTAACAAGATGAAAATTTATAGCATATTTGTATCTGTAGCGTTGAGGGAAAAGAAGATAAAATATAAACAACAATTAAACTATCCGCTTAAACAAAAAGTTAATAAACGAATATTTTCGGATTGTAAAAAAGCGAAAACAGGGACAACCGTCCTACAGTCTAAATATTGAAGGTAAATGTGAAAAAGATGGGAATGAAATGGCTAAGAAAGTCTCTCTCTGTCTCTCTCTCTCTCTCTCTCTCTCTCTCTCTATCTCTCTCTCTCTCTTTCTCTCGTTCTAACTTTCTCACTTTCTTTCTCTTCCAATTTTTTTTAAAGATCCTGCGTAGCGTAGTTGCTACTCCGTTACTGGCCAGAACTAATGTTATTGCACAGAGAACCACAAAGATGGAGCTTGAGAGAGTAGGCTTTACATCTTCAATGTACAAGTTCACTAATTCATTCTATTTATAGATCAGTACCGGCGCCAGCCACATCCTCGCGGTCTTTGGGAAGGGGGGAAGGATGATTAGTTTGACAATCGTTGGTTAGAGACCGTGTTTACCTCTGCGTCTCCACAATTGTCAAGGGAAGGATAGTTTTTTTTTGTTATTGAGACAGGTTGTTTTTGATCATGAATTCACTGTGGTAAGTAGTGATGCGGATCAATGAAAGCGCAGTAGACTGCTTTTTTTTATTTTAAATCTAATGGTGATAGAAAGGGGCAAGTGAAAATGGCAAGGAAGGTGACGGGCCTGGGATTGAAATCCCGACCATCTGCTCAGTAAGCAGAACGGATAACCACTGAGCTATCCACGAGCTTACTTTCTTTCTCTTCCATTCACAATAAACTTAAATGATGAATAACTGTTTGTTTTAATTCATTTGGAGAGATTTTACAGCTCTTCCGTATTCAAACCTGAATAAATTTTCAATCTTGTTTCGACTAGCGCTTATTCGGCAATGATTTTTTTTAGGTTATCTCCCCCTCCCACCCCTCTCTCTCTCTCTCTCTCTCTCTCTCTCTCTCTCTCTCTCTTTATTTCTCTCTTTCTTACTTTCACTTTTTTCTCAAGCGTTTTCAAACGCATTGTAAGAGAATTTTTTTAAATGTCTTATGATCCTGCTTATAGCTTGATCTGTCAAACAAGCCTTTCTATTAACAAATAATCTTAAGAATCCAATTTTATTTAAATTTCTCAGCAGAACCTATCGTATTCCGAATTCTAATTGACTTTGCTCTTGGCATGTTCCTGAATTCAAAGCACAACTTGCCCTAAATAAAAGTCTTTTTTAAGAATTTAAGCAAATATTTGAACAAATGCAAACTACCTATTTAGAACACATTGCTCTTCACTCTTAAAATACTGACAATAACATCAGACAGATCGAATCGATAGAAGATATTAATTTCATGTCATGTAATTAAATCTGTGACTGAGTTTTGCGTGTAAGTAAATGTCTTTGTTGTCTATACTGGGGTAAAATTAGAAAAAATATGTAGAAAATGAGAAGAAAGATTAGTAATTTCCATTTAATTCCAACTATTTTTATTGCTTATCTTGATAGATACGCGTATTTCGTCTACAACGTGCAGACATCGTCAATGTCGTGAACTAATTCTCGACTTGAGTTTAAAGAATCAAACGAATGAATAACAAAGTTCTGATAGCAACATATTCCGTTAAAGTTTTTATAGAAGGGGATAAGCTACAAGAAGCAATAAGTGTTTACGGCATATACATTTTTCCATTAAGGATTTGTTTCAATTGTTGGCGCTATGAGCATAAGGCCAAAGCGTGTAAAGTCTCGGCTGTGTAATGAGATCAAATGTGTGAAATATTCGGTACATGCTAAGGCTTTGTGCACAAATTACGTAACGCAGAAAACCGGGATGTTGGACCCCCTCTCCCCCTATGTTACAATAAGTAACGCGTGACTAGACTACCCCTCTTTAATTACGGGAACGCTCACGGACCCCCTCCCCTGCTTCTCAATTGTTATAAAATTATCTCAAAAACTGTAATTGAGGTGGTTTTAATGTTTAAATCTCATTTCGGTAACTTGAAATTGTCATTTAAGTAACTTAAAGCAATTATAAAGATTACGAAAAACATTGTACTCATTGTATTGCATTTATTCAGGTTACAGAAATGTTTTTAAAACTGTTACAAATATTAGTTCAAAAAGTTCACTCAAATGTCTTTCAATTATTTAAAGCATCACAAATTTTTTTTGCTCAAATCACTTAAATCTAGTAAAAAGATTGCAACAGTATTTTATGCAATGCATTTTATTAACCTGTTGCAATTTTTTATAATCTAATTATTATTAATTTTTTTTTAAATATCTCAATCAGAGTTTTCCGTTTAATCTTTTATTATTGATTCAACAAAATAAATTTGTAGATTCAACAATCAACAACAAATTTAACAAAATTCCTTATTATTTGAATGGTTTCAATATAAATAATTTTTTTTTTCAATTCAACCGCTTTGGTCTAATTAATGCAGAGGTGTATTGTTTCCAAAAATCTTATTTTTTGATTCAACAATAAGTGCTTTTTGTTTTCAAGAGAAGCCTTCTTTACAGCGCTTTTAGAAGCAACGAAATTTATTGTTGGTTCAAACAAAATCCGTATTGTTTAAATAAATGAAAATTATGGGTAAGCCGTGAGTCAACTATACAATTGCTTGAATTTATACAGAACAATACATTTCTCGGCATGTAGATGTACCGTTTATGGACAATTGCGCCAATTGGTGATACAAATCGTCATAAGATACCTTTCGTTCAGAAGATCACATTTAAATAGTACGTCTCCATTAATCGAAGCTTTAGTGTTTGGTCTGAAATCAAAAGAAAAACTTCCATTTTCCTTAAAATTTCAGCTTTCTTGCTCCATTTAGCCATAAATGTGTTTTTATTATGGCCACTCCTATAAGGAATCCATGCGATTGGCCACCAAAGGAACCAAAATTTAAAACTATGGCGATAATTGGTTCAGTGTTCCAGTTATGGCAAACGTGATTAATAATATAAAAACAAAGCTTTGGCTCAGTTTTGATTTTTTCTTCAAATAAATGACATTTAACGCATTGAAAGTGGGGTTTTCGCAAAAAATTTAAACATGGTTCTTAACTAGTATAAATTTACCCTTTGCTACTTGTTACTTAGCTTGGCACGCAGGAAATTTTATAGATTTTCAATTGGCTATCACTTTTGATTTATATTTCAAATTGGTTATTTTGTTACGTAACGATTTTAAAACCCCCCCTCCCCCATATGTCACAATAAGTAACGGTTGCTCAACCCCTCTCTCCCCCCTTCATGCGTTGCGTAATTTGTGCACAAAGCCTAAAAAGAAACCCAACAGCGGGAGATAATTTCTCACCCGTGCACTATGGTCCGAATGGACAAATTTCGCGATGGCAGTTGTGTGTTAACGTCAAACGTAAAGATTAAAATATGTTAACACAGACAAACATATAACACTTGCAGCTTCTTCATCGATTAGCCATTAAACGGTCAATTCAAATGTTTCCTAGTTGGTAATATCGCCACAGGTAGTACGTTACAGCAAAAAAACTGTTTTTACAAGTCTCACCCTAAGGAAAGTTAGAAAAACTGTTATAAAACGATACGTAGATGAGATAGAATTAAAATTTCTTTATCAAAATTTCATTAAATTAAAATATCTACAATTTTGTTGAAGCAAAAAATCCTCTAAACCATAAGAATAAAAAATTGAAATTTTTATTATGAACATAAAAGGACCACCCTAGTCACAATCCAAACGAAGAGATAGATATTATTTTAAAAATCAAATCTTCCGAAGGTACCATCTGTCTAAAGTTAATGGTTTTTGAGTTATCGATTTTTGTCGCGAAATTTGTCCGTTCGGACCATAGTGCCGTGTTAGGCAGTATTGGGAGAGGGACAAATCGCTAGAACCAGATCAAAGCAATAGGTAGTATAAGAGCACGATCGGTTGCATAACCTTTTACCAGTCAAGGGGGTATCCTCCCCTTTGCCTACCCTGCATTGGGTAGCTTGGAAAGGGTTATGTGCCTGATCGGACACTACCGTTCAATGCCCTTCTCTCGTTTTCAAACTTGTATCTTTCAATTTAAAAGCCTGCCGTTACCGTATACGGAACTATCAAAACACTTTCTCGTTATTTCTTTTCTTTCTAGCAATAAATTACCGTCCACTCCTAGAGCTTCACATTTCACATTTCATAAATTTAGTTGCAATTGTGGTCTAGAACACAACGAAAAAGATTGTAAATCAGAAGCTAAGAGATGTGTACACTGCTTCGCTGAACATGAAAAAAATTATAACAATTGCCCTGAAAGACAAAGGCAGGATCAAATTCAAACAGTAATGGCAAATAAGAAATTAACGTTTTCAGAAGCCTCTGGACAATATCACAAGCCTAACAGATCTCAACAAATAAGACTGCTGTCCGTTTATGATTACCCTTCATTAGATTCTCCCGTAAACCCTTATTCTGACTTTGAAAATGAAACAGTCCATCTCAAACACTATCAACCACCGAAAACAGCTAAGAGTACACCGATAATCTATAAAAATCTTTTTCCAAAACCTGAAGCAGTTAAAGAACCTACCCATAAATTCAGAGAAAAGGGAACGTCCATTAATTACGTCACGCAAAAAATGACTATTTTTTCTATAACTAGAACGCACTGTAAGGCAAATCAATTCAAATTAATCAAATTTATAATGAATGGTAACCTGTCAGCTTAACTAGTGAAATCATGAAAAACTAAAAGAAGTAGGGAAAACGAAAATCTCGCTCAAGTGTACAGCTATAAATTGATGAATAAAGTATCAACTGCTTCAGAATAAATCGATCCACACGATGTCATCATGATTTTGTGGATTGTTGTTGAATATATGACATATTCGGTAGATAGGCCAACTGAAAGCTAACTAAAATTTCAGATCTAGTCAATCGATCTCAAATGATTCATTCAGTTTATAGCATATGGCATTCAGGCCTGTGGCATAAACGTTATCATCATGTTAAAGTCGTATTAATAAATAAATAGACTGCTATGCTACTATTTGATGTGTTAATATTATTTATGAATTATTTTTATTTTATTTTATTGACGTATAAGGGGCGAGGCGCCAGGTCACCAGTTTGAGTACAAGAACTCAAACCTTAAATAATACATCAGGGGATAGTTGAATGGGCTACGCAACGTTTCTTCCCATGGGGGATTTGAATTTTGCGGGATACACTATTAGTGCACACTAGAAGTGTACAATTATATTGCATCACTACCCACAGGATTGGGGAGGGGGGGGGGGGATAATTGTTGGCATGTAAGGCTGTAGGGAGAAGAGTATACATCAATCATTTGCAAATATAATCTATTACCTTGTGATTAAATGTCAACGATATCTTCTAAAATACCTGTTTTGCTTGATATTACTATAATTCAGAACTTGCTCTCTTGTTTCAAGATGAAATTTTGCTTCTTGTTTGGGGGTTGGTCTTGAAATTTGTTTTGAGTTCTCCAGTAAAACTTATTTTTGATGACAAGGTAAATCGTTCATTGTCGATGCGTACCTTAAAAGCTTTTGATATGTTGAGAGGCGATAATACATTTATTACTTATCTTAATTTTTAGCTAGCGTCTGTTGTGACTAGTTCACTTCGTTCCGTGGAATGTTTCGTTAGAACCAGACAGGATTTTTCATCCAGTTTCGGGAGCTTTGTCTTGATTTTTATTTGAAATTCTTCAACAGGACTTCACTCTTGATGACGTAGTATATCGTCAATTGCCGATGCGCACTGTAAGAGCTCCGCTTTTCTTCAAAACTTGGTATCTAGAATGAAGTAAGCAAAATCGCCTCTACGGTAGAAAGCTTTGATACAAGTATAGCATCTTGGGTTACCATTTCCATTTTCATGTCATCTTTTAGCAATTCGCGCAACTTGAAAACGAAAAATCAACGCGTAACCATCGGATTTCTAACTTTTTATTTAAATTTCATATTATTTATTTTTGGAATTTGAAAGCAACTTAAAAACAAAAGGAATAAATTGATTCATACATCAAACTTCTATAATTCCGAATATTAAGACTAATGGATCATGAGATGAATAATGGAACAAGTTTCCCTATGTGATAATGCTTTCCAAAAGTGCGCAAGGTTGTGATAATAAACTATGCAGGTTTTTCAACTGCGTTTATATGATCAAGTGCAACATTCCAACTATTCGCAAATCCTGTACTTGATCATCGATCACTATCTCAGTATAATAATGTTTGTCGATAGGAAATACTGGCGGATTTTCAGACGCATTTTTGGGCTGCATTATCACTGATCTGGGAACACTAGTGTGCTTCTTTCCAAAATGTTAAAAAACCAGACCAGCCCTGGGACCTGGTAGTTGAAGTTACACTACCTCAAGGTTTTGACAGAGCCCAGGGGTTAATATTATTTATGAATTATTGTACGAATTTTACGAAGTTAGGTTTTGAGAAAAATCACAATCTATCATTAACATTAAAGCAATAAACATTTCACGTATTATATAAGCCATTGCTTCGCCTGGGTTTCAAATGGTGAATTAACATACTTGAAGAAGGTATTCGGTCCTCACAATTTCCTACGAATTAACTAAAGTCCGTTTAGATGTCCTATTTAATTTATTATTTCTCTCTACAGACTCAATATTACTAATTTTATCAATTTTAACAACTGTTGACCAGAATTTTGACATTTCGACACAGATTCCGTCTGATGCTTTTTTGTTGAAAAGTCCTGTAATTGCATCATAGAACCAGCAGAACGGAAATCACCAATTAGGAAAATTCGACATGCAAAGTGTAAAATTCAAAAACACCAACCAGTCCAGGCTATCCCTCTTGCCTCTAATGTGCTGCTCTAAACATTACTTAATTGAAGTTCCGGATTCGTATTTTCGGGATTATGAGTCTTAGATTTTTTTTTAATTTAATCTTTAAATACTTCAATCAAAAGTTATTCTGACAAACAGATCTTAGCTATTTATAAAAAAAATTTCCGAGTAATTAAATAATAAAAATATTTTCTGTTGTAAGCTCATGATGTTCAATCAGACCTTACAATCTTTTTCGAATCAGTTCTCCAATAGCTTCAAACACGCTGGCCAACGCTTTGGTATTGGTGCTGTTGTCCTGAAAAAAACGAAACAAGAAAAAACCACGCTTCATTACGTCTCCAAAAATTCAATAAATCAACAATGCTCTCCAGTCCCTCCATCTGAGTAAATCAGTTACTCTATCAATGGTGACACAAGTTGAACCTCCATCAACTACAATTTCGAACAATTGAATCCAAAAGCTGGATACAGTCAAAACAAGTCAGTTAGGAACTTCTACTGACCTCAATACTAGCCACGGCACCACCTTTAGCACGGTTCTGGCCCGCCTCAGTACTCTCCAGTCGATGGTCATTAATCTTTTGCCTGCGGGCAGGCTGCTCCAGCTTGGACAACAACTTGGTTCGATTGGGCAGACGTGGTGCCACGTGTTTCCGAAGGCTGTCATCCTTGTCCACTAATTGATAGATGGCCTACATTTCGGTCACCGAAAGATGTAAATAGACAGAAAAAAACACAGAGAGGATGAATTGGGTAGCATCAACCTCCTTCGTAAAATGACTAGAGAGATAATTAAAATTGAAAAGGGGGAAAATTTGGAGCTGAATTGAATGAAAAAGTAAAGACCTATGAGAGTAGTAGTAGTTTCAACTCACCTTTACTAAATCCAGGGGAAATGGGGCTCCGAAGACACAGAGGCATTCTTCTCAATCTCATTCCGCTTAACCACAATTTTCTTGTGGAATTCCACCGGTTCATCCTCCAATGACGAGCTATCATTTCCCACATTCTTGATGCCTATTTTCAAATCGATGTAAACCTCTTTTCTCTGACCCGAATCGCTTTCAGCGTTGGCCTTAGGCTCTTCAATGGGCTCCTCCGAAGAAACTTCATAATCTTCTGATTGTTCTTCAGCTATTTCCGTTGTCATCTCCTCATCAACGCCACTAGCTTCAGTCGCTTCCGTTTCCTGAGTACTTTCATCCGTTGTGCTTTCCGCCATGGCACACTTTACAGCACAGTCGCATGCCGTCGTGGTTTCTACCTGGTCCGAATCATCACTTTGTTGACGGTAGACTGTGCTTTGATCTTCTTTCCTACCGGTTGTGTCATTCGGAAACGTATCATCTCCACCCTCCCCTACTGGTTTGGCACTTTTACGCCTTCTGAAACTGCTGACCTTATCATCATTCCGGCTGTCAACACGCCTATGATTAGCCTTGTTCCAGCTTGTATGCGAGTCACCCATATCCGCTGCATATCGATTCGACATAACGCCCAGGTCGGAAATATCACCCTTGAATCGCCAGACTGTTGATAGTAATCATCCCCTGTCGGATCCCCAAGCATGTCTCGGTCATCATCGCCTTCATTACGATAAGAACCATCTCTACGCTTGAACTCGCCAGCAAGCCCTACCTTCCACCTTTTATCATCTTTGTAATCAGAGTCGGTGTCATCTCTATCATCAGCCACCGAGTCCCACTCAATAGAGAGTAATTTTCTTTTCTGCCACCCCAAAGTTGACTTCTTTTAGCCGCGTCTTTGTCCTGCTCGTTTTCACCGTTGATCCTTTGCTCAATAGCTGCCACAGCATCATTGATTTCCGCCAAATCTCTACTTTCGGACGACGGCGACGACAACAACGAGCCGCTCTGATTTGCAATTTTATACTCGTAATTATCGTTCTCATTGGTTCCGTTGCTGTTTTGATCCTTGTTACCATTATCGGAAACCCGCCGCGATGGTTGCCCATTCCAGCCGGGAACCGTCCGTCTAATGCCTGTGAAAGAAGAAACAAGGCTGAAAATCGAAAACCACTCAACCAGAAATCGGCCTCTGCCGAGTTGATTAATATTCTCACAATCAACCGCTGAGGTTCGCTTTGCCCAGCCCCAATGTTTTTTTTTCACCATTTACCCATGCGAAAGAGACTGTTATCATTGTGTATTGTGGTTATGTTTTGCCATTCCATCAGGATGACTTCAATTGACTTTTGTTGGATAGGTTATGTGTTGGTTGGCAACTGCCAGTTTAAAGGTGCAGGAGTCGCTTTGAAATCCATTAATGGGAACACGCTTCTGATGCTGAAATGATTTCAAGCTAGCGGGGAGCAAATGAGAATTTTATGTTCTACGAAAACTTTCACACAGAATTCCAAACCGGAGGAACATTAATTGAATTAGTTCTTATAAAACTCGTTATTTCGGATTCACTTCATTACAAGAGGTTTTCGTTGATAAGGTCTGTATCGGCAATAATCCGGACACCGCAAAACATGAATAAAACATCAATTTCGCATTATATTTCCTTCGTAGTTGTTTATTTCAGATTCATGGGATATGTTTTAACAATTCGTGAAGACAAAACATAGTTATTTGGTATTTGCATAAAATTTTCGAACTTTGCGCTTAACTCCGTCCATTAGGGTTTGTACTAGACTCTTCAGAAATCGTAGCTGCCTCTTGTCCAAATTAGCTGGAAGTGTTTGATTTCTTTGATTCCTTGCTTCTTTCCAGAAAGCTTCCGCTTCATCAGAGCCCACATATCTCTTGATTGGTCGTAGCTCTGGGCAATTGGGCGGGTTTGAGGTTTTTGGTACAATTTTCACTTTAATAGAACTGATGTTCAAAATTTCACGCAAAGGTTACTTAGAGTTTACATAATTCCAAATATGTTTATAAACATTGAAAATATGTGTGTGATTATAAGGGTGTACCGTTTAAAAATCCATACACATAAAATTCATTCTCAAAATTTGAGTTTTTCTCCGATGAGCACCAAATTTTCAGGGAGTAGCTATTAAATTTAGTTTTGGCTTCATTCAATAGATTGAATTCATATTCTTCATATCCGAATGGGCAAACCTTGGCCTTAACCCCGCTCATAAAGTTCTGTATGACCTCAGAATCAACAATCTTTTTGCATATTAATCCAAGCTTTCCTTATTTTCTTCTACATCTTTCACCACTTTAGTTCGTTTTAGAAACTGCTCCATCATAATGGCCCAGTATTTTATATTGGGCGCAGATCCGGAATGTTTGAGGGGTTCGGATCTTCGGCACGAAATCGACATCTATTTGACTTATACCAGTCTAGCACGTCCTTCGTGATGATTACTAAATCCGGCCAGAAGATTGTCAGACCGACGTGATTCTTCAGGAGAGAGAGAAGCCACTTTTGGAGACACTTCTTCCAAATACACACGTCATGAAGCTCCGCTTTCCGCAAGTGCAAATCGCTGGCCAAATTAAGAACTTCTTGGCAAATTTCTGACATCTTTGGGTTCGGAGGTTCACGAGAACATCACACTTCCCAAATAACAATTTTAGTTTTATTTCTTCGTATAGCACTCCTCTCGGCTTTGTTGGATGAAACTACATCCAAAACTGTTTTCTCCACCAACAGGTCCTCTATGCATCTTGAAAGCCGAAATGTTTACAAAATGGTCCACTCTATAGGCGGTTGGGAAAACATATGTCGTATTTATTATTAAATTATGTTAACGTATATCGTAATGGTTTAAAATAATATTTTATGATATAAGCACTACAAGCAAAACTGCAGAAAACTACATTACTCACAAATTATTTACTTTATAATACACCGTATATTTTGTTCAAGAAAGTCATTTTTTGTATGGTAACGACCTATTAGTGACGACAAATATCAACGGTATGATACATTTTATCTTAAGTTTATAATTCTTGAAAGATATCTTGAATAATCATGAAACGATAAATGGTATAATACCTTTAAAATATTTGTTTATTCGGGATTGAATCAGGTTATCTAAAAGAATGCCTAAATTGGTCCCCGATCTACAGTTCATTTACATTACAATTAATATTTGGTGTATACAGTTTTCCACATTTCAATTATTTCTTATATTTCAATATGGCGAATGAAAGAAATCACAGTTTTTCCAAAAGGCCAATTTATTTTCGCAATGGCTACTATAAAACTTTTTGGTTGTTTGGTGACTTTCCTTAATGCCAATTTGCCGTTTACTGGGGGCAAAATGGTTTCAAAATGCTTCTTCAACTGACCATAATAAGATAATATGATTGAGTCCTAAAACGGCATTTCGAAACAGCATTTTACTAGTCCATGGAGTCAAAATAAAACCTTTGATAGGAGTATAAGGAATTTTAGAAGACAAGGTTTCAAAATCGTTGTAAAGAAGCTATGTAGGTTTTCATAAACTTCAATATAATATAAAACCTTTTAGCTCCGCTTGGTACCATAATAAAACCAAATTGATTTCCTGTGGCGTTCATAAAACTTAAATAACTTAATATAGCTGGTTGGTTTTGGCTATGTTACTTGGGTTATCCTTGGTTGAAGTCTGGCTTCACATATGTCTCGTCATTCATTACGCAGCAGTGTGGTTTCGTTAGCTTCTGGTCGTACAACTTCCAGGCACGGCTTTTTGCCACCGTATTCAGTTCCTCGTCACGGTTTGGGGACTTGTGAACCTTTAATGGACGTAGTCCAGCTCGAGTTTTGGTATTTTTCACGAAAGTCTTGCTAACATGGAACTTTTTAGCCGCATCTCGAACTGAAACGTTCGGTTTCCGTTAAAAGGCCCCAACCACGCGTTTGTGATTATTCTCGTTTACCTGACGGCTTTAATTCGGATCTTCTAGAAACCGTTTTGTGGTACCACCGCAGGACAACGCAAGGACACCGCAGAATTTACGATGTCCATATTTTTTTCCGATGGCATGATGCGACAAATCCTTATTATTAACGTACTCTTGCAAAACTTTATCAGGCACGCGCTGTTCTTCCGTCATCAGATTTAAAAAAAAAAATTGAAAACTTTTGCGCACCTGATGAAGTCATCTCACAGAGTGTAAACAATACACATTAAACTATGTGTAACCAAAAATTAAAAAAAAAATTACCCACCGGAAAGTAAGAGCAATTCAAGTGTGTGCGGGTTTTAAACGGTATACCCTCTATGTTACAATTAATAGATGTTCTAGGTTTTTCTACACTAAACTCAGGAGTAAATGTCTTAATATTAACAAGCAAAACCGTCAATCGTTTGATAGTTTATGAGGACGATATGAATTCATGCAAGTCAAAAGATCATCGAGGTGAAAAGATTTTCTTGGTCACCTTAGAATTCTTTGGAATTGAAATTTTCGTATTTGTAAACGAAACCGTCAATCGTTTGATTAAATATGGATTCGATAGGAGGTTCAAAAATGTAAGCTAAACCAAGTGTAGTTTTCTTATTTAGGTTACCTAGCTACACCCTGAGCAGTGAAGAAACCCTATGATAGGACTTGGATAGAATTTATTTCATAACCCTTAAGATGCAGTTCACCAGATGTACACAGGCTATGATGTCCAGGAGATACTGTTGGAATCTGGCTCAAAATATAAGTGAAAAGGTTCAATTTGTCATGTTTTCAAAGCCAGATTCAAATTAAATATGGACTAGACAAAATAGTCAAAATGTCTAAAGTAACATTTGTAAACAATGTTTGTCTAAAAGTGATCATAGCTCAAGAATTAAACAACATACACGGTTGCTAACAATTAAAGGCAAAACGGTGTTTAATCAGCTTTCAAAAGATATATAACAATAAATTAGAAGAAAAATTAGTAACTCTCCATTTAATTCCAACTACCTTTGCTTATCTTCTGACAGATACGCGTATTTCGTCTACATTGTGCAGACTTCTTCAGTGTCTCGTACTAATAACTCGACCTACGAGACACTGAAGAAGTCTGCACATTGTAGACGAAATACGCGTATCTGTCGAAGATAAGCAAAGGTAGTTGGAATTAAATGGAGATTACTAATTTTTCTTCTAATTTATAGTTACAAGTATTCCACTAAACAGCTCAAACCCTCTAGGATTCATATATAACAAGTTATTACATTTCACCGCTTCGAACGAACTGTCGTACGGTACCGGCGAACTTATTCCACTTTAAACGCATTTGTTGTGCATTTGTCATTTCTTTACCGCATCCTCGAAATTTGCGCTGGACAATTGCCCAATATTTTTCGATCGGTCTGAACTGAGGGCAATTCGGAGGATTAATCTCCTTGGCGCCAAAATAACATTGTTTGCAGTATATCATTCCAGTACCTCCTTAGAGTAGTGGCACCTGGCTAGAGCCGGCCAAAACATAACGTTGGTCTTGTGATGCCGAATGAAGGGAAAAATCTGGATTTTCTCGTCATTCGTTAATGTAAACCCTTCGACGTCATTGTGTGAAATGTTTTAAGGCCTCAACTGCAGTTTTCTTGGCCAAATCATTTGTTTCCGAGCAAACTTATCAGCAAAAAATAAATGTATACCTGGAAAGGACATTCCCACGACCTTTTGACAGGTAGAATTTTCGTCCAGGGGTTTGATTATAATCCATTTTGACATGTGTTTCGGCATCCACTAAAAACAGCCATCAAATTTCGCCAAAACTCGTGTGTATAGTAATCGTGCTTGCTTTTTTACCACTAAATTTTGTTTCAGGGAGTGATTCGGATGTTAACTGGCACAAAAAGACTTATATCTTTCTCTTGAAAGGATGTTACGCACGGTGGAAAAGTTCTGGACGTTTGTGCACAATCAATTTTCTTTTCTCAAGTTCCATGATCCGTAATTTCTAGATGCGTCAGCCAGTCGAGAAATGTTTTTCTCATTGATCCATTGAGACTTGTTCAATAATGAAAACAACGTCGGTTTGGTCCTTCTATATTGTTGCTGAAAAAATCTTCCATGTCAGAATCATCGGACCCCATAATGTAAACGTTAATTGGGTTCAGATAGTTGCTCATATGATCCTCTACGATTTCCTCCATCACTGCTCTGACTTGAATATATTGGTCTGGATTATGTTTCTCTAAAATATATCAATTTAAATTTGTGATGCAAAACTGAGGTTAAACTCTTGGTCACCGACAAAATGGTTGAAACGCTTATGTAAACCAGTAGGAAGTGCATCTACCAGTGGGTTACAATACGTGAGTCCTCAACTGTAACATAACTCGCTGCAAAGCTCTCCTGTCTTTTTCAATAAGTGCAATGAGAGAGGGCGACCCCGGTGTAGAGGTTAACATCCATACCTCTCATGCCAATGTCACGAGTTAGAATCTTACCTTACCCCCGGAAAAGTAACGTAAATGCCCAAAAAGGTATTTGAGTGACTACGACGGGAGATGAACCAGCCCAGGGCTGAAAATCTCGATAATCAAGGAATTAAAAAAAAAGAACTAAGTGCAGTGAGAAAGTTACAGCATCATACGTTGAATTCCACCTGGTGCTGTTCGATACAACTAATCTTCGCTTCAATTCTTCAACAAGCAAATCATCAACTGTGCTGTGAGCTTGAATATTCCACAGTGTTTGAGCCTTGGACATTGCCTATCTGTATGCTTGTTTGAATAATATGTTTTCAAATGCTTCGTTTGCATCGGTTACTACCGCTGCCAGGTTAAAAGTATGTGCAGATGACTACCTGTTTTTTAAAAGGTTTACTGGCGGGACTCTGAATAGAGTGCAAACCTCTACCCCAGGCCTTTGATGATATCGTTGCGTAAATCCTTTCGAATCATTTTGCCAGCCGTACACGGAGCATGTCGTCCAAGAAGACGCTGTTGCAAATGATTCGGAAGGAGCCACGTTTGAGAATTTTGAGTCCGTTCGTCAGTGTCAGTGTTACGTTTACATGTACGTGTGACGACCTTTGATCCTTGTACAAGCAAGAACAACGTGCTGCAGTTTCCGTGTGAAGGGAGTGATTCCTATGTAGGCTCTCTTGTGAGCAGACCAACAATCTGCTGTAGTTGACACCCTTCTCATTTCTTCTAACAATCTATAAAAATATTAAATCGGTATAGAAACAGAATAACATTATAATAACCATAAATTAGAAGAAAAATTAGTAATCTCCATTTAATTCCAACTACCTTTGCTTATCTTCGACAGATACGCGTATTTCGTCTACAATGTGCAGTCTGCAAAGGTAGTTGGAATTAAATGGAGATTACTAATTTTTCTTCTAATTTATAGTTACAAGTATTCCACTAAACAGCTCAAACCCTCTAGGATTCATTATAATAACCGTTTTCAGTTCTTCGTGTCTGTTAAATATTCGACTGTCGAGTATGTTGAGACATGATCGCTTTTTTCTTTGGATTCAAAGTTTCGACAAAACTGGAATACGTGATGTAGAAGGAGATGTTCGCTCATCACCATAAGGCACCAAGAGTGAACATTAATGTTTTTGACTAGAATGACATTCTGGTCAAAAACATTAGTGTTCACTCTTGGTGCTCGATGATGGCAAACATCTCTTTCTGCATCATAATCGTTACTCCACGCACGGAGAAAACATAACATAACAATTAATGTATGGAATACGTGGTTTATTCAGAAATATGCAAAGGTAACATATTGTCGGCAAAGAAATCAGTAATTTTTTCGTCAACCACTGTCTGATATACTGTGCCACAATGCTGGAACTATTGTCATTGCTAACAGCAACTCATGAATGAGTTCTGTTCATGTGAGACTTATAATGCATTAAGCTCTGGTTTTGATCATCCTGTTTTACAAACTCATAAATTATATGAGTCATATGAGTCATAATATGATTTAAGATGTGGCCAAGGATCCGCTGACAACATCCCTTCACCCTCCAAGGCTACGACTTGTCCACTCGTCTCCGGTTGTGCAGATGCAGCGTTGGTACTCTTTGATTCGTCCATTCAATATTGCCACACCAATTAATTATTTAGCCTTTAAAATATCACATGAATAAATGGATTTCTCGAGTAATTCATGATTAGGCCCTAAAGCCATTTGTAAACAATGACTTTAAACGTTAATCTCTCACGAATCACGAAAATCCTACTATATTGAGCTACTCCATATGGTAGAACAAACATTCTTCTTCCAGATGCCGCTTTCATTTTTCGAGAATGATTTAAGATCCAAGAGAATTCGACATTTAAAGTCACTGTTTACAAATGGCTTTTAGGCCCTTAACATGAATTACTCCAAATTTGTTTCATTTTTGAAATAATGGAAATGGTTTGCTTTTTTTTATACATTGCCAAAAAATAAATTAACAAACCAAAGTGAAAGCAACGAACTCTACACATAACCAAAAATTTACCCAAAATTTATGTTCTAAGTACAGCGCATAGTATACAGCGATTATGTTCAAAATACCAGCTCACCGGAAGTTGACTACACTCCCATTTCATTTTACTCAATTTTTGAGTAAAATTGTATACTATCTCATTTTCTCACACGGAAATGTTACTCGATTTTCGTCAAAAAGTGGATCAGCTCAATTTTTGAGTAGATCCACTTGTTACGAAAATTGAGCAACATTTCCGTGAGAGAAAAAGAGATAGTAGAGAAGCGGAACCTATCTTGAGCTCAATAAGCAGACCTCCAGTGGATATCGGTGAATATGCACTGAACACTGAGTACACAAGTTATTCACAATTTATTCGTCAACTTACCGTTAATCGTTTAAGCAACACACGAACATTCGATTCTGATCATTTTCCTCCAATTTAATACGGAAAAGCTGCTTTTTAATAATATCACGAAAACATTAATCCCATCTGTGTGTACGTATGTTAATAGTACTGATTTTAACCAAGAAAAAATATAAACAAGTTACCCAATACTACACCCAAAAATGAAGTAGATCATTTGACAGCACTTCACGTGTGTTGGGTAGCGTGCATGTAACCAAGACAAAATGAAAGGGTTTATTTGTTATTCTTCTATGAGAATATTGACAACAAGACTCACCATAACGTTGGGCATAGAATGCTCCATGAATGATTGAACACGCACACTAGCGTTGATGTGTATGCTATACAGTATGTGAGCAGTGCCGCCAAATTCAACAGAGATGGAAAACTATTGTTAAATGTGGAATTTTATGTCTAGGTAAATATTGAAACAATCTACAATGAGAAGTAGGGTATGTGTCCCTTGACCCAGCCTATTATGCAACCATCGATTATATTTTTATTATAACTCATGAAGTTTTTAAGCTGTAGGCGAGATTCCACTAGTAAAACACTTGCAAAGATAAGTTTGATAAGACATTTGGTAGAATGTATCACGAAAAGTTACACAACACTTTTTATAAAGCCAGAAACATTGGAGGGATATGAATTTAATGTCGGTCTATTGGCGCCTAATTGGGTCTATTCATGGATGCAACTTCGTCCCGTTCGATGGATTTATTACTAAGCAGTCTTTGCACGGTTTTTTTGCTAGTTTTATAAATTAAGGCATTGCTACTTGTATTTGATTTACTTAATACAACATTCCACAAAACAAACTTAAGTAAAACTACCTCCAAACACTTAAGAGATGTTCATGTATGATTTATTAGCCATTCAATAATGAAAACATTATAATTCACTAAACAATGATTTTGTTCCTTCGGTTTGTGTTAAGATGAGGCACTTGAATATAAAAAACCGCTAACTCATGCATTTCCACTTGAAATTTTCCAATAACAACCATTTTACTACGTTATAGATACAACAGGCCATTATTGGGAACATACAAAAAAATATGTCCCCAACATTGGGTCTACAATTTTCTCGTATAATCATTATTATTTCAGCAATGTGAACAGTTTGTAACGTGTAATTATTTTCTGCACATCCAGACTGCATTGCTTGCTTTATCGACTCAGTTAAGCCAAATTTAGATCACTTAAAGATCGTGTAGATCATCTGTTCAGCTTAACCGGTGAAATCATGATGCCCCTAAAGTGCAAGAAATCGATAATTACGCGAAAGTGAACAACTATAAGTTGATTGATATTGTTTTAATTGCTTTAAATATCCTCGGTCATCCTAATAGCAACGTGATTTTGTTGATTATCGCTAAATTAATGACGCATTTGGTACATAGGCCGAATGAAGGAGCTAGGCTAACATTACATCCCCTTACCCTATGTTATTATTTATTTAATCTATGGAAAAATTAAAAAAAATCAACTTTGGGCGATTTGTAGCGTGGTTCAGTCGATCAAAAGCAGAGACCGAAATTTTCGCCTACTTGAGAAGAAAAACGTCCTTTTTCACCCGCTTGGAGAAGCAAATGAGAATGTGAGAAGCGAGACACTATTATACGCTCACAGCAGTTTTCGCGAGAAAAAGCAACGGCGATTTAGAATTTTCGGAGAGCGTGAGTAGCTGATAAATCGTTTCTTTTCGGTGAATCATAGATTGCCGATAATTATTTTTCACTTACTTTTTTGACACCTGAAAATGCACCCGTCTTTATGCTTGTTTTATTCTGACATTATAATTCTATAATGATGGTCCATGGCGGAACCACTGTGCACCAACTTCGGCCTTATTTTCGGGTTTTGCTCCTCGTTTGCGATCTTAGCATGTTTTCAGTGAAAAATGTGACATGAGAACAGATGTTCGTTTAATTGTGGAGAGAGATATTTTCGCATATGCAAGCGAGAAGATAATGAATTATCGGCGAAAAAGGAGAGATGAAAATGTGAACGGTTCGCTACTCATCGAAAACCTGTTTGAGAGAGAGCATGGTTTTCACCCAGCTGAGCGATAACTTCGATCTCTGATCAAAAGTTATCAAGATGGGATGGCTGTATGTTGTAATCAACAATCATTTTCACGTCAAAGTGCCGAATTAATTCCATGACCCAACAAACATCAATGCTGAATAACTGTATGTTCAAACAAATTTGGAGAAATTGTTCAGCTTTTTCTTCTAGAAAGCTGAATAATTTCTCCAAATTTGTTTGAAGCAGCGGATATTCGACACTGATGTTTGTTGGAGAATACAATCAATTCATAAATTTACAAATTCAAAGTATTTCAATTCTTCCGTTTCGACTGGACAGTTGTCGGAAACAATCAACAATTTCATTAAAATAAAATAAAAAATAAAATTAGATACTGATTAACGTTTACTCAAATTTTGACAAGTGACCTAGTTAATCAGAATTGAGTAACTCCTTAGCTACTCTAATTAGGGTAGTTCCAGTTTTAACAAAACTGAGTCATTTTCTACTCAGTTTTGTAAAAATACAAACATACGTGACTGAGTAATGTTTACTCTAACTTTGACAGGTGATCTAGTTAATCAAAAATGAGAAAACTTCAATTACTTTAATTAGGGTAGTTCCACTTTTAACGAAACTGAGTCGTTTTGTACTCAGTTTAGAGTAATTACAAACGAGCGTATTGAAGTACTGCCAAACCCATTTCACTCGAATAATAGTCATAATAAAATAGTTTGGCAACATCAAGCTAATTACGTCGATTGTAAACACGGTTCAGAATAGGTGCAAGCGTATTTAAATTATTATGAAAATTAATCCCATAGTTTTCTAGTATTTTATCACGTATTCGTAGATTCTCGTGTGGCTGGTGTAATAAGTGAAGTGTGATTTTTATGGTTTGTGCAATTACGCAACGAAAATGTGTGAGGATATAGTGCAATAACAGAGAAAACTTAAAGTCTGGCTCGAGTATATTCCCTTGTACGGTGAGATCAATACGACGAATTTGTAGTGCAAAGGTAAGAAATTGTGTTGAAAATCTGACTAGCTTATTATTTTTACGAAATTAACATCTTGGAATTGTTTTTAACGCTTTTAATTATATTCAATACCTAATTTTATTTGCCAGGATTATATATTCTTGGTTACTGCGTCCATTTATTTGGAGACATTAAACATCTTTTTTACGTTTGAAGTTAGATGACTGCAGAATGTGATGAATATATGTACTATGGTGAGCATAGGTCCCGCTTCCCTATACAATTGTACTCATAAATTGAACACTCCCGTTTAGGGAGTGTACTGCATAAAATTGCAGCTTTTCCTTCACTGCTGTGTACACAGAAAAAAAGATGACTTTTCTTCGTTAAATTAAAACTAACATCAAGCATAATCAACGAATTTCTTTGCCATCTTCATACAATAGGCAACATTTAGGCGGAATCTGGCTTAAGGACATACGGGATCAAGTCCCTATCTCTTCGAAGTATTCTGAGCAGAAACCAAAAAATCTTAAAAATCGTGAAGTGATAATGAACCCTACCTACAAATCATATTGAAAAGGGACTCCCTCCAGTTTCGCATTAAGTTAACATAATATTTGAAAAACTTTATGCCAAATCTAGTATCCCATATATGTGCATTAGATAACTTGTCTACTCACTTCAACATGTACTACCTACCAAGAAGCTCCTGTTCATGGCTTGACAATTTACTGTTTGCTTCATCTTGAATCACATTCTTCACGGTCTTTCTAAAATCATCTGTCACCGCACCATATCCAAAAGTATTATTGAAAGCCTTATCCAGCATAGGGGCAACGCCATAATGCTCGTGCTCTACACCTATCGAAGGTCCATTCCATTTCAAGTCTGCATCCTTTTCAACATTATCAACTATGCTTTTCCGCTTGCTTCCATAGTTCACCCTGTCCTGGTAACGCAAGCCTTTTTGTAGCACAACTGCATCCGCTTGCACCTACAAGTCACACATGAAACGAAACTTATCAAAAATTAATGGTGTTTAATGTGTAACGTAATTTAAGTTGTGCACCGGAAACATAAAAACTAGTAGCATTATGGTAAGAGTCTGTTCCCAGCATTACAGCAGACTCATCATAACAAGAACAACAACCCGAATAAATAAATTTGTATATGCAAAAACGAAAGGAAACAGGGTTAGAGAAGCTAATGAGAGTTTCAGCTAGCTTCCGTTCGGTTCCGGGGTGCCTGGACCGGAAAAATGACAACCTACATTAAAGAGGTAACACCAACTGAACTGTTCCTAAGAGCGTGTGCTTTCGAGGAACGAAATATTACCGGAATCCCGACGTTTGCACCACGCCAACCAGCAAACGACGACGGCAACGACGATGACGGCCAAGCAGGAACCGAAAGCTTTTAAGTGAGAATGACACTTATATTAAATTTAAAATATAATATCTCTATCTACACTCGCCAGTAGTTAAGTTTTGTTGCCAGACGGAAAAACGCATCTTCTCGTGCGATGTTCAAGTGCATATCGCTGCAACTAACGTCGTCGTCTCCATCCTATAGACGAGTCTTGAAACGTCGCATATTTCTGTAGTCAACAGAAGCATGTATGTGTGTGTGTATGTGTGTGGGTGTAGCTAGTGTCAGCCCTTCACCGAACTGACTGACTACTCCTTTCTCTTCAGACATGGGGTACAGTTTCAGTTGGGGAAGCTTTAAAGTTGCCTAATAGCATTATCTACTCTGAGAAACTCGAACGGCGAGATGTAAACAACACGGATGCGGTGGCTCGTTGGCAACTGTCGGGGAAAACGGTTGAAAGAAAAATGTGTTCTTGACCAAGCAATGTTTTCAGTCATTGAAATTTAAGATTGGCAGGTTTGAGCCTAATTCCAGATGCCAAACCTAGATTTGATCGATTTTCCTGCATCCCATCGCTAGCCGGAATTGTTTTGACTATTCCGGTGCTTTGTTCTAAGTGACACTTATCGCTTCTACTCTACCTCACCGTTGATTGTCGCTTTTCCTGATGTAATTACGTAAAAAGTGATTTTCCTCCACCGTCGTGCAGCTGTGCTGCTGGGATCAGAACGAAAAAGGTCGTCTCCCCATAAAGCTCCTCTCAGAAGGTATACATGTTCGCCTCGTGAATGAGGTGAATAAATTAATGGAAATGATAAATTGCTACCACTAGATCCTGGTTTCTTTCGGAGGAAGAAATCCCATTATGCTTCCAGTCTATTTGGATAGCACACTGACTGAAGGGATGGTTCACGATAATTATTAAGATTACATTGTAATCCACGAATTTGCCATGCTTCGTTCAAACGAGTGAAATCTTCTGCAAGGGACAGGCAGACCGGGGGTTTTTTGTTGGTCTATTGTTGCGGCTTTGGGAATAACAAGAGCTTATGTTCCATTCCCCAGTAATGATAATGCCGAATCTATTATTAACATAAATTGAAAACCGATAGCGGAATCAAATGCCAACACCCGGAAACGGAATCCTTTTGCCAGTTCGGCATGGACTCGAATCTACGGTAACGAGATGATAATACAAGAGTCAATAATAAAGATAACGACGGTATGATAATAGGTGTATGTACGTACACCGTCGTTGAGACGGCAGAGAATCCATTTTCATCCCTAGTCAGTGAGATTTCGGATACAACCGGCGTCAAATGGCAGGGCGGCGAAACCAAAACTCAGCGAACGTAATCCCACCACTAATTCAGCTTGTAACCCTTCCTCTGTCATTTTCGGTCAACGTTCAGAGAAGGAAACTGTCTTCGGAAAATTCTTTTATTTTTCTACTGTTCAACAGAAGAGTACAGGAACTGCAGGCAAAAGGAAACAAATTGAATGAAATTCAGATCGTAATCATACCTCTCACCCGCATTGGCCATGAGCTAGCACATTCATCTGACTTTGTAGGCCTGGAGGTGTGGAGGAGAAAGAGCAAGTAATTTGGTTCAGTCTGTGTTGGTCGATATCAACCAATGAAAATAATACAGTCAGTTGAGTTGGCAGTGTAATTTCCATAGGACAGTTTTTGAGAGATTTTGATTCTCCCCTTCGGAGTGCACGATTATATTATTTACAGAAATAATGAGCACAATTTCAAGAGTCCATGCATTTCTGTCCCAATAATGTCCAGGAGCTTCATGCCGATTTATGTATATGTTTACGAACTGCTCAAGAAGCCTGCAAACCAGAATAACAGGAGTTCCCAACCCAATTGACTTGAAAATGTCGCATAACATTTCAAAAAGGCCCAAGTTACATTATAAGGAATGTTTGGAAAGACTGCCAATCATAAATAGTATTTTTTACCGGGATTCCTTAAAAATTTCAACAACTATTCAGTAAATTGTGTTTATAGATAAAAGCTACGGAGATATAAACAATGAAGTGTCACAAAATCATAGTTCATATGAACCCCGTTGGCTTAATTTGACCCCTTTAGCTTCGTACCACTCCAGTACAACATTTGAACAGAGGAAGCAGGCGCTTCTGTAGACACTCCTTGAGGTAGATCTCTCCGTTTACAGTCCCAGTAGCCACGAACGGCGTACTACGTTTGTTACATGACCAGATCGCTTGCCAAATTATGTATTTCTTGGCAGAAAATTTTATATGCTTTCTTGATTGCACCGGCAACATCAAACTTGTTCTGGGTGGTAGAAGCTCCAGGCTGCCGGAAATCTGCCTTGACGTAAGCCCTCATCATCCTTGATGAGACAAATGAGACTTCGTCAGCATCTGGAGCGTGCAGTTTCTGGGCCCGTAATGACTTTCCCACCGTATTTTGCCGTTCGTCACGATTTTCTGCACTTATCCCGGTCGCCCGTTTTCGAACGAAAAAACTTCGGCAGATCCAACTTTTGCCCATCCCTGACCGAAGCGATTGGGATTCACGCTGGTACAGCTTTCACCACACGCCAGTGATCCTCATCACTCATAGAAAATCCACTACTGGCCGCATTTCTACTTCCGTTTGATGCTCAGAGTTTCGTAGAAACGTTTAATTACACGACTGTATAAATTGGACTCGAAAACAATGCGACACTTTATTTTGGGTGCAACTTTTTATAACGTGGGTAAAAATTAATGAAATTTTGGGTAATACTAGTTTAGAGTGTTTTGTTTATGTGTGCAAATGGCTGGTCAGTCGCCTGATGGATCGGCAAAGGCTTGGAATCCACCATGTCCACCGTGTCCGCGTTGTGAAGATGTTCCGGAGACGAAGACTACCAGAGCGGTGCGCTGAAGCGAAGCACAAAGGCCGAAAAACGGAATACCCAGAGAAGGCGCGGAAGACGAGGCGGTACTTTAAAAATAACTCCGAACCTTTTCCACCCGAGACGTGGCCAAAAAAAGAGGGAAAACATTCAAAACCGATGAAGTTTTGAAGAAAAAAACTGGGATAAATTGCGTAAGGAAGATGGACCAAAGCCCTCGCCCAGAAGATCTCATGAGCAGTGTTAAGACAAATGTACAAGGCTTCAGCTTGGGGGAGGAAATTCATTAAATGAAATATGCCAAAATATAGCTAGTATATAGTTATTTAATCCCTGAAAATTTGAGAAGTATCCGATTTAAAATGAATTTTTGGTGATCATTTTTGTGTGTCTCACTTTTCCGAGTCCAGTCTTTACATTGGCATTTTATCACATTGACTGCCACGATTCCGAGTTGTTTTCGATGTCCCGATGAGAGAGTTGAGGATTTTCCAGTTGCTTGCGTAAATCAAACATGCGATGTTGCTGTTCGGGTGACACCATTTTTTTTACAATTTTAGAAAAACTGACAGCGTTAAAAAATATAACGAAAAACACTTTCGACCCAAATTTTCAAGAGGAAATACCCAATGGGTAATTTTCTACAGCTGTTTTACCGTGGTGCGAGACACCCTTCATAACTTTAATAACTTCAGGGTAAAATATTTCAAACTTAAAGAGGTTTTAGTTTGCGTGTGTTGTTACATCCTGTAACTGGAGGAATTCTTTTGAAATTGTTTTGAAAAAGCGAAGGAATCTCGACGAAACATCTGACCATCAATTGTATTGTATTATTAATTGTGGATGTGAACAAAAACATCCTCGCAGGAGCGCTACAGACGAAAGAAGAGTATTTGAAGCCTGAAGCTTTAAGACGCAAAGCAAAAGCTTCTTAATAGCATCATAAGCATCATTAAATCGGTCCAAGTCAGCTTACAAGCTATAATGTAAAGACATCATTAGTGATTGGCTTTGAGAGTACTCCAATAGCATTCTTACCCCTGGTAAAAAAACGCTTCAAGTCGGAAATCGATACAAATATTTAAATATTTCACTAGACGTTGACGTTGACTTTGCTGGTTTTCTCCATAAACTACAGTACTGGAAAAATAAAGTGCTCACCAAAACGAATAATCTTGAAGGGTGACACCCTTGCACATTCAGAAAAAACCTTGAGCTGTATTCGACATAATTCATCTCTATTCTTCCGTTTTATCGTTTCGGCAAAGAAAATAATAAAATCTAGGACTGGAAATTTATATCTTAATTTTTATTAGAACCTTTCTCGTTAATCGACCGAAAACAAAGCGCTCACAAGAGAAATTGTAAAGAAAAACACAGCATATAAAGCTTGGAGTATTTAGAATGTCCACCTTGTAGGGATATGCACTTATTCATTGTCGTCAATCATAAGTAGACCATATAATATATATTAAATATAATATATAATATTATTCATTCTTGTATGTTCTGGCCTCTTATGGAGCTAAAATACTGTTTTAGTTTATGCCGAGACATTGTCAGAAGTCAATGATTTCGCAGTGTTTTGATTGTAGGCAGCTTCATCATGCGATTTATTGGTCCATTTGTTGCATAGTTTGGTGCGATGATGGCTGATGGCGAATAGGTTACGACATGATAGTTGCTGAATAGGTGCATATATGTTTAATTTTTGATACAAAAGTTCTGGTGAGCTCAATACGCTGCGAAACGATTACACGTTTACTAAATGAAACGCTTGCATTACTCACGACGCTCTTTCCAATGTTTGATGTTTATAAGCATGCAAACGCGCTTCATAAGGATGGAAGACGAAATGATGTCCAACCCAACCCACGAAGAGCATATAATAGAAATTGCTTTGTACTGATTCTATTCTGTTTTCGTGTGGTTGCAAATGAGGACACCACACAATGCTGCAATATTCCAGAATAGACCTAACATAAGCTATATATAGTGTTTTAATAGTGTACGGGTCCTGAAAATTATACAGACAAAGCGCTTAATAAAGCCCGTAGCATGTTGTTCGCTCTTGTGAATAATTGTGGTTGTAGTGGTCTCATGAAATCAAGCTTGGAGTCTCAAGATTATTCCTAAGTCCCTAACTCTTTCCACATTTTTCTACTTTTTGATTACCTAGTGAAATTGATATGTTCGGTGTTGTTATTTTTTTTGCTAAAATGATATTGAGTTGCATTTTTTGCATTCAGCTCTAATAGGCTTTTTACACCATGTGTGTAGAATATGTTTATTTCATTCTGGAATAAGTTGATGTCTTCCTTACTTCGTATTTCCAAACAGAGCTTTTGCCCGGATCACTGCTTTCGTAGACGTCGTGGCATGCTTTCGGCGAGGTACAGCAGATGTGTTCCACTCGATGTTCTCGCCGACGCCGCTTCATTTAAAGCTTTGAAAAGGCTTGGTTTCATTCGTCACTTCGCCTTTATCCACCTGTCTATCACAAAATCGATCCACCAAATTTTCAATCGGGTTGAGGTTGGATGATTGTGGTGGCCATTCCAACAGTTTAATGCGATTTGCTTTGAAGAATGCAGTTGACTTTCCGTGCTGTGTGCTTTGGGTCATTGTCCTGCTGGAAAATGAAGCTTCCTATTAAGCCCCATTTTAAGAAGTGATTCCTCCAGATTTTCAGTTGATAATACCAATGTAACGATCAGCAGTCATGATACCTTCGATTTTCCACGAGATTTCCAACGCTGGACCACGAGGCACCCCAAACCATAATACTTCCGCCACCATGTTTTACAGTTTTCTGCACATTCTGATCCAATAAGCGTTCCCGGACTTTATCCAAACACGAGGGCGCTGTTTTGCCTCAAACAGTTCAAATTTGTCTCATCAGACCATACCACTCACTTTCAGAATTTACAGGCTGTTCCGCATACTTTTGAGCAAATTTCAATCGTTTGATTCTATTGACTTTTCTGATTAGAGGGCGTCGACTTGCATACTTGCTCTTTAATCCAGCTTCTTGCAGCCTGTAGCGAATAATTCCTTCGGATACCTTCCAGATTCAAGTTCTCACGTATAGCACGGCTGGTTATTGATGAGCATCTTCTTGCTTCTCGTACGATTCTCGAATCTTCGCGTGGTGACGTAAGCCGCTTTCTCCCACGACCTGATTTGTCTGCCACACTTCACATTGTTCGAATTTCTTCCATACCTTCCTTACATCAGAGTAGCTTAAAGCATACTTAGCAGCAATCTTCCGGAACGATTCATGGTTCTGGTGGTCTCGAACGATATGAGTTTACGGATTTTTAGGGGATTTGCTTACTTTCCATCTTAAAACACGAATAACGAACAAGTAAACGGGAAAAAAATTGTTTCTTGAATATACCGCGCATAAACAACAATAAGAGGATATGTCAATATCAGCGACTGGAACGAACAAAACACAGTAAAATATTATAAGGTAAAAGTGAGCACTTTTTTTCTTCCAGTTCAAAAACAACTCAATTTAAGTAAAAGTTTTTTTTTATTTCAGAAAAGTAATTTTTTTCTACAAAAACTGAAAGATAACGCAAATTAAGTCAACTTTGCGGAAGACAGCTAAATAATATAATCAAATTTGATGAAGTTATGAAGCAATGATATAATTATTTCCGGTGAGCACTTTATTTCTTCCAGTACTGTATACGCTTGCACCGATGGCCCTACGTAGTTGTAAGCCCACTGCACCCCGTTTGGATCGTAATACCTCCTCCAACTTTCGCGTATGATTCAGGCGGCGTTGACGTGAATTATCATTAAAACGTTTTCCCGTATCCCACTTATCTTATCAGGTGCTGATTTCACGACCCGGCTTCTCGGTCTACCTGTCTTGGTCTTGATTCTTCGATTCTTGCATCTGTCTCTTTCGGTATGTCTTTCGGTCACTGAAGCTCCGGCAAAGGAAATCCAATCCCACAAACTATTTATTTCCAAACAGGGAGCTTTGCCCCACTTCGTCGCTAGTTCAGCCTCATTCTTTTTCGACAGTTTCTCTTCTACTCTGAAGGCAAAAAACTGTCGATATTTCCGATGATCGGATTTAACGCTAGAACTGTTGTTGAATCAGCCCACATGAATCTTCGATCTATTTTTAGAGCGTGATTTTTCTGTAAGGATTTCGCCAACCTCGTTACCATAAGCGGTCCTTGAAGCTCTAAGCTTGGTGTTGATAGTGCTTCAAAGGAGCGTTTCTCGCCTGGCAATGCATCACCAATAGAAAAAGTAAACTTGTCCACGAATTACTGCTCTGAAATAAGCGACGCAAGCGTACGCAGTCTCGCTCGCTTCTTGGTTCATCTTCTTGAAGGTTCGTGATCAGTTTGCCCACGCATGTTCAGGGTCACATCAGCCAGCAAAGTACGCACTCAGCGCGACCGGCTGGTGTTGGTAAGAGGCCTAACACCGCAAGTTATTACACGGCAACTAAGAAACTGTAGGGACTAATCCGGCGTAGTAGTAAACTTCCATACATCTCGCTACAAAGTCACGAGGTTCAAATCTCACCCCTGAGCGATTTACAAAAATCCTCAAAGGTGTTTGAAAGACTACAACGGTAGATGAATCAGCCTAGGGCTGAAAATCTCAGTTATCAAGGAACTTAAAAAAAACAAATTCTACGTGTCTAAGTTGCGTGAAGTCATGAGGGGAGTAGTTATATATTTGTTTCACTTCCAACCTTCCAATCCACAGTCAAGCGCTGGTTAAATGTTATGCAAACACAGTCAGTTCAGCATGATCAAGAAAGTGCTTGAATGTCGCAGTGCTTTGAGTCTTGCAAACTATGTTTCTCTTTTGGTTCAGTGCTCGTCAAAGTGCGCCATGAGAATATCGCGAATTGACAAACAGATAAACAAAGCTATCCATCTTTTCACGATACTTTGCCCCTGACTAACTTGTATTGGTCCATAGTGGTCTATCCCGACGAATAAGAGTAGGTGAATCCACGGAGTACTTAAGACGGGCTGACGTCAGGGGTACCATCCTCACAGCGCTTGCTTGGTCTTGCAGTACTGACAATCTGCAACGACTCTCCTCGATTTCCATCCTCTTCATCCTGCTTTCCACCGTTTGACATCCGACATATCCCAAAATCTCCAACTATTCCTTCAGCATATGGATAAACTGCATTTCTACCTCATGCTGTTCATGCTGCATTAATAATTTCTTTTCAAGCAGTTATTTTGGTGCTCGTAGAGAATGTTCATTTGCGCTTCCCAACTGTCCTATTCAACGTGATACCATTCTTTTGGCAGTTGTCGCAACTTACCATATTGTGGTATTATTCTGACTCGAGAAGCATCTCTCTCGACTCGCGCTCTCTCTCTCTCTCTCTCTCTCTCTCTCTCTCTCTCTCTCTCTCTCTGGTCTTTGCATTGATTCGCTTTTTTCAACTGCGACCAAAACGACCAAAACGAACTCTTAAAGCTTGTTGGCACCTCAACAAAGAAAGTTACCAGAAGAAATACCTGCAAAGCCGATTCCTGCCTTTCGATGAAAGCAATTTGTGTAAATGTCTTAATCTAAGACTGACTATCTGTTTCCACATACATTAGTGTTTGAATGATGTTATTTTTACATTTAGTAGTCCTGTAGTTGCTGTCCTGTAAATATCTATACCATTTGTGTTTACTCCGAAATAGTTAATTTATTCATATATGTTTATATGTATTAAATAATTAATTAATTTTTTCAATTATTTATTTATTGATTTATAATTCATTAATTAATTATTTTATTTATTTATTTATTTATTTATTTATTTATTTATTTATTTATTTGTTTATTTATTTGTTTATTTATTTATTTATTTATATATTTATTTATATATTCATTCATTTATTTATTAATTAATTTAGTTATTCAAAGATTGTTTTTAACATTCAAAGTTTATTCATATTTGGTATACTATTGGTAGTTTTGCGGAAACAAGTGAGTAGGTATTTTGAATTTGTTAAGGTTATGAATGGAGCCAAATTGTCGGAGTAAACGGGTTATTTAGAAAAGGACATCAATGCGTATTTTGTTAGCTTGTAAGTTTTCGCCCGTCATCTGTCATCGTTCGTCCATTACCTGCCTTCGAGTTGTCATCATCATCGTTGTTGTCGTGATACGTCATCATCGGGTATAATGAGGATGATAAGGAGGAGATGAAATTTGGATGAGTCACCCACCACTATAAAAGGGATGGCAGAAAAGAGTCGGCAGCTTATATTGTGTAAAGTCCGGAAGAGTGATGATAGAGTGTCGGTCCGTCTGTTCAAAAATGAGAAGATTACTATCCTTTTGCAAGATTTTTTTTATTGCATTAAATATGTGCCCCTCTTAACCTCAACTGTATTTGCCTTATTATATATTTAAAAGAAAAATCTTGTTTTCCGCCATCTTGTATGTTACACCTTGTCACCAATTAATTAAAACCTGAAATGCTCCGGGAAAACAAAAGACACGACCCGTAAAAGAAAGTTCGAGAACCACTGTGCGTACGCCGTTTCCATTACAGGGGTTCAAAGAGAGATTTTAATAGAATCACCTCTTCGAATCATTCAGACGACATCTGACATTTAACACTGTAAGAAGGGCAAAACCGGATGCACAAATCCACATATTCCACGGAGTTGGGAAAATTTCTTTCCAGTGATAAAATCCTACAATCCAAAGTGGAACAAGCCATCTTACGTGGAGACTTCCCATGAGTCAACCTTCACTTCACGAAATGTTAATGACAGGGAGTTGGCGATTCCACTCTCTCCGTCCAAATCGAAGAAGCCAATAAAGTTAATTTCGTAGCAAAACCTACCATTCCTTCAAACAGCAGTGAGTATGGCCAGAACGAAAGATATTGGACTCACATGAAGCGGGCCCGAACATAAGGGAGGTTAAAAATGCAACAGCAACTTGGACCAGAAATGCCAGCAAGGTCAGTAAGGAGTCTGTACAATGTTTTATGACTGAATGAAGCGCACCTGAAATCGACACGTTATTTCCACGTGAAATTTCACGTAGCTTTCACCTGAACACGTAAACAAATCTTCTTCAGTAAAATCAGGCGAACATTACGTACCAGTGAATTGTACCTGAAAAATCACGTTACATTTATGTGATTTTCACGTAGAATGTGAAGTTACGTGGAAATCACGTTGCTCTTACGTGAATTCCACGTGTTTATTACTGGTTTTGACAGTGGACGAAAAATACGTGCGTTTCACGTGGATATAACGTGACGATTTTTTTGAGTGCAAAGTTTGAATTTTTTATATGATCGATAATTTGATCATGTGAATTTGTAAACCATATCCTAGTCTTTTGGAAAACAAAAGTTAAATTAATAATCAAATGCTTCAGATTAAGCGTGGAATAATTATTTCGACTTATTTCGGATGCGACAATTTCTGTAAAAGCTATTGGTTCTTTACAAAGTCAAATTTAAAAATGCAAATTACTAAGCTAGTTTCCTAGGGATTAGATGGAGTTTTCGTAGCACGTGAATAGACTCGTGTCTCCAATTATCCTGTAAGATTCTCTTGTAAGATAAATGCCAATGCACCGAATGGTGAAATGATGGATCTATTCAAAACCCATTCTAACGAGCTGCACCCGGACGCCCTTTCAAACCCGACAATTACACCAATAGCAATAGCTATATTCATTAGTCAAGTAGTTTCCCGCGCCAATAGCAGTGGATTCATTTCACCCGCGAAAAATTGGCAGGAAGTGATTATCTGCACCGCCTCCATAGAATATCTGCTCGCCGTTCGTGGTATTTGCCCCCATCATTGTTATTGCTCCCCTATATTGACTGGTGCGTGATTTTTCAATGATCACACTCGTTAGTGTTCAGTTCGGTTCGGTTGCCGCGAAGCCTAATGGAACAATGATTGATGGTAATTGTGTCTGCAGGCAAACGAATTGCTACCCCCTCAGCGATGTCGGGTGGTTTGTTTGGGAGGTTATTTTCAATTGCAAGGGCAAACAGGGCTGACGAATCGACGGAATAGCCTCAAGTGGTGAGTACCATTTATTTCGTGTGGGTAGTCGTTCGCTTCTCGCAGAAATTCTTACGACTTTTTCCTTCAAATCCAATACATTCAACTTCAGTTCCAGCAAACAAAAACAAATCGCTATATTTGAACCAAGACTAGCTGACGAAGCGAGGCCAAATATTCGAATTATGCGAAAAATTCTAAATTAATTTTCCCAAGACCAGATGCTTCCTCCGCTTGCGAGGTTGACTGAAACAAATGATTCCGTGTCCTGTTTGCAAAACTTCTGAGAAAAACAAACATTCCTCCGTCGGAACTGCATTCCAGAAAAATGCTGAACCATACGAATAGGGGATAGCAGAAACACACTCGAGACAATCCTACTGGAACTCGATTTATCCATATTACCCAGAGTGAACAATATTGAGAGAGCATTACCGGCCCCTCTGTTTACCAACCACACTCGGTCGAAGAAATCGCGGATGTGGTTCCTCCTAGGCGGGGATGATTACCCTCATCCGAGGATGACGATGATGACGAAGTCGATGGCTGTGGGAAGGAAAAACACGACAACAAGAGGGATAATAATCATAATAACATGACTTCGAGATCTTCCATCTCTATAAAAGGAGCTAGATATGCATGCACGGCTGCAAGGTTCTGTCTTGGAACGAATCCGCCTAGACTCGCCCGTTTTGTGTGTATGAGACAAATCTTATCTTTCCGTTTGGTTTCCGCCCTGCGCAGCCTGATTCCACATGGCAAACAACAACAACAACAACGATAACCACCCACTTCGGCGCCTAGGACTGCTACGAAGACGGCCGAGCGCAAGGCTACTGTCGATTACATGTTTGAGGGGGGAGTGATTTCATAGTTCACCAAATGTGTACATACCGGTAATCTGAGGATCACAGAAGCAAATAACCTCAGTTCCAAGAACACATTTTTTTCTTTAGGGAGAGGTGGTGAATGCAAAGCATCGTGGCATAACTGTTTGTTTGTTTTCCATCTTTTTTGGCTTTTTCAGAGAGGGATGATGGCGAGAGACGCGGATGGTAAAGTGGTGAGAGGTGGGTGGATATCGAATTCAAATCTCTCAGGTTAATGTAGAATGCCTGGAATCTGATTGATTGATGTCCATACAGCAAGGTTGAGCATGATTTGTTGTCAGGATGTTTATTTACAGCAAGCTGCTCAATTCGATGTACAAGGAAAAGCAATTGAATGGAATTACTGGCAAAAATGATGAAAAATTCCCCTAGATGATCTTGGTTCTCCCATAGCTCAATCAACAAACCACAATTGCAAATCAACACCATGCTGAAAGTAGCTGGGTTCGAAAGAGCACTAGTTAATTAAGATCTGACAACAAATTTCATGGACCAGCTTGGAAATTTAAGAACAATATAACTTGAAAATTTACCACTTTGATCTAAAAGTTCCACAAATCATCACTGTGGCGCCACAGTAACCCGATTAGAGTTTTCTTTTTAGGTTTCCACATCTATCATTGACATTGAATCGAAGTTTAAGCTTGATAGTTTGACATTTGTAAAATTAACGCCGTATTGAAAACATGGGCGATTGTGTGTATTTGTATACACAAAGGTTTTTTTTTTGCAAAGGGGATACGTTCCACTTTTAAAGACTGTACTCGATGAAATTTGGACACACAATATATGTCACCAAAAATTTTCCTTGAGCCCGATTCTTTTCAAACTTTCTGGAAATAAAGTACTACTAAATGGTTAAGTTTTGACGTCATTGGTTTATTGAACCTTTCCTCCCAACCCAAATGCCCGCACCTTTGCCTTGACCCCTTTACTTAAAATTTGGGCAATGATAGGACCGACTTGTTTACTTACTTTTAACCACATTTTCATTAGTTCAAGTTCATTTTCTATCAGTTTTGGAGTTTTAACGAGCTTTGCCTTCATGATTGCCCAAAATTGTACAATTGGGCAAAGTTCCGGAGTGTTTGGAGGGTTGACGTCTTTTGGTACAAAAACTACACTATTATCTTTGTACCAGTCTAAGACAGGCCGGGCATAGTGGCAAGATGCCAAATCCGGCCAAAACAGTGTCGGGCCATCGTGAGATCTCAAGAAGGGCAGAAGTCGTTTTTGGACGCATTCGTCCTTGTAGATTTGTCCGTTGACGGTCCCAGAGGTGATGAAGGGCTGACTCATTTTGCCACATCCACAGATCGCTTGCCAGACAAGGAATTTTTTGGCGAATTTCGAAAGTTTCTTCTTCCGTACACTCTCCAGAACGGCCAACTTAGAGGTGGCGACGTAGTGTTCCTGTGCTGGCATTTGTTTGGTGTCAGCTTTAATGAAGGTCTCATCGTCCATCACAATCCAGAACGGTTTTGTGAGCCACTCCCTGTACAGTTTTCTTGCACGAGTTTTGGCCACCGAGTTCTGTTTATCGCTCCGGTTCGGTGCCTTCTGGACCTTGTACACATGTAATCCAGAACGTTTCATTGTTTTCTGCACAAAACAATCTGAAACTTTCGCCTTTTTCGCAACATCCCTGATCGAAATGTTGGGATAACGCTTAAATTGGCACAATACCATTCTGGCTTTCTCCGGATTTGATGTGCCACGTTTTTTGCCACTATCATTTTTCCGCTTGGTTGTCTTACGGTCCTCGAACGTTTTGATCACATGAGATACGGTTGAATGTACGATTCCGAGCTGTTTTCCGATCCATCGATGAGAAGCGTTTGGGTTTTCGAAGTGAGTGCCCAAAATTTGTTGGCGCACTATTTCTTCATTCGAAGCCATCACTGAAATCACTCGACCGATTTTCACGAAACTTATCACACAATTGACACAACACAATGAAATACATTCAGTTAAAATTTCAATAATTTTACCCACACGCTAAAAAGTTACGAACAATTGCGTCTGTCCAAATTTCATCGAATACAGTCTTTAGTATGGGACCGTGTAAAATAAGACTAAATAAAGTTGATAAATTCACATGCTTAAACATTTTATATTGCTTCGATTTTGTTTGTATACGTTACCTTTCCATGCGATGGTGAAAATACAGTTTTTAAAATTTTGAGTATTTGCTCCAAAAATTGTGAATTTTTTGAAAAACTGCCATATGATTACTTTTGGCCCAAAACGTAAAATGATATTTGAATAAGGTCGATAAATTGTTCCGATCTGGAGTTATTGCCGAAAAGAACCCGTGTAAAAAAAACCGTTCAAAAAAAACCTTAGTGTAGTTTTCAAAATGGAATTGAATTTGCAACAACGAGTTTGTATTAAATTTAGCGTTAAAAATGTATTTTTGTTTTTAGTTTTCTGAATAAATTCCGGTAACTTTTTGGTCAAGGGATGTAAGATTTGATACTAGTTGGGTTATTGAACTTAATTATACACAGAAAAAAATAATGAATTTCAGCTGGCTCGTAAAATTTCCCCTCGTTTAATTTCAAGCCAAAGCACTATGGTGCGAATGCACAAATTTCGCAATAAAAATCGAAAACCATTAACTTAAGAGAGATGATGTCTTCGGAAGATTTAATTAAAAAAAAATTAGATCTATCTTTTGGGTTGAGTGGTGCCTAGGGTGGTGCTTGTCTGTTCATAATAAAAATTTCAACTTTTTATTCTGATGATTTAGAAGATTTTCTGCTGCTACAGAATTGCAGATATTTTAATTTAATGAAACTTTGATATCTCAATCCCTTATTTGCAAATATTTGCAACCACAGAGTCCCTAAACTGAAAGTATAAACTTCCATCTACAAGATCTATGCAAAATTGTTTGTCCCGTTTTGTCCCCTTTAGGAGAAAAACTCGTTTTAAAATTGGTAGTTTTGCATTTTTCATGCATAATTTTTGATCAGCAGCATCTACAATTATCATCAAAGAGTGTAACAACGCGAGTTTTTTTTTTGAAAATGTTTATATTTTAATATATACCCATCTCCGTTAATTTATTAATTTTTATATCACAGACAAACATACATAACACATCGAACAATTTGCAGTACAAATCATCATCATTTTTTAAAAAAATGAACGCCAACTGTTGAGTACACTGTGATGGATGATTAAGCTGAACAAGCTGAATTGTCTTAAAGTTCGCCAAACATTGCAAAATGGGCACTTTTGAGGGAAAAATTTCAGTTCAGTTGTAGATATCAAAATTGCTAGATTTCATTAAACAAAATTCAATATATTGCTGAAACATTATTTTCATGTCAAGTCCATGTATGGATCGGAACTACTCATGGGAAAGGTCCATGTAATGCTATTGGTGGTAATCTCAAGCGAATGACAAAAATTGCTCAAGATTATAGAAACACAACCAAAACTCCTCGGAAACTATATGGCTGGGCAGTTGAAAAGTGAAATAAAAGTATTTCTGCTTCATATCAGCTGAACAGTATGCAAAAATGTAAGAAGAACGTGAGGAGTTTTATAGCCTCGTAAAGACAATATCTCTTACACAGGTTCATTGCTTTGTATCTATTTCAGAAAATCAAGTCTCAGCTAAAAGGTTTTCTGATTCAAAGGATAATCCAAAGAAATCCACTTTGTATGTATGTGAAAGATTTGTAAATTAAATATATAGCTATGTTAATAACTAATTCATGAAGAATTACATACAAAAAATAAATAAAATAAAACCCTTACCAAGCAAAAACATATTTGAATCGTGTTTAAATGGATATGCATCAAGCCTTATAAAATTAGAATTTTCAAATTTGATAACATTTGATGAATCCTAGTTGGAATGCTGTTTATTGGAATGCCTGTAACTAGAAATGAGAAGAAAAATTACTATTCTTGTCGAGTTATTAGTACGAGACACTGAAGTTTGCACATTGTAGACGAAATACACTTATCTGTCGAAGATAAGCAAAGGTAGTTGAAATTAAATGGAAGATACTCATGTTTCTTCTAATTTCTAGTAACATTTGATGCATATCCATTTAAAGACGATTCAAATATGACGTCCGCTAGTTTTTTAAATTTATCAGTCCCCCTCTATCACAATTTTTCCCAAACCTTTGACACATTCTGTAACCAATCTTGACCTTCTTGGAGCACAGACGCCCACACCCCCTTAGCTCGCACCTCCCCCCCCCCCTCCCCATCAAGAATATCCGAAGCCATATTTGAATCATCGCTAGAAATAGGAATCTCCGAAAAAGCAGTTATGAATGACTTTTCCTGAAACGTACACTTTTGGTTCTGTTTTACTGACGTAGAGAGGAATTTAAAGTTTTAGACTCTTTTCAAATGTTAGTCTAGATGATTTTTGTTTTTTAACATATGTTCAAAACATTCAATTCTTTATGACTGGAAAATTTTATTGGATTCTATAGGAGTGTTGAAGACCATAACAAGACGAGTTTGCGTTATACACGGTAAAAATTGGATATGAAAAAGTTGTTGAGAGAAAAACTTCTGTTCCCTAAAATTGTCCATCTTGCAATGTATGGCGATTTATAAAACAATTACATTGCCTTTATTAAAAAGAAATTTCGTCCAAGATAAAATTTTACTTTAAATTTGTAAAAAAGAATTTTTTTAGTGTGTAAGAATCGATTTCACATTTTTTACAATTTTTTTTTCATAAAAGATTCAATTTTCTAAAAGTCACCCATACATTTTTGTTAGTCTTTTCCTTTTTGATTTATGTTGACATCAAACATTTTTTGTTGGAAAAATTTGTTTTTCTTAAAAGTGCCCATCTTGCAATATATGGCAAACTTTTAGACAATTATATTGCCTTTATCAAAAAAGAATTTCGTCAGCCATTTTTGGCAAATTGATTTTAAATTTTAAAATATATATTTTAGTGTGTAGGAATCAATTTTACAATTTTTGTTAGTCTAGTCTTTTTTGAGTTAGGGTGATTTAAAAAATCGATCAAGAAACTTAAGCCCTTTTCAAATGATAGTCTAGATAGTTTAAAAAAAAATATGGTATGCAAAGTTTCTTGAAAAGACATAGTCTAGACACCCACAAAGTTGCATTTGATTCTGATTGGGTGCTGCCAAACACTGGATGAGTTGGCGAGAAATCCGTCTAAACTGTTATAATTCTTGGTTCCTGTGAAAATCCAGCATCTAAACAAAGTGTTTATTACATAATTAACTTGAAATAAATAGATTTTGAATAGTTTATAAATTTTATAAAAGTCGATATAGGCAAATTCATGAAGGAATCGCTGTTCGAGAATTTTGTTTAGAGAATTTTCCAAAAAGTACTTATATGAGCATGTTAAAAATTATATAAACTTTCTTATAGATCTACTTAGGATTTAAAGGAAGCTCTACGAATATGTAGAAAGTTCAGCACAATATTCGGTTGTAATGAGACGCATCTGAGAGAATTTTTCATAGATTATGTAAGCATGTAAAATTTTCTACAAAATCATAGTATGTTGCTGAGGCTACCAAAAACTTCTGTAAGCTTGTTGAAAATCAAAGGAAATCCCAGAAAAAATTAGGGAATTCCCTGAAGAGTAAGAAAGAAATATTCTGGAGTGATTCTTTCAAGTACACAAGCACACTTTCCAAAAGATCAAAAAAAATCCTCAAAAGCACTTCTTAGTAGTTCAAGCAAGAATATCTCAGATATTCAAGAACAGTCATTCGAGAAGTTCAAGTTCATACATCGCAGAAGTTCCGGAATAAACTTTCTCGTAATACGGCGACACTCCTGGCATTCCTGCACCAAACTGGACTGCTGAAACAGCTTTAGGAAGAACGCAGAGCATCCCACGGCTACGAAAAATTGCGATAGACGGCAGGGGGGGGATAAGCCCTCTCATGCCCTGGCCGCCGTCCTACACCAGCAAACACTACCAATCTCAAGAAAGCGGAGTTATCGACAGAACAACACAAGGCCCTTCTCCAGTGCCGGCTGTTGCCGGTAGATCTGGAAATAATGTGTAGTAGTTTCGGTAGCAGCTGGCACTGTGGCGTCCCAAAGGTCAGTACACAGTTTATTAAATCACCATCAGGTACTGTCTCGGTGATCTTTCCAGGTCACAGCCAAGCCGCAGCGGTATCTCCAAACGATATGACGTCAGTTGAAACCACGGCATACCACGCATCCACCCGGAGGAAATAATCGATTAGTCGCTACATATACACCGATGAAATTTACGAAGAAGAAGAAACGAAATGAAATCAAGAAGATAAAGAAGAAGAAGAAACGAAGTGAAGTTAAGAAGAAAGAGAAGAAAAATTAGAAAATTTAGAAAATTAGAAAGAAAGCAAAGAAGAAATGAGAAACTAAAAACCACTCTGTATATTCAACCACTCTGTACATTCAAACTCAGCTTTTCCGACACGAATGCACACGAATGTGTTAAGTGTCGTGAATAAACAAACAAACAAACAAACAAGAATATCTCAGAAATTCATGAACAAACATCCAAGAAGTTCAAGGTCATACTTCCCAGAAGTTCAGGAATAAATTTTCTCGAAGTTTAGTGTGAAACTTACCTCGTTAGTCTAGTTCAGAAGAGAACTCCCCGAAGTTTTGAAAAGATTTTTCTCTATGTTCAGGAAAGAACTTGTATAAAGTTCCGGAAGAAATTTCCCTTCTCAGACTTTTCAGAAAGTTTGGAAGAAACTATTCCGAACTTTAAGAGTGAATTTCCAAAAAATTCAAAAGTGACTGCTCAGAAGTTTATGACAAAACTTGCCAAAAGTTCACTAGGTATTTTTCCAGAAGCTCATCTGGGAGTTTTGCAGAAGATCAGGAGAAAACTTCCCTAAAATTTAAGAAACAATCATTGAAGGCCTGTAAAAGCAGCCTATCCTCAACGGTTTACATCTTAATATGATGTAAGACTCATAAAAATACAATTCGCCGGTTTTGATCCAACATTGCTTGACAGATTTGAAAGCTCATTCAGGCGATCAATTCAATTACCTTCTATGGCGTGGCAGTTCTTCGATAGAAAAAACTCCTGAAGTTTAGCATAGAAGTTAAAAAACATGTTTTCATGATTTCAGAGAAGTGAAGGAAAGAAGTTTTAAGAAGTTCAGAAAAATAGCAAAGAAGTTTTCGAGAATTCTTCCAAAGTTCAGAAAATCCTCCAAAAATTCAAAACAATAATTCTCAATTCAGGAAAACTTCCTACTTATGCCACCAGAAGCTCAAGAAAAAAAAGTTCGGAAATTTTGCCAGAAAGTCAGAGAACTTGGAGATAAAATTAGTGAAAAGAGATCGACATAAAATAAACAACTTTTTCCGAATTGGTTTTAAAACTTGTTACTTTGAAAAAGATTTCTAATAAGGCTTTCAGAATAAAGTTCTGTCCAGTCAGAATCCGGAATCACTTATTGTGTTGCAGCGGCATGGGTAAGAATTCTTTTACAGCGGTTTGTTTCCCTAAGCGTATATTTCTATCTGTGGTATAAATTTCACGGTGTTTCGTGCAGTGAGTCAAAAGCTATTCCAGATGGAAGCCGAGAAGAGAGAAAACATTCTGCACACCCACGCTGATAAGCCAACGTGGTCCGCAATAAAAATTTCAAAAACGTTGAAAATCGCCCAATCAAGCGTGTATGACGTGCTCAAACGTTTCAGGGAGCAAAAGATCGAGGATCGAGTGCCTCAAGGTAAGCGTCGTAGTGGAACATATGACCGCAAGCTGAACCAGAAAGTGTTGAGAGCAAAACCTGGACTATCAGATAATGAAATCGCACAAAAATATGCTGTCGCTCGCAGTACCGTTCGAAAAATTTGTTTGCGAGCAGGATATCGTTCTTATCGAGCCAGCAAGCAACCAAACAGAACGTTGAAGCAATGTTTCGTCACCAAAACTTGAGCTCGGAAATTGTACGAGCAGATTTTGACGAAGTACCAAGGATGTCTGCTCATCGACGGTGAAATCTACGTCAAAATGGATTTCGGACAGCTTCCTGGCCAAAAACTCTACATGGCGACGGCCCGAAGAGATGTTCCTGCGAAGTTTAGGTTTGCTTTTATGGACAAAAACTGATGATTTGGCAAAGGACTATGCAGCTGCTGAGCAAAGAACAAAGTGTTCGTGACGAATAAGACGATGGACTCGAAGCTGTACGAAGAAGAATGCGTCAAAAACCGCATACTACCTTTCATTAAAGCCCATGAAGGTCCCATGAAGTTTTGGCCAGATTTGGCGAGTTGCCACTACAGCCGGGAAGTCATCCAGTGGTACCGCGATAATAACGTAGATTTTATCGATAAAAACATCTCCGGCCCATCGAGAGATTTTGGGCAATAATGAAGCGGAAGCTTAAGAAAGTGGAAAATGCTCAGATGACCATGAATGTGCCAGGAAGTTGATTCGAAGTGTGCAGCGTTTGATGGGAGAATAAGAAAGTGCAACGATGAAGATTGTATTAATATTTCCTTAAGTACGTGAACTACCTGTTTGATTGTAAACTTATTAAACTTATTAACCGTCCGTCAATCGAGATACAGATGATTTTATTATTTACTTATCCAGATTGACTCCATAAACAACGAAATTGTTTGCAATCTTTCATGAGCCATACAACAATGTTTGCAATCTTTCATTCATCAGTCTAGATTCAGGCGTTATCTGGCTTAAATTTACAAAAAATATCCCATTATTTTCTGCCAAATCAAGCATTCTCTATATGTGCATTAGATAGCGCAGAAAATTATATGTTTCTTTCTATCCCTGAATTACAAAATTTTTTCAACGTATATGTTCAATTGATATCGACTCTACTGTTCTACGTTTTCTCTTCAAAACCATTTTAATAGCTAATTTAGCTGGATCGATCTAGTCTACCACAGCTCTATTGCCAGGAAAAAAAGCTGGAAAACTCAAGCCATCGCCCCTCAAGAAAAACACTTGGCTCGCGTCGAGCATCAGGTGGCCAAACGCGAGCATTTATACAATTTTACAAAGCTGGATATCAATTTCCGTCCTCCCCTGCTCGAGCTACAACATCCTTGTCGTTGTCTTGAGAGCATCATCGTACAACGCAACACCGTCGCGAGGCGCCGTCGAACAGTTCTCAACTTTCTTCGCCAGCAAACGCACTGACGACGGTGGCTGTACTTTCTCAAAAACACACTTAATGGAACTAATAAAAGGAATGTAGTATGTTATTATTATTAATTTACTTCAACCATTGCTTCGCCTGTAGCTGTGCGCACTTCTCGCTTTCGACCGAGGAAGAGAACATAATTTTTCGCGTAATTCTCTTCCGATTACGAACCATGGAGTGCCGTCTCGAAATTACCGTTCGTTTTAAAACGGCTCACCACCACCGATTAGTTCTAGGTTCGTTCTGCCTTGTCCCACCCACACCTTTCAAACCTAAATTCAATCGAATTATGGCAACTGAGTTTGACCATCCTGCTGAAATCCTCACTCACAGGTGGGATCAACCTCAAAACCACTTAATTGTAAGATTACACTCTGAATTCAATCGTTGCGTGGGCAGTCCCAATGCACCCCCTCCGACTCTCCCCTGGAATACGTTGGAAGAGACCAACAGGTTTCGTGATTGCCACGTTTCTCCACGTTTGTGTATTATGGAGGAGTGTAGTAGGGTGGGCGAAAAACGGAAAATTGAAATTTTTATGGCGAATAACTGCGCGCTCGTGAAGATGCCAGACGTTCCCCAAGGGGAGATCTATCCTTGGTGGGGAAAATATAAATCTCCAAATGCACCGGATTGTTTTACGAGATTCGGGAGGATTTGCAATGGTTTCGGATTCGTTGGAAACAAAGGTGGTATGTTGATTCTAAATGGAGCTAATTTAAGGTGGAGCTTGAATGGAGCAGCACGGTTTGGAGGATGCTAATAGAAATAGCATCTGTGTTGTATTTGGCGTTTACAACCAAACCAAGGTAATCAATGCGCAATTTTAATAAACTATTGGTTGTGTACATCACGTAGCCTAAGCTGTCTAAATCATCAGTATCTTGATGTGTTTATTGTAGCTGTGTTAACCACAGATTATTATCAATATGTTCAGCTTTAGCAATTGCGAAAATTTCAATATATTTGTTTACTGGCGGGACTCTGAATAGAGTAGAAACCTCTACGCCAGCCTTTTGATGATATCTTTGCGTAAATCCTGTCGAATCATTTTGCCAGACGTACACAGAACTGTAACTGCCTCAATAGAAGGCAGATGTTTACAATTAAAGAATGTCTCACAACAAATTGCATCACGGAAAAACAACGGTGTTGAAAATTACCTAGTTGGCCGATCCGTTTCAAATTCGGTCCGATTCATGGTTTTGGGTACGAAAGTGACCTCGGTGGCTTCGTACCACTCAAGGACAACATTTGAATAGTGGCAAGAAGCTAGATCCGTAGCCAGAAAATTGTAGGGCACTCGAGTTGCTTCAACAGAGGTAGCAGACGCTTCTGTAGACGCTTGAGGTAGATCTCCCCGTTTACAGTCCAGGTATTCACGAACGGCGCACTCCGTTTGCCACATGAGCGAATCCCTTGCCAAATCATGTACTTTTTGGCAAACTTTGAAAGTTTCTGCTTCCTTACTTCCTGCGCAACATCAAACTTGGAGGTGAAGTAGCCTTGGAACAGTAGCCTTGGAACAGTAGCCTTGGAAGCAGCCAGAAGTCCGCCTTGACGTAACTCTCATCATCCATGATGACGCAATGAGACTTCGTCAGCATCTGGGTGTACAGTTTCCGGGCCCGCGACTTTCCCACCGTATTTGGCCATTCGTCACGAATTGAAGCCTTCTGCTCTTTGTAGGTATGCAGTCCCTCGCGGTCCTTGGCTCTCTGAACGAAAAACTTGGACAGATTCAACATCTTGGGCTCATCCCTGGCCGCAGCATTTTGATTTCGCTCAAATAAACACATTCACGAGACGCTTGTGATCCTGATCACTAATAGAACATCCATTGTGACCGCATTTATCCTTCCGTTAGATACTCAAAGTAACGTTTAATCACACGATTCACAGTTGAATGCACGGTTGCATTCCGATGCCCCGATGAGAGGGATGAGAATTTTCCAGGTGCTTGCGTAAAATTAATTCACGACGTTGCTTTTCGGGTGAAGCCGTCTTTTTCCAATTTTCGAAAAACTGACAACGATAAAAACACAACAAAAAAAACACTCTAAACTACTTCTACTCAAATTTTCAAGAGAAAATACTCAATGGGTAATTATCAATGGCGTTTTTTTTCTTACGTGATACAATTTGATGTGGGAAACCAATGAGTATTACGAACAACGGAGTTCAGTTCAAGGTGGTCGACAAACAATCAGTGGAAATCGTTCCTTCTACAAGCTCCGCAAGCAACTGCGATCAAACAGGCTTAGCTCCCGTACGAAGTGTATCTTGTAGAAAACGCACATGAGACCAGTTGTTTTCTATAACAATGAATGAGGCGTGGACAGTACTTGAGGAAAACTGGGGGGCCTCGGAGTTTTCGTGTGATGGATAAAAAGAACCATCTTCAGTGCAGTGCAGGAAGACAAAGTCTGGAGATGAAGGAACCTAGAATTTACGTGGTCAAATCTACACGCATACACTGAGCAAGGCATGTTGCAAGGATGCCGGGAAACTATCCTGTAAAAATGATGTTCGATGGGAATTCAGTTGGCACAAGACGACGAGGGGTACAACGAGCAAGATGGTTAGACCAAGTAGAACAAGACCTAGGGAGTACAAGTTGCTAACGGATTTGGAAAGGAACAGCCGTGAACCGAGTACGTTGGGCGGTATTTTTAATTAGATAGTTCTGATGATATTTTATGTTTAAAAAAGTTGGGAGTTTTTTAGATGAGCAAATATTGAACCCCAATGATGGGAGTAAACCTACATTTCGCTCGCGAAATCCACGAAGGTAGTTATTTGAACAATCTAGTTTTGACGTAATAAGCTGATGTCAAATTGGGTTAAAACAAAGAAGAAACCTTGGGCAAGCATACTTTTGCATGTGAAAACAAATAAACGATCCATAAAACAATAAAAATCGTTCAGGAGAAAACGCCTTCATTAACCATAAAACTCTGGTCAATATCCATAATAAAATGGATTTGATGCATATAATTTATCAATGCGATCCATAATTTATAAAAAAATTGGCAAAAATGTGTAAAATGTACCGTTTTAAGTCCAGGCAATGATCGATCAAATTGTTCGGATTATCCATAAACAAGTTACAAATTATCCAAAAATGGTTTCATGGCGTTCCTTAAACTTGCTACATTGATCCACAGAATGTAACCTTTGTACACTAAAACACATGCACATGATTCATAAATTATTGAAAACGTTTCATAAATAACATGCAAATGATCCATAAAACAATGAATAATGAACTATTAACTAATAGAAATGATCTATAGCAAATCAACTTTGTGCACTGAAGCATATGGATATCTAGACTAACATTTGAAAAGGGCGGTATTCCAATATCACGAAACCGAGGAGAATGGGAGGCGAAGATTGGAAAACGAAAATCAAATCCTATTTTCCATAGACAGCTCCAATGAACTATTTGTTATGCTCAGATGTTGTGATAATAATGCAGTGCCTAACCATTTCATACAATTTATCCAGAACATAGGTTTTATTGAGTTAGATATTGATAAAAACCAAAATACGCCCTGTTTATTTTCAAGAATGTTATTACGCCTTAGGTTTTTCGCCTGTTAATCAGACAGCACTGGAAATACGCCGTTAAGTTATGACATTCTGGCATCTTATTTCGTTACTACGCCTACGCTCTACAGTCACACTTATCAAGTGGCGAGGAATTATGACCCAGTGTTACCATACTAAAACAGTTAATTTTACTAATTAGATGAGTCTAGGTACTACTAGGAAAATTAGACGTAAAGAGTTCAATCTATCAAATGAACATTGTGCAAATTGTACTATTTCAATCGCGGATTCTTAATCATGTTTTTACAGTGCGATGGAACCAAAGCTGCGACATCGAATGAGAGACCTGTGGGCTGGATCAATTACGGTTTTGGTGACCTTGGAGGATTTTACTTTTATTCTATGCGTCAAACATAACGTTGCTAGTAGTGCGCTGTATAGCGGATCTGATGAACTCTACAGCGCATTACTAAGGAGTGTATCGAAAAGTAGTTATAAACTTCCAAATAATAAAATAGGCATGAAAACATGGTTAAAATTAACATACTATTTCAGTTTATTATAGCTTAACATGTTTACAAAAGATCCAAACGGAAAAACTAGTCATCATGTTCATTTCTGTAGAATGCCCGTACCTTTGATTTGACACCTGCCATCAAATTCTGCACAGTGACCTTTGTGCACTTCCTGGATGCCGCTGCCCAATTTTTCTTAAAATCGGTCATGTTTTGGGACACTGTACCATCCTTCTTAAATATACGCTTGACTATTGCCCAATAGCGTTCGATCGGTCGCAACTGGGGACAGTTTGGTGGGTTGATGTCTTTTTCTACGAACTTGATGTTATTCTCCGTCAGCCACTGTAGAGTGGATTTGGCGTAATGTGCCGATGCCAAATCTGGCCAGAAGAGAGGAGGGACTGGTGCTTTCTATACAATGGTAGCAACCTGTTCTTCAAACATTCGCTTTTGATAAATCTCAGCATTTATAGTTCCTTTTGTATAGAAAATTGAAGAACGCAAGCCACATGTGCAAATAGCTTGCCAAATGAGCACCTTCTGACCGAATTTCTCCATCGCAACAGTCGTATCTGCGGTTGGCACACGTTCCCCAACAGATTTAGTATAAAACTGCGGCCCCGGTAGCGTTCTTGAATCTTCTTTAACGTATGTTTCGTCATCCATCAAAATGCACTGGTCGACATTGTCAAAATGCAGCTGTACAGCTTTCGAGCCCTGGTTTTGGCACGAGACTTTTGTTCCGGAGTTTGTTTGGGCACTTTCTGCTTTTTGTACGTCTTCAAGTCATTCCTGCGCTTGATTCGTTGAATCATTCCGATGCTGGTCCTGAACTTCTTGGCTAGATCGCGAGTAGAGGCAGATTTGTTCCGTTGAATATAATCCACAACTTTTTGGTCCAAATCGGGGTTGCTGGAGCCGGGTTTCCGGCCACTTCTTGGTAAATCCTTGAGGGAGCACTCCTTACCAAACTTTTCGATGATGCGTTTTACACTTGCCGGGTGAACATTTACTCTTTTCGCAATCTGGTTGTAAGTAACACCCTTTTCGGTGCACCAAGTGTGCAGAATTTTCTTTTTAGTCTCAAATTTAATTCGCGACATTTTGAATACAACTTTATCAACGGAAATGAATGAACCGAATAATCATTTTTGACATGTAAACAAAGCAAATGGCGCTTACACGCTAAAAATATATACAGTAGTTTATGCGTAATAACGCATCGAATGTTTATAACTACTTTTCGATACACTCCTTAGGAGCGACGTTATGATTAACGTACAGATCGGGGAAAAAGTCGAATGTCGCTAGTCGATGATTGCGGTTTTCAACTTAACAGATAATTCTTTTGTATATATAATGTTCTGCGTATATTTTCGTATTGAACTGTATTCAAATTAAATTGTGTAACTACTAACTGTATACTGTATTTAAATTAAATTGCATGAAATAACTTTAAATAATACATTTAAAACTCAGTTAAGTTTGTAAAAAATGGATACCATACAGCAAAACACTTTTCAAATGTACCTAATAATTTAAAGATTTTTAGTGTATTTAACATTCAAAAGCGGAGTATATTTCTTTTTAATTCACAGCAAACGTATTCCTGTTATCAACAGCATCTACGTTAACTCGTATATTAGGAGATTTCATTATCATAATCCAGGTCATCATCGAAATTTGCATCTTCGATCGCAGTCTTCGCCTTCCGACCACGCTTCGGAACAACCAGGCTCTTCATCGCTCATGAATACATCTTATTCCCAACGCCTCATAATACATCTTATTCCCAACGAAGGGCATCAGCTTCTGAAGATCCAGCAGTATCAGTATCCGTTTCGCTTCTAAAAATTATAGTCGCGTTAAGAACACATTTGAACTGTACTTACTTGATAAATTCCCGGCACTTTCTGGCATTTGTTTTTTTCAGCGCGAAGCAAAATCAAGCTGAAACGTTATCCATAGCAACCTATCGACGGCGTAACAACAATCAATGGAAATCATCAGCATTATCTCCACGGCATAATTCCAATTTAAATTTATAACGGGCGAAAATATGCGTCGGAAATGACTTCTGCTTAGTGATTAAGGCGTAATGGTTATTTTCAAGTTTTAATAGAAATAAAGTTATATTTACGCATAAAATACGTAAATATATATTTCAAGCTCAACTCGAAAATAAGTATATGTTGATTAGAATAGTGTTTGCCTGAAATATTGAACTGTTTGCCAGGATTTGAAGCAAACTGAAAACAAGTGGCGGAACAGCTAAATAACTAGATCAATGTGTGATTCGGAAGAACGCCATGAATTATTTTTCTTGTTTCAGAACGTGCATAATCGATTTTAATGTCATTGTCAAGGTAAATTAGTTGTTCTGAAATTGTTCAATGTAAATATAATATAATATGATTTGTTTAAATTTTGGCTCTTCCGCCCTTTTCAAATATTAGTCTAGATATAACCCGTAAATTATGCATGCACTTTTTAATCTTGATCAGTTTTTTTTTCAAATTTTTGGTCCATAAAAATTGGGTAATTGATCCCCAACATTCTCGTTAGACTGATGAAAATTTTGAAATATCTCTCCCCTATGCTTTAACGATTTCAACTCGTTGCCTGAACAATATCTTGATATGTAGCACATTTGAAAGGAAACTAACACTGATTAGAATTAATTACTGCGAGTACTATGGAGAGAGCAAACTTTTCGTTCAATAGTTATTCATATGTAAAATTTTCTCAACTACAATTTTGCCAAGCATTGGATTTCAGAAAAACGTCCATTATGAATGATCTTAATGAGTTCATAAGTGATTGATAATATTTTGGTATGGTTGCTCAATCAGAAACACTATATTGTACAATGTGACATAGTAGCCACGATTTGCTAAAAATACCAATATTGTCTGCTGAGCAGTTGAATAACTATAGCGGTAGAAAGCGGCCGATGATTTCTATATCTGAAGTGTTAGCATGGCGTCTCCAAGCAAACGACTGATTCAAGCATTTGCCGGGTATAATGCAAACGAATGATGTTTTTTGTAGTTAGGTCCAACGAGCTATAGCGAGTAGGACGGCAAGCGTTTGCCCGGCATAATTTAATTAAAAATATCAGAAACATCAGTTTGATCAAGTCTTTAGCTTGACCTATGTTAATAAATCTGAGTTGTAGAGCAGTCAAGAATCAGTTTCTCCGTGGTCAGAATTTTTAAAATATAGCTCAAAATTGGAATAATTCTGGAATAATTCATGGATCATACCTATTATTTTCAATGCCCAAGGTTGATTTGCTATGAATCATATTTAGAAGTTTGTGGTTCATTATTCAAACCTATTAAGGATCATTGGTGATTTATTTAGGGAATATTTTCAATACTTTATTGATCATATCCATATACGTTTGTTCACAAACCTAACATTCTATGGATCAATTTTACAACATTAAGGAATGACATCGAACTTTTTATTGATCATATGGGTAATTCTTACAACTCCATCGATCATTTTCTAGACATATAATGGTACATTTTTGACATTTTATTGCTGAAATTTATTAAGTATGGATCTCATTGCAGTATTTTACGGATCATTTTCATTTTTTAAAAGATTTTCATCAGAGCCTTATGCATCATAAATACGAATTTCGATTGTTCATGAATCATTTCTTCAGTTTAAAGGTGCAAACTTAGGGCTGCCGGAACCTTGTGCTGTTTATATAACCGAAACAACCTCTTCGGCAAACACCCAGTATGGTAAATTTCGATATTAATAGTGACTTTAGTGCAGAAAATCGATAACTTTGAGCAAATTGCCTACCACATGAAAATCTTCAAGCCCAATTTTTCCACCCCGAACGACTTTCGGAGATGCTCACATCTTTGCCGATGACCTAAGTTTAAAATTAAAGTCCTGGGAACGTTCTGGAGTCAGGTTCTCCGAACTTGTTGATGATAGATTTCAAGCTATCGTGATGAAATCCGAAATACTTCCATACTTCCCACGAAGCCGCACCTCTTGAATTTTAACACTCTTTTCGATTCGTGACTGCTCGAAAACGTTCACTTTTTACCAAAAGTTCAGGAACTGATCCAACGACTTTTATATAAGGTCCCGTCTAACAGGCAACTTGCTTTGTGTTGAAAGAAAATTAAGAGATAAACAATGCTGAGCAAGCGAGTGGTAGTATCACACTGCCATAATATTTCTAGAACGAGTACGGAATTATCAGAAATGATAAACTTAAAACGTTTGTTAAGTTTATCGTTGAAATAATCTGACCCATAAGCTACTCATAGCTTAACCATTTCCTTCTCAGGAATATTTATGACGCATTAAAATCCAAAAATATTTTCTTTTCTGTAGAACTTAGTATTTCCATGCACTGCTCCACTTTCTACACAGCAAAAAATGATGAATTTTAAAGCCGTGTAAATTTTTCCTTCGTTTATTACAAGCCAAAGCAAGCGTAAGTAACGAAATCGCTTTCAAACTTTCAACAACAGACTGAATTCAGACTTTATCTAGCTTGAATTTAAGAAAAATATCCCACAAACTTATGTCAAATATAGCACCCCGTTTATGTGACTTAAATAATAGGGAAGCGGAACCTATCTTGAGCTCAATAAGCAATAAGATAATTTTCTTCTAATTGAAAACGGAAAAGTTGCCACTGCTATGTATCTATTTTAATAATATCACAAAAAAACATTAATCCCATCTGTGTACATATGTGTATAAAACCTTTTGAAATTTCTCGCCTGAAGTAGATCATTTGACAGCACTTCACGTGTGTTGGGTAGCATGCATATAACCAAGACAAAATGAAATGGTTTGTTTGTTATGCTTCCATGAGAATATTGACAACAAGACTCACCATAACGTTGGGAATAGAATGCTCTATGAATGATTAAACACGCACACTAGCGTTGATGTGTATGCTATACAGTATGTGAGCAGTGCCGCCAAATTCAACAGAGATGGAAAAATATTATTAAATGTGGAATTTTATTCCTCGGTAAATATTGAAAAGCTCTACAATTGGAAGTATGTTAGTATTTATTTAATCTATGGAAAAATAAAATAGTTCAACCTTGGGCGATTTGTAGCACTCCCACAAAAAAGGCGATATGGAAGTACTGCCAAACCCATTTTATTCTAATGAGAGTCATAATAAAGTTGTTTGGCAGCATCAAGCGATTACGTCAATTATAAACACGGTTCAGAGTAGGTGCAAACGTATTAAAATTATTGTGAACATTAATCCCATAGTTTTCTAGTATTTTATCACGTATTCATAGATTCTCGTGTGGCTAGTGTAATACATGAAGTGTGATTTTTATGGTTTGTGCAATTACGCAACGAAAATGTGTGAGGATATAATGCAATTAAAGAGAAAACTTGGAGTCTGGTTCGAGTATATTCCCTAGTACGGTTAGATCAATGCAAAGAATTTGTAGTGGAAAGGTAAGAACTTGTGTTGAAAATCTGGCAAAAATTGGCATTAATAATTAATTATTGATAGTTTTTGAACACGGTTGAAATGAAAAAAAGTAGCGAAAAATTAAACTTTTCAGTTCAAATGATCACCTTAAGTTTAAATTGTCTGAAATTTAGTTCAAGCCGAAAAAATATCATTATCTTTCAGAAATGATAACTAGATTTGATTTCTGTTCACTACAAGAGGCTCGAAGTGGTCGCCCCATGTTTGCGCGCAGAGGCTTCGGAAATCGCCATTTTGTAGTAGCCATTTTGAATTTTTACAATTTTTTTATCTCACTTAAAATCTTGAATAATAATCGAATGGATATGTCAAAACCGAAAGTTCGTACGCTTTTGAATCTCCCACAAAAAAATACAAACTTTGCCTTATTTTTGCCATCCACATTGATGTGGCTCTTGATTTGATTTGCTCTCTTTTGTCAGAGATGCTCAATCTCTGACTCAAATAGGACTCCACTTCAGAATTTCCTCCACGGAATGAGGTATTTTTTGCATACTACAGCTTTATTTACGGACTGTTCCTATACTTCGATTTACCACCTCTGAACAAGACTTTTTCTCCATACGCTTGGCACGATCCGATAAAAACAGCTACAAATGTACAAGGCAAACTGATTGTTTTGTGTTTCAAGAAGAACTTACTATCTTGTTTTATGTTGCGCCTTTTTATGTTCGGATAATGTTTTCAAAATCACCTTTTGCAAAAATGATGGAGCAAATGAATAGTGATTTAATGCTCGTCTGATAAATCGAACACAACAACGACTTCATCCTTTGAAAGCGCGTGCAATTCGACGGAAAGACTCTCTTTTACAATGCCGTAACTGGTTACGGAACCTATTTTAATGCACATCGAACCATTACTCTACAAACTCAAGTGACAAAGTGAGGACAAAATATTGAGAAAAAACAAAATGTTGATAACTTTCTTTAGGAAACTGAATATTAACAAAGAGATTGATATCACCACTTCGACGATTTTCGATGATTTTCTATGCGATAATAAACATTGCCATGCGATATTAATATCACTACAAGTTTCATCATTTCACTAATACATGCCAAGCTGAACAATGCACACTTGGAATTATATGCCGAGTCTCGGCTTTCTGAAACCGAGATCCGCACAGCCGACCTCTCGGTTTCGATCTCGGCTTTATTATGGTAACCAATAATCTCGGTTTGGGTCAAACTGAAAACTCATCAAGTTACCTGGGAATTTCGGCATGAGCTAGCTGATATCATGCTGAACAATGCATTAGGTCCAAAGTATCATTGAGAGATTCTCTTCGTCGACTTTTTCTTTCGTTAATAGTTTGTCTATTGAACGATTTGCTGATGTATTTGGCGTATTGGATCCTTAATTAAACTTTATATTACCGTACTGTGGGTTGAAAATACTTGAACATGTTTTTACATAGCCGTAGGAACCCAAAGAGAGAAAGTCGACGAAGAGAGTACCTCAATGTTTCTTAGGACCTAATGCATTGTTCAGCTTAATATATTAGATCGGTTAAACTTCAAAACAAACAAAAATAAGCGTTACTGAGATTTCGGTTAAATTGTGTGTCAATACTCGAAATTTTGGATTAGATTTTCAACGAAATATTTAATATTTCATGCTTATAGACAATACCCTGCAAAGATGGTGTTTTGCGTCAAATCCGCTGGCCGGCTGTTACAAAAAGACGTGGAGTATAGCATACTAGATGGGCGGATCAGCTAAGCCAAGACTTGGAGAGCGTGGGGCGTAACCGAGGATGGAGAGAAGCAGCCATAAATCGGCGTAGAATTGTTGACGAGGTTTTATCAATGATGTATGTTTTTTCACCACTCAACAAACAACATACGACTTACTCCACTTGCGAATGAAAACAATATGGCGCAGTGCAATTGACAGATAAAAAGCCGAACCTCGGCTTACACCACTGCTGAACCGATATTAAGGCATTATAGGCAGCTGAGGACGGTTGAAGTTTGGTTAACGTTTGTGCTCGGCTCCTAGTAATGCCGAAAATCGGTTTAATAATGAAGCTACCCGATATTTCAGTTTCAAGTGATGCTGAGACTCGGCATCGTTCAATTTTTTGCCGAATTATCAGTTAAATACAAAAATGCCGACTGAACTCAGCTAAATGTTTATCCGAACTCGTGAATAATTTTTAAGTGTATGCATTAGGTCCTAACAAACATTGGGAGACTCTCTTAGTCGACTTTCTTTATGCTTTCCTACAGCTATGTAAAAACCAGAGATGCCATATTCACAGACATGTCTGTAAATTCACAGACTTTTCATTTTTATTGCAGACTTTCTTAACGATGCAGACATTAAGCAGACATTTTATTTATGTTGCAGACTTTTACAGACATTTTAAGTATTTTTTTTTAATTTCAAATAAAGGTATTCTATGAAGTTCGGATTTAAAACGTACGCAGTAAGCGGTATAGTTTTTAAACGCAGTATAGTAGATACAGTAGAAAGCTTTGATGAAATGTTTTAAAATATCGTAGGGATCATTTAAAGTAGAAATCCATGAAGAAACCAAAGCGGTGGGCCACTTGGAGGAACAATGGGCCCGGAGATAAGTATTGTATAGACCCTTAGAAACTTCTCAGTATAGGCCAGGTAGAAACTTCTCAGAAGTATTGGGAGCAAGCAGTTCATGCAAGAAGAACCTTCAAAAATTCAGTCCCGAAGTTCAAGACCATACTTATCAGAATTACAAGACAGAACTTCCCCAAGAATCAGGAGAGGACTTATCAGAGCTTCAGGAAGAAGTGGAGAGGAGAGGACTTCTCTGAAGTTTGGAATTTTTCAGAGCTTTTGGAGTTATTCCCAGAAAGTCAAGATTAAACTTCCCAGAAGTTCAGAAAAAAAACTTCCTCAAACCTCAGACGGGAGCTAACCAAGAAGGGCACTACCTATTGTTTCTAAAAAAATCTGGAAAAAAAATCCTCATGACGATGCGTCATAGAAATTGTGGAGAGAACTTCTCTCAAGTTCAGGAAGTAAATTCCGAGAAGTTTGGAAAAAAAACTTCTCAAAATGTTAGTTGGAACTTTCTAGAAGTGCTTGGCAGCTTTTTCAAAGCTCAGAGGAGAACATTCTGCATTTCAGAATAAGGATTTCTCAAAATTCTTTAGGGAGAAAAGAATGAAACTTTCCAGGAGCATTGGGTGTACATCCTTGTAATTTGAGCACGAATTTCCCAATTGTTCCGGATCAAACTTCCCCAAAGTTCTGGAGAAAACTTCCCAAAAGTTCAGAAGAGGACTTCTCAGACGTCCAGGAAGAAACTTCAAGAACAAATTTAAGGGAATTTTCCTAAAAATTTTGGAATAATATTTTCCTTGCAGTGCCGGATGGGACCTATCAGAAGTTTGGAAAGAATAAGCTCAGGAAAAAACTTCCCCGAATTTCAGGAAGGAACCTACCAAAGAGGGCACAACCTGTAGGGTCAAGGAGGAATTTTTCAAAAAAAAATCAGTAAAGAACTCTCCAGAAGTTCACAAGAGGACTTCTCAGAAGTTGCAAAGAAACCAAAAGTTAAGTTGGAACTACCCAGAAGTGCTAGAGAGCTTCCCTAAAGTTCCAAATCAAACATTCCAGCATTTCAGAATGAGAACTGCTAGAAGTTCACAAAATCTCAGAAGTTATGGTAGATTCTTTTGATAAAATCAGAAAAAAACTTTCCAGAAGTATAGGAGGATCTTTCGAGCAGTTCAAGCAGGTATTTCTCAGAAATTCAGGAACAAACTTCCTCGAAATTCAGGACAATACTCTCTGAAGTTCAGAAGAGAATATTTTGGCAGTTCAGAAAAGAACTTCTCAGAAGTTCAGGAAGAAACTTCTAGCAACTTGAGAAGATTTTTCTAGAAATTCTGAAGAGTACTTCTCAAAGTTTTGCAGAAACTTTCCTCGTTGAACTAGTCGTTGGGACTTATCAGAAGTTTAGAAAGTAATTATGTTCAGAAAAAAAATCTGGAGGGTAAGGTTGGGTTCTTAAATGTGAATTTTGAAGAAAATGAGGAGTGACTGCCAAGAAGCTCATGAGGAAGTTGACCTGAAGTTCAGAAGGAAACTTCCCAGAATAAAGCAAAGAGCCTTGCAGAAGATCAGGAGAGAGTTTCCCTGGAATTTAAGAGATAATCACTGACTAACCGAAGAATATACAAAAATCATTCATATGACTATAATGATATTGATGATCATGAGTGATGATGACACCATATTAAAATATGATACACACTCAATGGTTATCGTTGAATCAACAAAAAAATATGTTGAATTTATCAAATGAAAACTAAATTTTGATTTTAAAATACAAAACTGGAAAGAGCGTTACAGGGTGGAAAAAAACTATGGAAAATTATGTCATCCATGCGAATGCTTCAAGCTTCAGCACTTTAAAAATATGAAACAATAGTGTAAGGTTGAATACAATCCAAGAAATAGATGCAGACATGTTTGGATAATCACACAAATAGCGTAAGTTACATAACTCGCTCTCTTATTATGTCTTCTCTTTGAAAGAAGTCTAATTATCTACAAAAAAATTTACAGACTTTTATAAACATTCCCAGACATTTCAAATTTTTATCACAGACATTTGAAAAAAATATCTGGCATCCCTGGTAAAAACATATTCAAGTATTTTAAACATACAATACATTGTCCAGTACGTCGAAAACATACGTAACTCATTTAATATACTAACTATTAACGAAAGAAAAAGTCGACGAAGAGAATCTCTCAATAATACTTAGGACCTAATGCATTGTTCAGCTTGATCATAAACGTGATTGGAGCTGATCAAGTTGTTGACTGATGAAGGCGTTGAACGTAGGTATGCTCAGATAGTCTTACGCGTGTATGTAAGAGTGCGTCATACGCGTTTTCAGTTTATTTTCGATACAATAGGTATCGTTGATGAAATCGCATGTAAGAACCATACTTTTACCATTAATCGTCAACCTCTTACCGGTATTAACAAATTTGACACATGTTTATGTACAATTCAAATTGAAATAAATCAGTACGTTGCACGAACTGACACAATAACAAGCCAAATAAATCAAAAAAAAGATTTGCCATTTCTACGATTTATGAATAAAAAATAATGCATTGAAATAATTGACAGAATAATCAGTTCACACCAGTAAAACACCCTTTTGCACAAACAGTAAGCCTCCAGGCGAATCATTCGATCATTTTTCTCAACGCGACAACGACTTTGGCAATTCATAATCGGAACATTGTTCATCCATCACACATCTCCCCATATTTTGGGTGCATGTGCCGTGCATGTGTTGCATAATTAAAAATCTACTCAACCCCTCTCAATTCACTTCCATCAAGTACTTTCTAGCAACAAAGGTATAGAATTTTCCTCCCTTCCAGCGATAGGAGCAATCCAGAAAAATGTGTAGGCGTTGTTCCGCGAGCCGAGGATGCCTCTCTGTACGAGATGGCATGTGCTATTACTATACTACTTGCTGTTGATGATGTTGTTGTTGTTGATGATGCCATTCGTTCATTGAAAACATTCAAACAAACTGTTGCACCGCCTATTCACCATTGCTCGGGGTGTCTTTTCACTCTTCACACGTGACGACAACGAAGACTATGGCTACGACTGGCCTGATGGCAGTAGGAAGGCTAATCAACATAATGTTTCCACCTATCGCCAACCCCTTCCTAGTAGCTACACACATCCTGCCAACCAACCACTTCTGGGCATGCATGCACGTCCGAAACGTACCACACGGCACTCACCGCATTTAGAAGCCTATTCTGCGGGTGAGTCGTTTCCTGTAGGCTGTAAAAAGGCAACGAGAGTGCCTGTGAGGACATTTCAATGTGCTGCAAGACTTTCCTAAATGACGGATAGAATGCACCGACGGAATTTTTTTTCTGGAAGCTTGACAATGTTGGACCATTTAGTATTAGAGACCTAAATTTAGACTGACTATTTTTCACCGTGTATCCTAATAAAACAGCACAAAATCATCACTGCTAGCACAATGCTCATCATAACTGGCATATCACTTTCTCTTTATTGTCTCGTGTAATGTTTTATTTCCAACCCTGACCAAAAAATTCTCATCTTGCATCCCCCTCTTGCATGGACGAACAAAACCCCTTCCAACTTTTTTTTTCGTTTCACGTCACTCATTTTACTCCCAGTTATTGCACACCTACGTATATTGTACCTCTTGCTCATTTTATGCTTCATGTTTCCATTTTCAAGTCTACAAGATGACTATTTCACTTCCCCCGCAGAGATTTTTTTTCCCAGGAAACCCCTTTCTGAAATTTAGTCCCGCATCGTTTCACAAATCAAAGATTACACAAAAAAAGAAGAAGAAAACCACTATCATCCTGCATTTCTCCTACGCCCTTCAGCCGAACTTTCCCAAGGACGAAAAGTGATGGACAGCTGAAATGAAACGACCACGGCTCAAAGAAAAAGAAGCACACCGTTATTAATGAAAGAGTTGCCCGTCGGTTGCCGCCGCCACCGTTGCCGTTCCCGTAGATGAGGAACCACAAAGGAGGATCAACGCGGCTGTGTAGGAGGAGACGGATGCCTTTGTCCAATGGAAACTCGCTCGCTCACCCTTTGTCGTTGTGTATTTTCCGCTCGGAACCGCAAGGTTTGTTTGTTTGTTTGTTTTGTTCATTTTGGTCGCGTGAAAAGAAATTATGAATTGTTTTCATATTTATTTTTGCACTGCTGGCTGATTCGGATTTTTTTTTTTGGGGCAGTTTCTTCCCCTCTAAGAGGCACAGTGGCTGCCCGGTTGACAGTTTTTGAGTGATTAAACGTTGAGATTGAAGCGAATGCAAAAACTGGTAAAAGTTTGTTTTCGTTTTGTGTTTGGTGATATTTTTAATTTACCTGCAGGACAACGGAAAGTGATATTGAAAAATAAAAGGAAATCTTAAATTGCGTCCAAATTAACTGAAAGGACAACCTTTTCATGTTTGATCGCGCATAATTTGTGGTTTCATTTGGAGAAAACTCTATAACTTTCTATTGACTTGTTGTTTAAACCGATTAAGTAGTGCGTTAAGTACACTTATGAATCCAATATAGTCAAAATATCAAAATTCACATTATGATTAGAAGAGAAAAATTCAAAATTTAGCTGACGTCTTGAGCAAATGGTCGCGACCGGTTTGGTTGCGTCCAATGTCTGTTTTATTTAATAACTTAATATTATACGCAATGAAAAGCATTTCGAGTCAGTGTTCATGAATTTTATTTGTTTTGAAAATCTCAGATGTCAAAATCAAGGCGATGAACGAATCAACTCATTATGCTTCTATGACCACTCGTTTCTTGATACTCATTATTCTACGTCGAATTTGAGTTTCCAGGGCAGCTTTGCTGAAATCGCATGTGATCATGAAACATCAAAAAGGCATTTTCAACACTGACATACCGACGTGAAACTCAATCTTAACTATTGATAAAGAATCCATAACGACCGATTCAAATGTGCAGCGATCCCATCTGTCAAAACCTACACGGAAAACGAAAAGTACTGGAAATTTGAGTAGTCGCGTTAAAGTATCTTATTAGGTAGAATACACGTGCTCTACTAGTTCATTTTAACTCAACTGTTAAGTAATATATTCATTACGTATTTGTTGGTAAAACAAAACTTAATTTTTTTTTAATATTTTTAGCTTGTGTTGAGTAAAAACAACTCAGCTGTGGGTGAAAAAATTGTTCGAGACCACTTGCGTCTATGACGGCCAATATGTGTTTTGTGTTGTTATCCTGAAGGACGCAGGAAATCGTTTGTCAACGGCAGGAAGGGTGCAGCCGGCCGGTAAAGGTAAGTACTTCAGAAGAAAACCGAATCTACTTTTGTAAACAACCATTTCAATCGCTGATTTCTCGTGAAAATTAGTTCAATCTCAAAAACATAGTCCACCAAATCAAAGAGGAATCATTCCGCTACTTTATTTAAAAAAAAACAATTTTTGGAACTGTGCTTTTGAAATCGCCGAATGAAGTGTTAGTTTACAAAAGCAGATTCGTCCGCGAAGTCCGTCTACCAAAAATCGATTTTGCTTTTGATCGGAACGTTCAGGCCTATGACAAGGAACACTTTTTCACGTAGACAACATCTCAGCAAGCTCAGCTGTCAAAATAACGTCAAAATTGTTAGTTGTGTCTGTTGTTGCTCGTTTTCGTTGTACACGTCATACAAAGCAGAAAGCAGAAACCTAACGTACGAGGATGTGCGTTGAAATCGCAGAACGATGCACTAGGTTACCTGAATGAAATAAACTTCAATAACAAATAAATCAGTAACACATAATAGCACGATTATCTGTTTGTATATATCTGATCGGAACAGCAAAAAAATTACCCAATGTTCGTTTAATATGGTCTGGTTCATGTAGATAGTTTTTACTACCTAGTAAGTTAGTTTTACCCATTGCTGGCTTTTTTAGGATTGTTTCAATGTACCTACTTGATAGTTAATCTCGCTTAAGTTAAACCTAAGTTTACCTAAATTTACCTAATTGAACGATAGCTAATGGTTGCGTCAAAAGAAGCTAATTTTAAGTAGGTCGAGTTATTAGTACACGACATTGAAGAAGTCAGCACATTGTAGACGAAATACGCGCATCTGTCCAGATAAGCAAAGGTAGTTGGAATTAAATTGAAAATACTAATTTTTCTTCTAATTTCTAGTTTATTTTGAGTAGTTTTTCAGTTCCGTGTATAGAATCGTTTTATCTAGATCAAATAAATGTGTCTAGAATGGCTCAGACATGAAGGTTCTTTTCAAGTTCCCTAGCGTGCTCATGGCTTCAATAAACGATCTCAGAAAACACGAAGATAGATGTCAGTAATATGATTTGAACAGAAATATTAAGACATTTTCTATTGTCATTATGTCAGTTTGTCGGTGTTTTCAATTCAAGCAAAATTATTTTTTTGAACACTGTCAATCGCACAGTCTTACTGCCCTCTGTTATCATGCTCTACACAGATAAAAAGAAACATTGAATTTTCTGCGTTATCTAATGCACATAAAGGGATTTGGCAGAAAATAATGGGATATTTCATGTAAATTTAAGCCAGATAACGCCTGAATCCAGCCTGTTGTATGAAAGATTGCAAACATTATTGTATGCAAACATTGTTTACGCCTCCTTTGGCTTGGAATTAAGCGAGGGGAAATTTTACGCGCTTGTTAAAATTAATTATTTTTTTCTGTATACATCAAAAGTAACAAATATTGTTTATTCATTAGATACTCAAAAACCTAGATGAAAATCTCGATCATGAAGGAATAAAAAAAAGTTTCTACAAAATATAAATAAAATTAATATAATGCTCCTATTGTAAAGTTTTTGATGTTTCATCTATAGTACAACAAACCACTTTAAATTAAATTTCATTTGAATTTTTTAGAAGCATTTTCAAATTTTCATCCTTTACTTTAACATTGGAATTGTCAGATTTATCACCACTCGGTGTCTTCTTCTTATTTCAACTTGGATTCGTCTATACTGTCAGATCAAAATTCAAAATATTCGAGGATAGTTGGTCTATCCGTTATGGTTGTCTTCATTTTCAGCTCATTTGAACGCAGATGAATTAGACATGGAGTTTTCAAAAGAGCCAATGTCGCAAACGTAAACAATGGCTTCTTGCGCAAATTTCTCGAGAATGCTAACTGGATTATAGTGAACCATCACGATGATTGTTCAGAGGAGGAATTCTCCTTTACAATAGAAGTGGTAGTTTACTTGAGCTAGTTTGCATTTTCAAGAAAATTGCAGAAGAAGCCATTGTTTACGTTTGCGACGTTGGGTCAAATGAAAACTCTATGTCGAATTTATTTTGACATGGAGAACAGAAAACAGACATTTAGGCTTGAACATTTTTTTTCCAATTTATTGTGTACATTTTTAAAAGCAAACCGTTGGAAAAAAAAACAACGCTACCTAGTCTAGATTTCACCAAACTAAAAGTGCCAGGCTATCAAATCTCGAGGCGGTCAAGTGGCGCCACCAACATACGATTCACCAAAACTAACGGAAACGAGCTGTAATTTTAAAATTGCCGTTGAAATTGCCGTTGAACAAGCCGTTAGCTTGGAATTAATATTAGGCCAATTTTATCAAGTACTATCGCTAGTATAGATGTTCTTATATTTATCTGATATCAATCTCATTTTGCAATTCAACCTACTCGAAAATAATGGATTGACGTGCTAATTAACTATGCTGTTAAACGTAAGCAAACGTCAGTACAATAAGAAACCAATATATTTTCCCTCCATTCTATTGATTTCGATTAGGATGGATAAATGAATAGGAGTTCATCATGAGAACGGCTCATCATATTCATCATATTTTTTGAGCTCATCGTCTGATTGAAAAATAAACCGGCAGATTATTCACACAGTATGACGTAGTCTTCTGAATAATGTTTTATAATTTTCTTCATAATTTGTATAAATTGAATGTTACTTTGGCTGCTAGTATATTATGAATTATTCATTCCAATTTGTATTTACTAAAGAACTCAACCCCAAATCTGCTATGAATTTTCAAACGATCGAATGTGCTTTAGTAAATAATGATTCAATAACCGATGTCTCCAAAAACTTTGAACTCTAACATTATCTAACAGCACCATATTGTTAAGGGAAGGTTACATTGTCTGTTGGCAAGAATTTTGAAGTTGTTGAGAGATTAACTTTTGGATCTTTGATCACAAAATCACAGTCAACCCTTTGAAAATGTATGCCGTAATGAAAAAACTACAGCACTTAGTCAGTTTAGGCGTATTTGATGAGAATCTACGCTTAATTTTCTCTAACAAACACTTCTTTTCAGTCTGCAACGATAGAAGGAAGCAAATACAATGGCAAAGGTATTAGAAGTGACTCTAAAAGTGATCGATAAATAGGAACATCGTAAGTAAAGAAAAAGGTTCTAAAACTGTCAAGTTAGACACCCCGCAAGAGGTGTGATGTAATTCACCTTCCCGTGGTGAAAATTGGAAACTTAAAGCTCCCTTTAACGCCCTTAACACAGGAACTTACCGCAAAATGGAATTTACGCGGTACCTTGACTTCGGGCTGGCACCTATGTCATCTCCCTGAGTACTGTTGAAGTCGAGTGACACATAAAGGAAATGACGAGATCTCCACGGCACAGGCTGTTCCCATGCCACTGAAACCCTGGCAGAGAGTAGGCTCACATGTCCATACCTGACTTGCCCAGATCCGGCTCTGAACACGGTATCCCCTTGCAGGACCGTATCAACTCTCACATGGCTCCTTGGATAGATATCCATGCGGAGCACTAAAGCGACTACTCACGTGGATTTTGATGACGGCTGAAGGGGCACCCAACAGTCTGGAGCTCAAGTGCCGAGGGCCGGCCCCAGTAACGATCGGAGTGACAAGAAGGGTACGAGCGAGCATGCTTCAAGAGGCAATGAAGAAAGCTCCAAAATGAGCCAAGTTAAAAAAAAAAGAAAAGCGTTGCGAAGCCTGGCACGGAAGCGGAACCGTGGTGAGGCCCTTATGGTAAAGCCCGAAGAGTCTAAATACTCCGAGGTCCTCAAAGCGATGCGCGGAGGCGCCAAGTTCACGGATCTAAACGCCGATGCGTGGAGTATCCACCGTACCATCACCGACGAAATGATCCTGGAGCTGAAAAAGGACACGAAGCTAAACGGAGGCAACATGTCCACGGCCACCAAGGCTAAGTTTGAGATTGAAGTAGCCACAACAGCCATACGTCTGAGAAAGAGACCACTTGGGATACGGCTGACAGCAAAACCGCGGACTCGGCCCTTAAAATGACTAAACTTGTGAAACAAGGCATGTTTCAAGGGCCTTGAGCGGTACAGGTAACCCAACTAAACCTGAACCAGTGCGGGGCAGCTCAGCAACTGCTGTGTCAGGCGGCATGCGAGTCGGCAACGGATATCGCCGATATATCCGACCCATACCGCATCCCTTCCGACAACGGCAACTGGGTTGCGTATAGGTCCCATAGGGCTGAATTATGAACTAAGGATAAGTTTCTGGTTAAAAAGGTTGTGTTTACCTCGAATAAGGGCTTCGGGGTTGCAAAAGTGAATGGAGGTGCAAAAGTTAATGGAACGCAAGGATCCAGGTCCTGCTTGAGGCCCTAGCCAGGCTCGACGTATACTTGACCAACGTAGGTAACAAAAGTACCTATCATAGAAACGGAGTGGAGTCGATCATCGACGTGACGTTCTGCAGCCCCGAGCTGTCGAACAACTGGTAGGTGGAGGGTAGCTACGTTCATAGCGACCACTTGGTGATTCGCTATAGTATCTTCTACAATACTTCGCAGTGTGTAGAGGTAAGAGCACCCACAGGTGTCGAACATCATACTTCGATGAAGTATTTAAAGAGGCGCTTGAGCAGGAACGAAACATGAGTGGAACCCAGACCCCGTGCGGTGATCAACTCGTAGCGCCACTTACACACGTGGGCGATGTAACCATGCCTAGGAAGGTCCAAGCTAGGTATGGGAGGTCACTGGTGTATTGATAGACGGAGTCGATAGCCAACCTTCGTAGAATTTGCCCCCACGCAAGAATGATGCAGAGAGCGTGGTCAGACGCCGAATCAACGGATCGTCGAATGGCGCTAGCCGCCACCAAGGCCATGCTAAAGAGAGAGAGAGATAAAGGCCAGTAGGCAATCCTGCTCCGAGAGCTTGTGTTTGAAAGCCATTGCGAACTTATACGGTGATGCCTATCGGGTGGTAATGGCCAAAACTAAAGGTGCGGCAGCTCCATCCGAGCAATCACCGAAGCTACAGCAGGTGGTCCTTGGGGAACTGTTTCCGATACCCTGGGCTTCTATAGCCGTCGAATTGTCACAGTATCAGCGTTTCAGTATCCCAGACCATAACGCTATCATGGCAGAGGACGGATCATCGGCAACGCCGAACATCCACCATCATGTGAGCTATGATAACGGCACCGTAGAACGAAAGGGGGTGAGGTGACGGTTACAAATGGTGAACTCATTATGATGAGAAAGTCGCTAAAGATGAACAAAGCGCCAGGGTCCGATGGCATACCAAACCTGGCCATCTAGACGGCTATTTTGTTAACTCCCGAAATTTTCAGGGTGGTGATGCAAAGATGTCAGAACGAAGGCGTTTTCCCGGATGCCTGGAAAATTCAGACTCTAGTATTGCTACCGAAAATAGGGAATTCATCGGCATGTAGACCTATATACCCGTTGAACGTTGAACACGGTGGGTAAGGTACTCGAGAGGAAATCCTTAACAGACGGACAAAGTACATGGAGGGTACAGGTGTTCTGTTGAACAACCGGTTACCAGCGAAGCAACAAACAGCGATATAGTACATACGTCAATAGTAGATTCATAATGCTACTTTGCACTCTTATCCGCTATCATATGCGATTCTGTGTTTGCTGGGTAGGCTCCAGTAAAGGCAAGTCTACGTCGGATACCATTATATCCGTCACCAAGATAGTCGAAGTGGCAATCCAGTGCAAGATGCGAGGAGTCCGCTACTGTTCCAACGTCTCCAGGTTCCTGGGTACCTTTTCAAGATTCGGGAAGTTATTTCCAGAATCGGGTACTGGTGGGTGTACAATACTGAGGTGAGTCAGGAACGAGTTTAAATCACCGCAGGAGATCCGCAACGTTCAATCCTTGGCCTGGTACTTTGGAACACACCAAACAAGTGTGATGTGATCGAAAGATGGAAGCAATACGTTGACGATCACCTGAATTAAAATTTTGTCGCAAATGATGATGGCATGGTAATAATTTCAGGAACATGCGCCGAAGATGACAGGATTCCGACTCCAGCCTTCAGGAAGCTGAGAAGATAATTGGTCGGTTGAAAAACAACAAAGCTGCTGGAGTTCACCAAAAAGGGAGTGTGTCCCATTTATAAAAAGGGTTACAAGCTGGATTGCTGCAATTATCGTGCAGTCACGCTACTGAGCGCCGCCTATAAGCTGCTCTTCCAAGTTCTATGCCGCCACCTGTCACCAATTGCAAAGGAGTTCGTGGTTGCCCTCAATGATACCGACAAAATTTTCAAAGTTTCGCAAGCTACGTAGTATCCGATCAAGCACATAATTCTTTGTCATACTACCCCATGCAGGATAGGCAAGGGGGGAAATCCCCTTGACTGACAAAAGGTTATGCAACCGATCGGGCTCTTATACTACCTATTGCTTGTTTCTAGATCTAGCGATTGGTCCCTCTCACAATACTGCCTAAAACGGGTGATAAATTATCTCCCGCTGTTGGGTTTATTTTTAGCATTTCTCCCCTTGCCTATCCTGCATGGGGTAGTATGACAAAGGGTTATGTGCCTGATCGGATACTACCGTTCAAATGCCCTCCGCTAGTTTCAAACTTACATCTTTCAATTTTCAAAGCCTGCCGTTCCCTATACGGATCTATCAATACACTTTCTTTTCATGTCTATTCGTTCTAGCAATAAAATTACTGTAACACCCCCAGCGCTTCGCATCGCATCGAGATGAGCAATTATCTGCTGCTGCAAACTTCATCAAAGATCGTTACTTCCGCGCTGGGAAGAATACAAAAAATAACAATTAAAGCTTATGATTAATGCTTGATAAATTTACGAAAAGACAATGTTATACTCCCTCCACAAGTTCAGATCGACGGTAATGAAATCCAGGTGGTAGACGAATTCGTATATCTAGGCTTATTGGTGACCGCTGATAATGACACCAGCAGAGACAATCGTGCCTACTATGGACTCCGAAGGTCGCTAAGATTGAACAAAGTTCGCCGAACTACAAAGTTGGCCATCTCAGGATATTGATTAGACCGATAGTCCACAAAATATGACATTGCTGGTGAAAGACCAACGTGCCTTTGGACAGAAGATGTTGCGAACGATCTACAGTGGATTGCAGATGGAATACGATCGTGGAGGAGTAAGATACGGTAAGATAGGAGTAAGGGGATGTAATGTTAGCCTCAGCTCCTCCATCCGGCCTATGTACCGATATGTGATTAATTTAGCGATAATCAACAAAAATCAGCGTTGCTGCTTAGCAAGATAGATGCTATCCGAAGCAATTGAGATAATATTATTCATCTTACAGTTGCTCACTTTAGCGTAATTTTCGGTTTCTTGAACTTTGGGACACTGCCATGATTTCATCGGATTCATGCTGAACAGATGATCTACATGATCTTCCAAGTGATCTAAATTTGGCTTCTTTATTTGATCGATAAAAGCAAGTAATGCAGCCTGGATGTAACAGAATATATTTGAACGTTACAAACTAACTTTGTTCACATAGCTAAAATAACAATGAGTTTACAAGAAAATCGTAGACCCAATATTGGGACATATTTTTTTGTATGTTCCTAACTATGGCCTGTTGTATCAAAATGTAATAAAAACGTTGTTAATGGTAAAATGGTAAGTGGAAATGCATGAATTTGCGGTTGTTTACATTCAAGTGGCTCATCTTAACACAAACCGAAGGAACAAAAATCATTGTATAGTGAATCATAATGTTTTTCATTATTGAATGAATGGCTGATAAATTATATATGAACATCATTTAAGTGTTTCGAGGTAGTTTTTACTTTAGTTTGTGTTGTGAAATGTTCTATTAAGTAAATCAAATACAGCGAAGACATTGCCTGGATTCACAAAACTAGAAAAAAAAACCGTAGAAAGACTGCATTTAGTAATAAATCCATCGAGATGTGACGAAGTTGCATCCACGAATAGACCCAATTTTGATGTCTATAGACCGACATCAAATCCATATCACTCGAATGTTTCTTTCAGACTTCATTAAAGAGAGTCGTGTAACTTTTATTGATGCCATGTGCTATTCGCCCATGTCTCATCAAACTTATCTTTGCAAGTGTAGCAACTAGCTGAATCTCGCTTACAGCTTAAAAAGCTTTATGAGTTATAATGAAAAAATGTGATCGCTGGTTGCATAATAGGCTGAGTCAAAGGACACATACCCGGTATTGTTAATGATCCAATCGTGAATGTTCTGAGTATGTTCTTTTTTTTTTCTTTTTCACCAATACAAGCAAAATTTTAATTTCATCCATTACTTATAAGGTCCTTGTGCGATTCCAGAAAGAAAATGCACACAAAAACTATAACCGAAGTTTCGTTGTGATGTAAATGTTCCTGATTAAAATAATATACTGATGGAAATTCGTTCGTTTTTCATTTAAATTTGTTCATTTATATTATTCGCCTTTCAATGCTGGTATGTATGATTACACCTTTTTTAATGTTAGCCCCACAAGTACTGGAAATAACTGTATCGCCCTATGCTATTCGCCTATTTTTGACATTTTCATAGGTTTCGCCTTTTACTTTTCGCCGTTGTTTTGATTGTTTTGTCGGTATCTCCTTTTACTTTACTGCAAGTTTATGTTTTGATTTAAGTTACGCCTTTCACTTTGTCAACAATCAATATGGCGTAAACTGCAAAGTAACATGTTTTTATAATGAAATAACTCTATGCTTTTTTTAAAAAAATCAATAATTTAATGAAGAAAATTAGAGAACAATCACGACAAAAAGTTCAAAACTGATGATTTAGTGGTAATAATGATGCAGTGCATTGAAAATTCATTTTGTTTACATTTTGAATGAACGCCCTATTCGCTCTGGATATCATTAAAAGCTTCATCTTGCATTAAATTCCGAAGCAGCAGCTTGCATAAAATAGTTCTAACAAAGACAAAAATTTAAAAGTTCATAATCCCCCCCCCCTCCACCCATTGTCACGTTTATGGACCTTTAAATTTTGTTGTATGGATCGTTACGTTTTCCCAAACCCCCCCAACCCCCTCCCCCCTTAGTGCGTGACATAATTAGGGAACGTCCATTAATTCCGTCACGCAAAAATTGACTTTTTACAACCCCCCCTCCCCCCCTTGTCACGTTTTTTGTATGGACCATCAAATTTTTTTGTATGGATCGTCACGTTTTCCCAAACCCCCCCTCCCCCCTTACTGCGTGACATAATTAATGGACCTTCCCTTAATGGACCTTCCCTAACTACTACGAGTCAACCGATGACCATCTGAACGAGGAGCGAGAAGTCAGTTGCTTTCTGTGAAGTTCGGTTGCATCATGGGATGAGTTGATTTGTTAATTTAATTATATTTAATATTGTGTAATGAATGTTGTTTTAAAGTAAAATACATGCAGTTTGTGAGTTTTGTGCTAGCTGTAACCCTTTTTAAATAAGCTGTGAAGAAGAAAAGCCGCATCCCAAGGGTGGACAGTACCCACACCCCGCTTCAAAAGTAAATCCCTCTGTAGCCAAAATCACAAACTAATTACCCAGTCCCCATGCAGTGTTGGAGTCGGCAGCCAAAATTCACTGCACCTATCGAATGAAGTAAGCCGACTATCCAACAGATCCCATCAAAATAAATGTAGATGAAGACTCTCATCAATAATTTCAAAGATAACAAGAAATAAAAGGAATCCTGTAATGAAACAACCATTGCCATCTCACATCAGTTGATGTTGCACCGAAATGAAGTAGCAATTCTTTTATTTGTTTCTCCCAGTCTTCCGCAATAAAAACCTGTGGCTTAAAATTTAATCATGCGGTAAATATGTTAACAGAAAGCCATCCGACAAGTTCGAAGCTCAAAAGCCAAACGACCGTGAAACGTAAATTGAAAATCTAAAGAGGAAGCTGCACGTGTACATCCAAAAACTGAAATGGAATGGGAGATCTTTTACAGTAATCCACATGTCGACAAAAAAGAGAATTCCCCAACAGCAGAGGCAAACTACTAACCATCACCAAATGGACCGACCAATGAATGGGAGGGAAGTTTGGCATCATATAAAAGCCACCTTCGACGAGCTGCATTTTATAGAATAGGTAGAGGTAACCCGATATCGGAAAGTTCAACAATAACACTGTTCGAAAAGCGAAGAAACTACTTGGCTATAAACAGGCATGAAGAGATTTCTACCAAAGTACAAATGGAAAGATAGCAAATAGACTTTCTTGTGCACCTTGTGCTTGTGAATGGTATCGCCGATTGGTACCGAGATGCAACGGCAGAATCAGCCAGTTTCCAAAACCAAAAACAACATACTGAAGGTGTAAGAGTCACTGTATCCTGCTCTGCTGCTAATTTATAAGGATGGATATCAAGAGGTCCATGAAATGCTGAGTGAATTTTATGCAGTGTTGGCATCCAAATTTATTAATAAATAGTTCTTTAAAGATACCTTACTAAACAATCCAAACGCGATTTGAAATAATGAGAAATTCAAATTTTTGTCTGAGTACAAAAGCTGGCGGCCCTGTTACGGTACCACAAACATACCATACTTCCAAACGGAATCATGTTGCAGAAGTTGTTTCCAACCTTCTTTGAAGACACTTTTCCAACCCAGGCACCGTGTTGCACTTTTGAGCGAACCACATATCCAACCCGACTTCGGGAAACAAACACTGACATGACCGCACCGAATCACCGATTCGAACCGAGACCAGAAAGGATAGAGAACAACTCCCGCCGTAAAGTACGTCTATATGTGCTCCCCGGTAGTAAATTTCCATCTGCGCTTACCTGGAGGTGGCCACCGGAGCTGCTGCAGCATCCATAAAATAGAATAAAAAATAACCATTGAATATTTAAAATTATTTTCAAATTCATCTCGATCGTGTGATGCTCTTCCTGCATCCGATGTGGAAGTTCAGTCTCAGTGCGATGTGGCACTGCTCTGCGTCTGGAACATCCAATGATTCTTTGTAGCCAACGTGGGTTTTTGAAACTTGCTTGTATGAAACACTTTTTCTAAATTGACCAAACTATAGTGTAGGATTTACTTTTTTGGATACAGAAGTTTTTGACACTGTTTTCGATCTTTTAAAACTTTTCTAAAAACCTAAAAACAAGAACTGCTCGTGCAAGCAACTAGATGACAGGCGTAATCGCGGCCTACTAATGCTATGTTTCAATGAATTAAAGGCATTTTATTGGAATGCCAACAGATGAAATAAACAAACCACGGACTACTGTCAAAAGAAATTCATCCGATTCATTTTGCGAGGTTATGTTAGGTTGGTGTAAATTTCAATAGGTGAATGTAGTTGTTTACATTTTGGCTAGCTCCTTCTGATTTGATTCATTATATCAAGCTGAACAATGCATTAGGTCCTATATAACATTGGGAGGCTCTCTTTGTCGACTTTCTTTTTGCGTTCCTACGACTAAGTAAAAACATGTTCAAGTATTTTCAACAAACAGAACGGTAATATAAAGTGTAATTAACGATCCAATACGTCAAAAACATCAGCAAATCGTTTAATAGACAAGCTATCAATGAAAGAGGAAGTCGATGAAGAGAATCTCTCAATGTTACTTAGGACCTAATGTATTTTTCAGCTTGATTTGCTGATGTTTTTGACGTATTAGATCCTTGATTACACTTTATATTACCGTGCTGTGTGTTGAAAACACTTGAACATGTTTTTAATAGCCGTAGGAACGCAAAGAGAAAGTCGACGAAGAGAGTATCTTAATGTTACTTAGGACCTTCTGCATTGTTCAGCGTCATATACTTGGGTGGGAGATGTACAGCTGTAATTAAAACTGTTATCCAAGTGCTGTGATAGATAAGAGACGAATTAGAAGTTGTGAATCAACAAACTAAGATATAATATGTTTTTTTTTCGATCCTTTTCACTACGGGCTAGTAAACAAAGCAAATGAGACCCACCTAGGGTTGTAAGCCATCAACGTCAATTGTTTGTTTCCTTCGCAGATGTTAACGCTGGCGTTCACAGACCAACCCTGGACTCAGCAAATGTTGTTGTTTGGTGAGTATTTACTTAGTTTTAGAATATTTATATTTTTCACAAATTGACAAACATCATGAATAGGTTTCAATTTGTTGTTTCTATTATAATCTATTGTAATTCTACAGGGCATCAAAAACCAGTCATCATCTTGGCATTTCAAGCTAAATACTTATCACATTTATACTAAAACCAGTTCTAATTTATAAGTAAATATTAATGTGTGAAAAAAGATATAAAAAAAACTCGTTCTCATTCATCTCAAGAATGGCCTTAATATGGTAAAACCATTGAAATTTGTTTTGAGCATAACTTCCCAGCAGACGGTCGTGAACGGACAAACTAAACATTACTTGAAAGCTCATTTAATGTACTATTAGATACAGCCAAGTTTATCTGCTCCTACTTACTCCTAAGTGTGGTATAGCCTTCGAAAATACGACGAAAAAAACGGAAAAATGTGCAATAACTCATCCTGCACTGAAATAATGCAGGTATAGTATATTCTAGCAAGTTTTGTATTTAGATATTGCAAATAACTTTGCGGAACATTATATTGCCCTTAAAATTAAATACAAAATGTTTCAGTGAAAAATGTGTTTTTGGAGGTTAGTTCTTATAAAACGCTTTCTATCTCCAATTGGGTGAAAGATACAATTTTCATGTCTTCAGCAAAGTTGTTTGTATTGACTTTTTCTACAAATTTTGCTCAAGACATCATTTCTCTATCTCAAAATCCTAAAAAAGTTGAATTTTTATCTCACTTTTAGGGGGATTGATCACAAAAGTCATACCGTAAAATTATGAAGCTTGTCATATCTAGCAACTTTGCCAAAGATGCCATTGCTCTAGCTCCACTATTTAGGGAGCTTTGATTTAAGAGCGTTAAAATCGACTTTTTGACCACTGTGCATTGTGATCATTGCTGTGAAATCGAGAGTACTGTAAATTTTGGTTCTGTAGGTTTGTGATATCTCACATCTAAAATTTGTTGAGCGTTTGACGGTTAGAATCAATCTGTTTATTCATAAAAATGTAAAATATTATTTAACCATCGGGAGACATCTGATGCCAAGTTATTTACTTGTGGCATTATGTACGTGAACATTATTCCTATTATGACAAAGTGTGAGTGTATGAAATTAAAGGAAGGGTGTGTCTAATGTAGAAGGCGCTAAGTATGGCTTGGCGACAAGTCGCCCGAATGTGTCTTAGCAACAATAATATGTGAATATGATCCTTTGAGACGTTGTGCAGTTCGATTATCTTGGAAATAATTATGAAGTCAAGGTTAGACCAGTGTGGTCTTGCAATTTAAGGTTCTTGGAGTTTTAGAATGAAAATGCTTTCTGAAATGGACGACATGCAAGATCACACCATTCCCCAAATGGAAATAAAATGATTGAATGTAAATGCAATTATTTTGACTTCAAGTGTCCCTCACATTTAGTTTTGATTTTGTTAATCTGTATGTCTGGTTTAGCGAAGTTTTCGAATTTATAAAATTGTCAGCAGTATCTTGCCTATTTTGAAGTTTTATGTTAATGGCATCCCTTCCCCCTTAAAGAGATGAATGTTACTTAAATCTGCCTTTTCTTAATCTAGATATGTGCAGTGATGCCTATATCCTCAGTGCGGTAGAGAGAGAATTTAATGTTTCCACACACTCTTCCTACATCAACGAGAGCTCTTCTCTCTTGTTTATATTCATCCCCGTGCTTGCATACGGGTAGCGCATGTGAGTGAAGAAAAATGGTTTTTATTCACGCTACACTCGATCGCTCTAGAGTGAGAAGAAGAGCTCTCAAATTCACAGAAGCGAATGCAGATAAATTCCCTGACGCGTGCGCCCCAGTGTCACTGGCCCTCACTGGCATAGGCTCTTCTGCTAATATACAGCAGTGATTGCAAATTCTATTCGACGCTACAAAACAAAGGAAGAAAGAAGAATGTTTCTTCCCGCGTCCTTTTTTTGGACATTTTCTACAACTTCGACGACGATTTCACTTTCAATCGCACCAGCGAATCACAGAGAGAGCACTGGCGCGACCTCGCACAAGTGTACGCGGCAGTGATCGCAGGCGAGAGCACGTGGGCGAAGATAGATGAGAGCACGTGAGAGCGATCGTTTAGAAGAGAGAGAGTGATTCAATCACTCCTAGCAATCCCATCACAGGCGCACATTTTCACTCTGTCTATTTATCACCGAAGAAAAGAGCACTTCGCTTTATCTGTTTGGTTGTATCCTCTGTGAAGGTACAAATCTCACGCGCCAGCGTAGCATTAGTGCGAAATGCCATCTCTGGGAATGTGTACTTCCTCTTGTTTATTGTTTTTATTGTCTTTTAATACAACATTTGGTTTGTTCAATTTAACTATTATATGCGGACCGTTATAAACTTCCTTTAGCTTGTGTCTATTTTCTGATTGTAAGAATACTGTCACCTATGTTTACATTTAAGATTCGTGTTTTCTATGTTCGTTCTTTTGGTTTTTTTCGTTTTGCAATGTTTGTAAGACATTATTATGTATTTCTTGAAGTATAGTTTTAATTCTTTCTGATATGAGTCCAAATTATACAATGGCTAAATATAACTGTGTGTGTTTGCAATCAATCTCCCACTGACCGGCAGTGCTTTTATGGAAGAAAGTTGTCTGCATTTCTTTATAAGTTATCACGATGCGCAAACATGTTTAGCCCTGGAGATTGAAGGTGACGGCTCTATTGCAAATCCAACGACCGATTTTAAGAATGCCTGTTCATACGCGTACATTCTGAGGTCATCTTCATATACAATAAGCCCCGCATGAAAATCTTCGCATATCAAATGGATATGTGACGAATTTTCAAACTTCCAGAATCAAAAATAGACATTCTTGATCCTGGCGTGTATTGAGTTAAGATACATTTTTCTATAACTTAAAAAGACCTCACCAAGTTCCTTATCCAATGCAGAAAAGCTCTTCCGAGTGCGGGGCGAAGCACTAAAAAACAGGATATGAAAAGAACCTACTGACGCACAATCAAACGAAACAAACAGGATCACAACACACTTTGAGTGGGAATCGATTGATTTCACAACGTCTTATGTTTATAATTTTAACTTTTCTTCAAATTTCAATTTTTGTTTTAGCGAAAACTACGCAGCAAAAGCAAAACACGTCAGCCCGGCTTGCTGCGATCTCCTTATACAATGGCTAAATATTACTGCTCTGCCCATAATTCAAGAAATGGCTAATGTGCCTTCAACACGAATTCGAGAAAAATGCAATCATTGTGTTTTTGTTATTAAAACTAGTTTTATTAGATTTTAATAGCTCTTAAACTACTCATTATAGTTGTTGTCGATTCCGAACTCATGCCGTTGAATTGAAACGAGAAAAGAAGTAGCCAATTTTCTGAAATTATGATTTTGAATCGTATAAGCCAATTTTTCATTTACAAAGCTAGAGAAATTTGACAATCCGAAATCTGTTTTGTCTAACGTGCATACGTTTTCTTTTATCGTGTTGTGAGTTTGTGACACCAATGGCTTTAAATTATCTGCAACAATACGGTAGCACCAGCGAAAGCGATAAGGAGCCAGAGGATACAATGGGCAGTATTGAATATTCAATAAAAAGTTCTGAAATCAGCTATACTGTTACCGAGAAATATCTGAATCAATACTATCTTGTACAACAAAAAACATTGGTTAAAAGTTCCAGTACGCTAAGCTATTCATAAATAATATAAAACAATGTATAGAACCCAGAATCTTTGGATTAACAACCTGGTGCTTGTATCCACTTGACTGTGAGACCATCACAATTGATAGCCATAAAAATCTCTATTAAAATCACATTGGATGCTGCGCTCGGTATCATAATGCACATTAGACAATTTATCATATATATTACACATTAGCCATTTAGTGTTTCAAGCCGTTTACCCCTATAAATCATTATTTTGAAAATTTTATACAGTGGGTACCTTAATAAGGGTGTCAACAATCATGCAATACATTTTTTCCTATTTTGATTACAATGGCATATTAGCCATTTCTTGAATTATGGGCAGTGCTGTAAAACTCAAATGAATGTTAGATTTCTTTCGAATATTAATTTAAATGGCGTGTAATCGTGTTGAATGTTGGGTGTGGTATAATAGCAGAAACAAAGAATTATAACCAGTTATCCCAATCGTTTTTGCGTTGGTTTCCAAACATCCTCAAGTATTCATTTTGGCATTTATGATTACGTTCTAGAGCGCCAATTGTTTGAGGGTGATACGCAGTAGAACATTTGTGGTCAGTTCGAAGTAATTTGCATATTTCATCAAACACTCCGTTATATTCGGTGCCTTGATTCGTTTTAATACATTTCATAGGTCCAAATACAAGTATTCATTTAGCTACAACTGCTCTTGCAATTGTGACAGAGGATTTATCGGGAATTGAAATGGCTTATTAAGAAAAATCTCATTGCAGTGCTACTGCAAAACTGTTTTGTTTTTCGTTAAGAGGGAATGGTCCGATTGTATCAATACCCGAGCAAAGGTTTACACCAAATTGAATTGATAACAAGTTCTAATACCATATTATCAGTGTTTGAACACTGAAAATATTATCATTTAGGTTGAATAAAAAGCCAAAATAATAAAAGAGATAACAAATTAGTATTCGTTGGATACCACAATATTAACTCGTTTTATTATCATCGAGTTCATTTTGAAAACAAATTTTGTGATATGATCAAATTTCTTGAGATAATTTCAAATTATGTTATCAACATTATATGAAATTCATACACTAATAACTGAAGTAGTGCTTCTGGTGAGAAACTGAAATTTATATCCATCACTTGCTGGTAATAATCAGCATTCATCAGCATGCTGGTAGAATTCAGTAACGTTCGACAAAAGCCGTCGTTAAAAATTGATAACAGACGATAACAAAATTTGTCAATGTTGATAACTAAATTTGTTATGCAATAACAGGTGAGTTCAAAATGATAACAAAAATTGTTACTTATTTTGATATCAGTTTGTTATTTTACTTTGCTAGGGTAAGTGTTGGGTTGATTTGATCGGTGTTTTGGTTGCAGTTGCTGGCATGTCCAGGGCGTGTTCATTTTGCATAGAAAACATGAATTTAGAAATTTTCTAATTTTCCAAGATTGTTCTCAAACCGTTGGTTCGAATACCGATCAATATCACCGAACACCTTCAATGCATTTGAAAAGTTACCCGAGTAAAAAATTAGTTTTATTCCATCCGTAAAGCACTCATCACGACTTTGTTGTAAAACCTACATTCAAAACTGTTTTGTCTACTAACACTTCTTTTATGCTTGTTTGAAGCTGAAATTTGTACTAAGTGACCCACTCTACAGACGTTTGCGAAAACAAGTTAATGAAACCTTTATAATATCATAAACATTTTGAACATGTTGTAGTTCAAAGATATTTTGACCACTTGAGAACCTTCATAAAACGTTTTTGCTGCCATAAAAACCATCATACGGCCAAATGGCCACAGCTGTCAAACTTAACTGTGATATCATGGTTGGTTTTTGTTGTTCTACTTTGTTGGATTCTCTACTCTTCTGATTTATTTAACAGTAAATAATATCTAAGAAAAAAGTTCTAGTGTTGCAGGGAATTTTGTTTGATAGTAAAGGTGCCGCCTCACGGCGCTTCCAATCTATGCTATAGTTCACTATGATATAGCCGTTATAGATATCTATTTCATAGTTCTATAAGATTCGAGAAACGGTTTTGTAAAAAACATGAGCTATGAAGTAATAGTAGCAATGTGGTAGAAATCTTTTCCGCAGCGCTATCACACAATTCGGTGTACACTCTCTTGATTTTTTTTTGTCGCATATGTTTAGTTGCGAGCTTTAAAAAAATAAATTTGTGAAGTAAACATGGACACATTCGTTAGCTATGGACAGAGAATGAAAACTTGCTGCAGTTGCAGCGTACATCATATTGATAAGGTGGTTAAAAAGAAAAAACTCGCAAAGTCTGGGCAAAATCGTGGATTATACGTCTTGAAGGCTAGGGAATTTAGGTTAATATCCTGAAGGAGTTGAGTCATGAAGTTCCGGATTTCTCTCCGAGGTCTCTACGTTGGAGACGACGAGAAAAACATTAGTGATCGTCAGTCGCTGCGAATCAAAACAAACCCAAAAAAGGAGAAAGTTCCTCTCCCATGTGCGCATCAGTAAACAGAGTGCACACAATAGATCGCTAAGAATAAACTATACAAGCCACAGTGGTACATGAGCGTCTTTCCATGCGTCAATTTTTGCCTGTTGAAGTGGCGGACTTGTTCCGTCGCTACAACCTACCCCGCAGTGGGATGTTAGGCAAAGATTGACGTCCATGGTTCGAGTACCATTGGATACATGCCCTTTCGCTCAATGTTCAAAAACATCTGTTAGATTTTCCTACCTGCCTCTCTCTGACGGAACTTTCAACACTTTCTCTTCACATCTTTCATTCTAGCCAAAAACATTGATGTTCACTCTTGGTGCCTCATGGTGATGAGCGAACATCTCCTGTTTGGTCAGGTTTTTTTTTGCCGTTTTAAAACCCTCAATGATTATTTGCCGTACAATGCATTTGCTGGAAGAAAAATGGCTTTAAAATGCTTTTTCAACTGACCATAATAAAATTATATGTACGAGTCTTAAAACGGCATTCAAAAACAGCATTTTACATTTTTAAAAGTCAAAAATTTGAATGAGTGAAAAGAATTTTTTTCTTTTTTCTATTATCGAGATTTCCAGCCCTGGGCTGGTTCATCTCCCGTCGTAGGCATTCAAATACCGTTTTGGGTATTTTCGTAACTAATCCAGGGTGAGATTCTAAATTGTGACTTTGGCGTGCGAGATATGGATGTTAACCACTACGCCGGGGTCGCCCCCTGAAAAATATTTGAGAAAACAAGGTTATAAGTTCTCAGATAACAAACTGTGTAGGTGCTCATATACCTGACTAAAATATGAAACCTATTGGCACATCTTGGTGTCATAATAAAACCAAATTGATTTCTAGCGGCTTTCATAAAACTTTAATAAGATTTTTGACATTACAATCTCTAGTTCTATGTTGTATATCTCAATTTTACTTTGACTATGTTGTCTAACTCAATATTCTATTACGGTATAGAATTTAAAAACTACGAAACACGCTAATGAGTTCTATCTGCGTCTGAACTCTGAAGTAGCGTTATTTACGCAGATATCAGGCAAACAAAAGGGAACATCACATAACATACAACTTAACATTATAAATCTTTTGACACATATCATACTATTCTCTAGAAATTGTTTGCAACAGTCTGTCATGGTTTTTCTGGCAAGTTTCTGCTTCTTGTGGAATGAAATACAACTTTATTTATTATTTCCAATCAACAATTTTTCACTCAAAAATCCAACCGATAATTTCTAAATATTATATTTCATAATTAGCCTTATTTATCGATTCTCAACGCAACCTGCACAGCCATCTACTCCGAAGAAAATGCCCATCCTCTTTCCTTCACCTTTGTGCGACGGAAACAACGGGGGCCAGCAACCAACAACCATCCAAAGAATTTCCGAATTATGGCGAAAAATTATTTTCTGCTTCTTTGCGCTAGAATCTTCGCTTCCCTGGGCTGCAAACGGGAGCTCGAGGTAAATCGTTTTAACAAATGTGACAGGCAATAAATAAATATTTTAAGCACCCTCCAGTCTGTGCGACACCTCAGCATTATTGCCGTTGAACTGGTTGCCTGCCTATTGCGGGGTAATTGGCGTTCGCGTCGATTGCACTGATTTCTTCGTTCCAGCGTAATCTCACAATAACGTACATTGCCAATTTTGTATGCCTAATTTATTGGTACGAAAATCATTAGAGTTTTGAAAGCACGGCATTCAACAAACACTTCGGTTGAAGGTGCTTTCAGCTAATTCAATTAATCCCACTAACAAGCATGATGAACAGTTTATTCGATTCAAAAGTAACAAGCCCCACTCTCAACCAGCTCAGTTCACACTTCGAAAAGCAAATCGTCTCAAAACTCAATTAAACCCTATTATTGCATGCCTTACAATCGATTGAGATTGGTAGTGAAAGCAAACAGAGTGAAAACAAAACAAGATGAGGAAGAGTCATAGACAAGACATCTCAAAAGCCTTAATTTCCTGCCACACACACAAATCGAAGAAACCAAGTTTCACTGCATTAAACGTTGCTCATCTGTGTCCTGATGAATGCCTTCCCATCCTTGCACCCCAAATCAACCTTCCACCGAGATTAGCAGTAGGAAGCAACCGGTATTCTCACCCGACAGGAAACTTCTTCTTTTTGCGATTACCCCCGCGAGTAAATTCATAAACTGCGTTTAAAGATTATAAGCCTCATCCTCGTTCGCCCTAGCTGTCTCACCTTCCCTCTACCCAGCCACTTGGCGAATCTGGCAAAACCAGTATTGTTTATTTAAATAATAATACAATAAAGCGACATTAAATGAAACACGGCTAAGAATGGGAAACAGAGAACAGCACCAGCAGCAGAAACTTTTCCGATACACAAAAGCCGGGAGGAAAACTTTCGCTTCGAAGATTCCGTCCTTCCTCATCGTGTGCAACGAGAAAGGTGAAAGCAGGCGTGCGTCCTGCCAACATCCGTTATGGGACAGAGAACACGTGGGACTCAACCGTTGGGCGGGGCTTGAGCGAGTGGGACAAAAGTCTCTTGCTTCGAACAAAAGTTCCTCAAAAAGTTATTCAAATGAAAAACAAATTGATTATTGTGTTTTTCACTCCGCTTCAGAGGTTCAGAAGGGAACCCCGAGAGTTCATCTCATTTTATGAAAATGGCTAAGAAAAGCCTCAGGAAGCATTGAATGGAAAAGAGTTTCGTCGGAAATGTCTTCGTGACGCGGGGGAAGAGAGTCTATAGAATCTATCAAGCACGAGAAACTGTAGGATCCAGGAAGTTTAGGCAGTGTGTTAAGGTGCAGATACAACCAACCCTTAGCGCGAAACATCGAGAGCTTAGGTAACATTTCCCTAACATGCAGTTATGAAATTGCTACTCCTTGATTGGTACGTTTCATCAAACAGAGAGTAGCAATTTCATTGCTACATTTCATGTGCCCTCGATGTTTTACGCTTAAGTTTATTTGAAGCTGCACCTTAAGGCGGCATGGTAGAGGTGCAGTTACAACAGACACCGCTAAACAACAAGCCAACCAACAAACGAATGAATGAAGTTGGAAACGAACGGAAGACAGTGGAAGTATCATCTTCATTAAACTGAAATATCTCTTTCGAAGCAGGTGGAACTGGCTGGGAAGGCATTTTTTACTGTGGGACTTTCTTGTCGACTCCCACGGCTTCCTACTGCTGCAGGCAAGGCTTTCAGGGAGATGATTTCTCAGAGTTTTCCCCGACTCCCCTGTTTCTCCAGCACTCAGCCATGAAAATGATCCCCATTCAGCGGTAAAGTTGCTGTGCATTGTTAGGTAACGCTAGAACAGCAATAAGTTTCTGTCGTTTTATCTGCGATTTCGGAAATTATGCCTCACTGGAGATGCGTTCGGTGCAGATGTAATGTTATAATTGAAAAAAAAAAACATTGAAGAATATCAGTTGCATTGTGATGTGAAACTACTTTCTTCAAAACAGAGAGCACAGTCCACTGAGAATTCGTACGCATTGTACAGTGGTAGACATTCGTTAAACCGACTCTCGTTTTAACGTAGAACTGCGTTTCTCTTTCTATACCGGGTGTCATTTCAAAATATAGAAAAATGAGAGCATTACGCCAAAGTTAAAGGTTTTCGAACGCTAATAACTCTCGGTAAACTCAACATAATGATTTGATTCGCACACCATTTGATCAGAAAAACCAAAATTTTTGCTTACAATCAAGTGCTATCATTATGAGTAGTTCAAGTTTTGACTTAAAAATGGCCTACTTTTTCTCCCATATAAATCTCCGCATGAAGAGGTTGAGAACATGTTTTTCCCTAGCCGGGACCTCAAAAACGGGAAACACATCATTTAAATTGTCTTCTTTTTATTTCATTAAGTTTAATTCTATGATGAATACAGAAATCTAGGGTTTTTTTTTTCATTAGGGCGAATCTACAATTGAGCGATTCTCTCCGGCCTCGCTCTCTTTCATTCATAAACCAATCGCCTTTACGTTTTTCATTCTACTATTTGTAGAGTATGCTAGCAAGCACTGTTGTGTTTCGATCTGTACTAAAGAATGCCTCGTAAGTTTTATAATGGCGCTATAATGAATGAAAGAGAGCGAGCCCGGAGAGAATCTCTCAATAGTAGATACGCCCTAATGAAAAAAAAACCCTAGAAATAGCCACATCCCACAGCTACGAAATAATTTTTCTATGTTGCCGGTGTCTGATTTTATAACTGAGGCCCACTCTAGGGCCCACTCGACTCTTTAGAATTTTTCTTCGTGCTGTATTTTCGTGCCTCTCTGTGTTCAAGGCTAAACTATCAACGCTAGTGTATAGCATGCGAGATTAACCCTTATGTGATCGACAGGGTACCCGGGTACCTTTTCATGTTTTACATTATGAATTTTCATAGTTTATTTTAAACCAGGAAGCTGAAATTCAGTGACATCTTAATAATAGTTGGAAGGCAACTTTTTGCATTAAAACATTTCGTATAGTAGTAAGGGGGGCCGAAGGGGGCGACTTCGATTTTTTTTTACCCCTTAAGTGATCGACAGGGTACCCGGGTACCCACCAAATTCAAATGATTATAACTCTGGCTTTTATTGACCGATTTTAATTCTTTTGGCACCGTTAGGTTTCAAAACTAATTCGCTTTAGCAACATTGTCAGCAATGACCTTTTGAATGCATCTGGTTCCCGTGAATCCGGGTTACTGGTGCTGTGTTCCGGTACGGAGATACAATATTGGAACATCTATTGAATTGGCAGGAATGTATGTCAGAATGTTTGGAATAATTCCTAGAAACTATTTATATCCTATTATGGACCATATGCCAACTTGTTCCTGGAACGGAAATTCTGTAACAGGTTCGCGTGGGGCCTCCAGTGGTCAAGAACATTTTCAGAAGAAAACCCTGGCAATATGGGTATCAAAATTCCCAAAATTTCTCCAGTAGGCTGTTTCTCAACCTTTTGTGGTTATCTGATAATTTATCCTTGAACCTGTCAATCCGGAACAGGTTCCCGTAAGGTCTCGAGTGGTCATGAACATTTTTGATATGCAAAATGAAATGCCAGATTTGGCGCATGTTCATGGAATATTTCATGTTAACTCAAGCCAGATATCGATGAAATCAGGTCCGTTGCATGAGAGATTGCAAACAATGTCGTTTTTTACGTTTGCTTCGGCTTGAACGAGGAAAAGTTAACGTGTGTTTTAAAATTCATTATTTTTTCTGTGTATGATACGTTTCCTTCATTATCCTAACACAGTATTAAAACCAGAAAGAAATAAAATTGAAAAAATGGGTAGACATTAATTTTGCCGATTGGTAAAATTTTACTTTGAAAGTGGATTTATAAAAGTGAATCTCGAAGACAATAAATTGCTAAGATTATGTAGTGCGGCCATTATTTCGGATTTCTTCAAATATACAGTTTGGCATCGAATCAGAGAGCTTTAGCAGTGATGCCATGTCAATTGCTATGGCCCAAAAAGTCTTTAATTGCTGTTTTAGGACTGTAAATGCTAACAAACTGACGTCCGTTTGCGTAAACCATTGCATCCAAGAGGTTCCCTGGAGGTTAACAATGGGATTGCAATCCGAACTGCACGCTGGCCAGTCCAGTAGCGGAATATATTTATGCGCATAAACCACGATTTGGATTGCTTTGAGACGTGAATAGATGCATCATTTAAATGCCATTTCATAATCATTGTATTTGGCAATACCGTGGCGTCGCTGGCATCGTCACCTATTGACGTCATAGACCAGCGTTCATCTCAAAATTTGTCATTAGAAAAACATTGTTAATCGGAAACGACGTGGGCCGCAAGTGCGCTTCCTACTGGTGTGCAATTAGGCAAGGTATTACCTGGGGAAAAGCCTTTTACAGTTTTCCCAAGGATACAAATTGAATGATTGAAATTGAATGAAACTGACAAATCATTTTAAATGCAGCCACTGGGTGTCTTGCTGTGAGTCGCCCGAGCTGCAGCTAATTTTGTCTACGGAAGTTGAAGCTTTCGCGGTAAAACAAAATGTTTTGACCACTTCTCGCCTGAAGGACACAATAACAGCTAAGCTGCATCCATGGTTTTCATTTACAATGTTATTATTTTTATACCTTGTCTGAAAATTACAAAATATATACGTTTAACTAAAGAGTTCGGAGGACCTGTAGTGATATACAGGCTCCTTAGGACTAACAGTCTATCGTAAAGATTTTAAGAAACATAGATTTTCAATAAATGAATTTTCCAACGTTCAATCGCCGTCTCAATAACAACACAATAGCTACGCTTTGTCCTCGGTTTCCATTACCAATTTAATAATTTTTACACAAATTCTGAGAAGCTATACTTCCATTAAAGAACACAGACACTCGTTATCGTTGAGTTTTTATATTAGAATTACGAAGAAGTTTACTGCAATTTGTGAACATGAAATTTTCTTCATCAACTGATAAGTTTTGACAGATTAGTTCCTCTATCCTCCAGCGCACGGGCAACGAATCATACTCATGTACAGGTACAGTTCACAAAAAATCTCAAAAATGTTGGTAAGTAAATTATATTTCATTTTCTCAAAAATACTGTCTCTATCTAGCCAGAATAAAGTACCATTAATTTTCACGCTAGTCCGCTTTTACTAAACCTTTGAGGAACACATTTTATGCAACCTACAGTCAGCATTACTCAAATATGAGTAAGGTTCGTTGGTCGTGCGTGAAGCAGTAAGGTGCGAAAAATAAACAAACATGGCCGCCGTGATCAAATATCAAGTGGCAAACAACCCAAGGCAATAGTGTTTTAAGGGACTGTTCATAAACCACGTAGACCGAAATTAGAGACTTTCAACTCCCCCCCCCCCCCCCTTTCCCCCCCCCCCACTGGTAAACTTTTGTGGACTTTTTCCAAAACCTTAAACCCACCCCCCCCTTTAAATTTACATAGACTTTATCAGATTTTTTTTTTTTATATGAATAATGTTCTACAATATGTGGCTGTGGCTGTGGCGGTTTGAGGAACGATTTATGAAATAAAACTCAACCAATCAGGTGATTCAGTTATTCATTTTTATTTTGTTTCATAAAAATAGCATAAATAAAACTTAAATTAACAACAATCAATTATGTAAATGCTAAAGATGCCCACACCATGGCTGCTGGAACCAATAATTAAAGTTCATCAGCGGAAGTTCTGGTGGAATTCCTTCGTGGGTGTCAAGTCCAAAGATTTCGACAAAACGTGATGATATCCATAGAACTCCCGTAGCTCCGTTCTCGTCGACCTGACAAAACATTTCTACTTTGTCACACCCTGCACTATAGCATTGCTGACAGGTATCACAACCGCATATAATTAAAACCCTTTACTAAATGTTTGTCAAATAGGAGCAAGTCAACTATCAAATGTCATCTCATTCACGTATAACTGAAAATACTCAATGGTTGACATCATAAAGTAACTATTGAGTAGGTACCATGCATTCGATCTATCGATGTTGTAAAAAACGAATAGAGAAACCCAACAAACACGCTCAAATAACTATCTTTTGTTATCCCTTTTTTACTCTGGAAAACATAATAAGAGACAGCAATTTTAGCGTGTAGTATTAAACCCCGTTCACATTGCAACCTACATTACGTGATCTTGATATCAAATGTAACGCAAATTATTTTTGGTGAAAAAGCCTGTCAACGTTAATTTCGGACACTTTTATTTCCGTGTAGATTTTGAATTATTTCAGGGATTTCCGAAAATTCACAATTTTTGGTGTCATATTCTAGTTTGGATGTCTGTTCTCGGTAGATGCATAGTCCTGCTGAAAAACGATTCTGGGGAGAGTGGAGTCGATGGCCAAATGGTAGAGAAGATGGGACTCGGGGGATTCAGGATCTCTCCATCTGGATGAAAAGGAATCATGGCAATGTTAACTTCCACCTTTCGCAGTTTCTGTCTGGCCATGGTTGTTTCAGGCAATACTTGCACCGATTCGGACACGCAGCACCACTTTTCTGTCCAGAGAGCCCAAAAGTCCAAGAGACACCTGAGCACGTAGTCTTTGGCTGCGCACGATTTGGTTCATTGCAAAAAAAATGCTTGTTTTCAGTGGGGCAGATACCAGCCCAGTATACGTCGTCTATAGAATGTCTCGTGATGAAAGTACATGGAATGCGATTAACGGAGCCATTACGCAAATCATGTCGGCTCTGTAGAGAAAATGGCGGGATAAACATCGAGTTGTTGAGCCAAGTAGTGGGTTGTCGGTCTCGGGGGAAGTCCCAACGTCGAGGAACTTTCCGCCGTTGTATGGTAGATTCGGGGACTTCTCGTGGGAGCTAAATGGGTCATCGTGGTTCGGTTTTTTTCGGGAGAACATCCACTGCCGAGGAATCCTCCATTGGAGAATTGCATTGAGAGTGAGAGGTGAATGGTTCATGAAGTTAGAGCTGAACGGCTCAACCAAATTAGGTAGGAGCTAAATGGCTCAGAAAATACTGGCATAATATGGCCAATATCGCCCATGAAGTAATACTGCTGTAGTAAGGGTACGGGTACTGATGCAGTAAGGGTACGGGTTTTAGTGGGAACAGAGTCGGTCTTTTCTCAAAGCCGACCCTGACCACACAATGACACAGTGGTCATAGTGAACAAGCCTCTGTGTTGGATTAGTCCATCAGGATTTCCATTAAAAAAAACATAGCGGGCGGTGGCAAATACCCGACAGCATATAAGGAGAGGCAAACGTGTTCCCGAAAAGTGTAAAAGTGCTGAGATCACCAGTTCCGAACCAGCAAGCCACAGCGAGCACCAGAAGCAGCAAGCCTCAAGAAGAGAAGCAAGAACTACAGGAGTTTGGTGAAGGGTTTCTGACCGAGGTGTTTACACCGAAATCCAGAAGCAATACACCTTCTCAAGGAATGCAACTTGCAAGGTCTATCATGGCGGAGGCCCGGAAAAACCTCAACGAGCTCTACGAGGTCGTAAAGGGTAGGATTAACGTCACACAATGACTTTCTACTCTGTCCAGTCTGCTACCGAACGTGAACATAAAGCGCTGGGGGTGAGCGCTGAAACTGCCAAAAAGGCACTGAGTGAGGCCACGTGACAGGTACCTGTTGATGCGCAACTACCATTGAAGGAACCTCCAAATCCTCGTTCGGATAAAGGAAAAACGGAAACGCCAGATGAGGAAGAAGAACTGAAGAAGCACAAGCACGACGAAAGTTAAGGCAGTGAATGGTGGACCTTTCAAAGTGAAACGAAGCAGAAGGTTGATGAATGTGGAGAAGACAAATGAAGAAAAGTAAAAACGCAAGTAAAAGGAGGAAGAGTGTGTAGAAAATGTTCAATTTCTCTCTACCACACTGAGGATATGGACATCACTGGTCACAACGATAAACGTGCTCTGATGGAGCCTTGCGCCGAGAAAGCGTTGGCAACCCGCTTGCATAAAAGCCATACGGTATCACACAGTTGGCGTTGAAACGGTTCCAGATAGTGACAGAAAACAAACTTTAGACAGGAAAGGTGAAAGTTGGGTGGCCGCTCTGCTCGCTGAAAACCTTTCCACGGTTTACCAAGCAAATGCGGTTTACCAGATATACTTCAAGTGCATTGGTTTCTAATAGCAGGAAAGGTACTGTAGTGGTATAAACAGATCTAATCTATGCAGAAAATGCGGTGAGGAATGTCATATTGCTATAGACTGTGTGAAGCAACCGGGGTGCATGCCTGCAAAGAAGAAGATGGCAACGACCACGTGATGGGATGCAGAAAATGCTCGGCATTGTAAAAACAAAAGATACAGTCGTGAATCAATTATAGTAGGAAATGGACGTGAATCAATCAATCAATATATGTAGCTCTTTGTTGTTTGTTGTGGGAACTTAATGAACCGGAGTGAGAGATACACTCATTCTGACCATCATGCGAACCGATATAGCACCGGTAAGCGGAACCCTAGGTCTATACGTTTGCCGAAAATGAGCGAGCGGAAATATTTTAAGGACCTTTTCGTTGAGCCACTCCATGAAAACAGCATCCCCGAATCGCGGATGAGTTGACAGCGATGTGGACGACTGCATGCGAATCAACCATGCCGAGGAAGCTGGACCCAAGTAACAAACAGCGCCCAACATACTGGTGGATCGAGGTGCTCAGCAACGTTCGTGTTAGAACTATCAGAGCCAGAAGACGCGTTCAGAGAGCAAGAGCGAAAGCGGATAGAGAGGAGCGTAAAGTGGTGTTTCGATTACCAGTGCTGTATTAATACATGAAAAAATATGTAGCAAGGCTATCTGTTTCATGAAGCTGTACAGAGATGTCGGTGCCAATCCCTGGAGAGACACCTACCGGCTAATCATAGCGCTCCAATGATGCAAGCTGAAAGGTGACCAGCTAAGCTGAAGGCCATCGAGGAGGCTTTTCCCGAAACACGATCCAACGATGAGGCCACCTACCCCGTCTAACGAAGTTGAAGAAGGCATCGCCGAAAATATACAAGTCCCCAAAGGAGGAATTCGAGGCCGTGGCGAAAGGAATAATGCCGAATACAGCTCCGGGTTCGAATGGAATTCCCAACGTGGCCGAGCAAAGTGCGTTACAGACAATTTCTGCCATGTTTAGGAGAGTGTTGCAGCGATGTAGGAGGCGTGCTTCCCAGCCAGGTAGAAGGTCGAAAAACTAATGCTGATACCGTCAGGAAGTCAGGAAAGCCACCGGGGAACTCAGCATTGTATAGCCCATATGTCTGTCGGAAACACTCGGTAAGCTTTTGGAAAAGGTCATTCTCAACAGTGTACGGAGAATAAGCATCAAACCAGTTTGATAGTGCGAAGAAGGCGTCCAATCAGAAGCGGAGATGAAATCGATACTGCGATACTGTGCTGACTAAGGTGTGTATCGAAAATAAGCTATCCACAAACTTTCTTTCAAATTATGTTGAAAACCGATATTTTATTCATACAAAAAATTGATCCTTTATTGTACGAGGTTAAACTTGAACATAATGAAGACCGGATGAAATTTAAGTTATTCCTTCACGAATTTTCGAACTTTGGATCGAATGCTCTTCAGCAAGTTCCGGACAAGTGTTGCATCGCATTTTTTGGACGCTTGAGCCCAAATTTTGTTGAACTCCTGCATGTTCCCAGCTGCCTTACCAGTCTTCTTGAAGACCCTCTTCACGATTGCCCAGTAACGTTCGATGGGTCGAAGCTGAGGGCAATTTGGTGGATTGATATTTTTCTCAATGAAATCTATACCCTTTTCCGCAAGCCTCAATTCGCTGGCGTGGTTTTGGCATAGTGAGCCGACGCTAAATCCGGCCAAAACAGTGGAGGTGTACTATGCTTCTTATACAAAGGCAACAATCTCTTCTGGAGACACTCAGATCGACAGATTTCCGCATTTATAGTTCCGGTAGTGTAAAAAATGGTTGACTTCAAACCACAGGAACATATTGCTTGCCATACCAGTACCTTTCGACCGAATTTCTCAACTTGAATCGACCTGTTCGCATCGCTCACATCCTTCCCAACGACGGCAGTAAAGTATTGTGGACCTGGAAGGGATTTTGAGTCCTCCTTTACATAGTTCTCATCGTCCATCAAAACGCATGCATCCGGACGCTGCAAAAGACGCGAATACAATTTCCGGGCCCTTGTTGCTGCTCGCTTCTTCTGTTCTGCTGTTTGTTTCGAGATTTTCTGCTTCTTGTAGGTCTTCAGGTGGTTTTGCCTCTTGATGCGCTGGATCATTCCGACACTCGTTCCTGCTTTTTTGGTCTAATCACGTATTGACATTGATTTGTTCTTCATGATTAGAGATACCACTTTCTGCTCCAGTTTTGGGTTGGAAGAACCGGGTTTTCTGCCTCTTCCTGGTAGCTCATCCAAAGAATAGTGCTCCCCAAACTTATTAATGATGGTTTTTACACTTGCATGATGAATTCCAAACCGCTTCGCCAATTTTCGCATAGTAATACCCTTCTCACTTAGCCATGTGTCCAGAACCTTAATTTTCACTTCCTTTTCAATACGCGACATTTTGAAATCACAGAATTTGAACCGCACAAACAAGTAAACAAAAGAAAGCTGACAGTCAAACGCACAGCATGCAGTGTTCAGAGCATAAAAAACCATCACAAATACATACGTACAACGCAAATGTATGTGGATAGCTTATATTCGATACACTCCTTATAGACGTCAAGAATGTCTTCAATAGTGCTAACTGGGAAGTCATCGCCAAAGCGCTGCACAGAATTAGGCTTCCAGATTATCTTTGCAGGAACTACTTCCAAAATCGTGTTCTAGTATACAGAAATGGGGCTTTAGGATCCTGGCGAGAGTTCCACAAGGAGAACAGCGTTGTACTTAGATTGAATGATGTTCCATTCAAGTAGTTGAGACTTTAGCATTAACTACAGTCCTAGCCCTGGCTTACGGTTTTAGCGTTAACCTCTCGCTTTCTCTCTGAAAACAGTACAACTTATACTATCTTCAAAAAAAAAAAAAGTTTTGAGCGGCCAATGAACTGTAAATGGAGATGAAATGGAGAATTATACCATCTCAGTTATATTGATCCATGAAACAAGTTCTAAGTGGAAATGAGACGTTAATTTTTCCGCTTGGCATTTTCTTAAACTGTGAAGCAATCTCACTCTTCTCAAGTTCGAGGTAAATATGTGTTCACTTCAGGAGCCTGATGAGTCACTCCATGGATCTATCGAAAGACGTGCCTTGTGGCCAAACCACATCACAAGACCGGAAGCGAGTTGAGTAGCGTGAAGTCAAAAAGTCCATCAAACGAACGGAAACACACACCAATTCAAGTTTGAATGCACTTGTTCTTAAATAAATAAGGCGAGCAAAATGTTTTCTCCATAATTTAGAATATTCTTGGGTAGCATTTTTTGTCGCTCAAAAACTCAGCTCTTTCTGCTAGTCGGCGGACGATGGTGGTTTGGTACAAGTTGAAGGTTGTTTTTTTTTTCTTTTTTGCAACCCACGAAATGACTCTTCCATACTAAAAGTCTGTATTCTGCTTTTTTATTAATGAGGAAGAACACGACCACGTGGAGAACGGTCCAGAGCGAAATGCAAGTTAGTTTATTTTCTCCGTCTTCATCTTTCGGTTTGCTCTTCCGTGAAATGTTTATGCTTGGTCCTGGGTATGCCCCAACCCCTGTTTTAGGTGGGGAGTTTTTTTTTCCTCCTTGGCACTGCGACCGGACCCATTATTAATGAGCCAATGTACGTGTTTATGTACGGGAGTATACGGGCTTGGAGTATGCATTTTTGTGGAACTTGTCGAGCTATGGAGCTGTATTCAAGATAGCAGCTTGAGTGTGGTTTTAAGATTAAATTCAGGCATGCGATAAGGAATGCACGTTTGATTCAGAGCAAAGCGAAACAATGCACTGTCAGATGCAGTTTTCCACGACTCGAGTGGAGCATTTCCGATGTGGGCGAACATGGTTTCAAATTTTCTGCATTTCAGCGCTTGGTGGAAGTGATTAGCAATCCGGGAATCAGAATTTTTGTCAGGCTCATTCCGAATAAGTAAAAATTCAACACCAATTCCACTGATTCTCTTACCACTCCGAAATGGGCAAGAAAAAAAAACGAGAAGAATTTTACTCAAGAATGTGAGTACGAGTTGAACACGGCAATCATAAACATTTTTATTTCCAGTTTACGTTGCTGGTCTGCATTTCTTATTTGGTCCTGGCAGGAGTTCGTGTGGATTCTCGTTCAACGGTGAGGGAAGTGTATGAATAGTAGGAATAGAGTGTTGTTTCAAAGGGAGAGGAGACGACTACTAGTTCGAGATAGCTTTACGACTTTCTCCCTGGTGAGATGTTGTCCGCCGAGCATGAAAATGCATACAAAATAATTAAATATAAATTATTCCGAAGTATGGCGTGGAATGTGAATGAAGCTGATCGTTTAGAGTATGTGATGGGATGTGTTCTGATGTTTTTTTTTCTTAGCATTGTTAATCTACTATGATGTGTACAACAGTTGTGCTCTTGGTGCATTTCTGTTGTTGTTTATAGGCAGCAATATTTGAGAAAATTCAAATCCTCAAAACACTATGTCTCAAGGCTATGCAATTTTTGCCATGCCAAATTCATCGACGTTAAAACAGCCGATTGTTTTGGCAGTAGATGAAGGAGAATTTATAGGGCCTACATCAGCATTCAATAATTTGTCGTTGGAATGATTGTTATGAGCTTTTGGTGTTGTGAGTATGCGTGCATGAATATCCATGAGAATCTCAAGCATGAGATTTGGTTGCCATACTTTCACATGAATAAACACGCAAGAATCAGATTCGAAAATGATGTTACGAACAGTGATTGGTAGCATTTAAAGCAAATCAATGATATAATAAAAGCATCTAAGCAACATTGCAAGCAGTGCTGTAAAAGTCATTCTGCTTCAGTGCGATTCATTTGCTGATAACTCGTCCCAGCAGCTAATTTTAAAAATATCATGTATGATGAAATTATTGTGATCGACAGTGAATTGATCTAACTTTACCTCGATGGTCAAGGTTAAAGGTGATGCAACCAGAAGTTGTATCATCACACGAACGTTTTTTTTTTTTCAACTTAATTGTTTATTTATGAGGCTCAAGTTCTATAGGCATAACAGAGCCGAGTTCATTTTCATTTTTAAAGTAATAATAACTAAGTAACTATGTTAGTTTTTGAAAGCCGAAAAACTCACGGCTAGGTTAAGGTTAGGGTTTACAATGATTTGCAAAGGATCAGATATGACAATTTCAAAATCGAGGCAATGCCAGACAACGTGGTTGATGTCCTGATAACCTGCACCACAGCCATTGATTGGTGTCTGAGAGACCTATTCGATTGAAATGAGAGCCTAACGAATAGTTGGACATTAGACGACACATTACCGTAATAAAATCCCGGCTAATATCCAACCCTCATAACCATGATTTTTTCGATACCTGTGGGAGAATGGAATGTAACTATCTGCCCAAATCCCCTGCAACCCATTTTTGATGCCAGCTGATCAAGGCCTGTCGACGGAAAATAAGCAAAAAATCGTTGAAGGCGATTTGTCGATCATAAATATCGCCTGCCATAGCGCTCACTTTGGTAAGTAAATCCGCTTTCTCATTACCCGGAATGGAGCATTGAGAAGGGACCCAAACCAAGGTAATGGTGTAAGAATTGTTCGATAGAGCAAACGAAATACGGCGAGTGCTTCACTGGCCTCATTGTACGAATAGCCTGAAGTGAGCTGAGACTAACCGTAAAAATGAAAAATTGATCAGAGGGAAGAGAGGCAATTCACTCTTATGCGTAGTGTATAGCCGCCAATTCTGTGACGTATACGTAGCAAAAATTTCGAAGTTTGAAGGAGGCGCCAAGAATTTCGTTAAAAACACCAAATCCAGTTGAATCATTTGTTTTAGACCAGTCAGTGTAAAACTTCCTCTCACATCTGATATGGCCAAACTTACTTGCAAAAATTAATCGAATGTACTCCGAACGGAGTGAATCTGATATTCCATGAACTTCTTGCTTCATAGTGCTTCATAGATCAAAAACTACACTAGAACTAGAGAATTCTTGGGAGTAATCACGATTAGGGACATTCGAAGAAGGCCTTACCTCCAGAGTTATGTACCAATAGGACAGAGTCATAAACTTAGTTTAAAGATTTCGTTCGATTAGTTTTTTAAAATGTTCAATTACAATTGGATTTAGCACCTCACAGCGGATAAGGAACCGCAACGATAGTTCCACAAAACGATCTGATAAAGGAAGAACTCCTGCTAATACCTCCAAATTAACAGTATGAGTTGAGTTCATGCAGCCTAGCCCGATACGAAAACAGCGATACTGGATTCGCTACAGCTTCAGACTATGAGTTTTCGCGGCGGATTGAAAGCAAAAACTACCGTACTCGAGAACCGACCGAATCGTTGTGCGATACAGCTTTATCAGATCTTCCGAATGGGCTCCCCACCATGTTCCGGTGATAGTTAGCAAGTTTATTCGCTGCTGGCAGTTCTGATGCAGATACTTAATGTGCTTTTCCCAGGTGCATTTAGAATCGAACCAGACCCTTAGATATTTACAAGACAAACTTAGAGCTATTAATTTACCCATGAGTTGAAACGGTATATGTGCTGGATCAGGCTTTCTAAAAAACAACTAACTCAGTTTTCTCTGGAGAGAATATGATACCCAACTTTACAGCCCACATTGACGGATTGTCTAGGGTATCCTGCAACGATCCCTGCTAGTTTTTCACCCCTGGTCCTACAATTGAAACTACGGCGTCATCCGCAAGCTGTCTAAGAGTGCAATTTTCCGCGAGGCAGCTAGAGCAGCTAGAGCATTTCTCTAGCATAAAAATCATAAAAAGATGGATAAGCAAGAGCCCCTTGTAGCTAATTCGTGAAGTTGTCGAAGACCCATGAGAAAAGCTCATATGCCTCTCAGACAACAAATTGTACAAGTAGTTGTTTAATAATGGTGAAAGGCCACACTCGTGGAATTTTTCTGAGAGGAGGTCTACACAAACTGAATAAAAAGTCCCCTTAATGTCAATGAAAACTGAACCCATTTGCTCATTTTGTGCATAGCCCAGTTGTATTTCTGTAGAAAGCAGCGCAAGACAATCACTCGTTCCTTTGCCTCTGCGGAAACCAAATTGTGTATGAGATAGAAACCAGAGCTTAAAAATATCATATTCAATTCTCAAATTGCACCCTGACTGAGTTAAAATATTAGTCATCACGCACTGTTCTTAGCGAACATGAAGTAAACACAAATTTGCCTTCATGAATCTCTTGTGCAAGATGAGTCAACTTGTTTTGTGTTGCTTTACTTTGATCATTCATTCGTTCTGGAAAGCAGTGAATGTACGTAAGTGCAAACAGCTCATTCAATTTCAACGTTCTACCGCGAAGACGGAAGAACAGTCATTCATTTGGAGAATAAATGAAGTGAAAAAAACCAAAACTTCTCGAATCGATCCTGGAAATGCCTTTTCTCGAACAAATGCCCCACAAACTCTGTAGCGATTTCGGCCATTTAGCATTTTGGCTTATATATCTTATTTAGCATTTTGGCTTCCTTTGCCTTCAGCCATGTTCGGGAATACTTGAAATCCTGTGGCAGAAAAAATCACTCACGAACGCGAAAATGAATGACTGGTTACCAGAACATTCAGTCAAGCAACCAAAATCTCTTGAGGCTTGAATAGCCGTGTCCTTTGCTGTGGTGTGAATGAGTTGTGTGGAACACAAGGACAACGGAATGACTGAGCATAGCAAAATAGTAAACACGAATATATTGCGTGACTGATAGAACAAAATGAAGGGAGCGAAAATTGTACCTACTGAATATTTTTTTTTACTCATCGTTCACGACGGCTGTCATTTTTTTCGAGCTCTGATAGAAACCCTTTCGATTCAATCCATTCGTCGATCCGATCGAGAGTCATCTTCTCTAGCGACATAGGTTTCCCGTGTTTTGTATAGCTTCAACTCTAACATGCCTCCATTTATCCGAAATAATATTGCTTTCCAGGGCAAGCGCCTCTTTACGACGTCTGAGAGGTTTTTCGACAAGGTAAACTTGATTTTATCCATTCCTGGTGTAGAATTGTTGCATGAAAGAAGAGCAAGTGAGAATTCTAGTATCGCAAAGGGCGCATCCATTTCGTTACGATTGGTTTGACTATCGCGAGCAATCCGTTGCACCGGATCCGAATCTGGGCACACTTTCTTGGCGGACGACCCACCGGGAAGAGCTTTCCTTATCTTCATTTACCGACGCATTTCGCATTCTTATCCAAACGGTCCAAACAGTTCTCATCGACGTCTCACGCGATAGCCCTTTGAAGAAGTGACGTTCTTGGCCTTGGTGAGGCTCCTAAACTTTCGTTTAAGAGAATAGTATCGCTCGTAGTTATCTCGCGAACCACGCTTCTGATATGCTTTAAACGCGACGGATTTGAAAATCGTGGAAAGAGAAATTTTAATCTGAAGAGAGCCATGTTTGACAGAGAACATATACATAGTAACAACGCGATTTGTGAACTAAAAACCTAAAAGCGTCCATTTTTTTAAGAACACTTCTACTATTCCATTTAAGTTCTTCGATCATATCCACACGAATGATATTGGTATCACAAAAATCTAGACAAATCTTTTTCTCAATGGAGGAATAATGTTACATGGTACCACAATAACATTATTTTCCTCGTATCATTTCTTCGCCACTGTTGAGTAGAAGCAAGGTGCCAAACTGGGCTGAAAAAGGCCAGGAGATTTCTTTTGGGCTAAGAATGACCTCAGTTCACATTTCACTATAATGACCTGCATAGTTGACTTAGTCACATCCATTTTTTTTGCCAACATCTCTGAACGACATTTTGGGCTTCCCACTGCAAAAAATTCTTAGGTTGACTCAGACCACAGTTACAAAAAAAATATTTCCTGACACGCTTTACAGTGAATATGAAATATTCAATATAACAGTTAAGGCAATGCACAGTTAGCCAAAGTTATACTTACACACAACCAAAACAGCATGTAAATTTCTGTCCCCTAAGACCGACACATGCAAGTGTCCTTTAGTACATAAGAATGAGTTGAAAGAGATGAGAAAATAAGTTCAATCAAACACATCTTTTGTCGAATTGCGTATATGTCAGCTACAAGCGACATAATTTTAGACGAAATCTCTGTTTTTTTACAAACTTTTTACAAACTTGAATTACGTCTCGAGTAAAATGTCTTAGTGTGTATACATATTTCAAAGTTCAACGTCTGAAACTAGTTTCTCACCCGTGTTAGGCAGTATTGGGAGACGGACAAATCGCTAGAACTAGAAACAAACAATAGGTAGTATAAGAGCCCGATCGGTTGCATAACCTTTTGTCAGTCATGGGGATTTCCCCCCTTGCCTATCCTGCATGGGGTAGTATGACAAAGGGTTATGTGCCTGATCGGATACTACCGTTCAAATGCCCTCCGCTCGTTTTCAATCTTGTATCTTTCAATTTCAAAGCCTGCCGTTGCCCTATACGTAACTATCAATACACTTTCTCTTCATGTCTATTTGTGCTAGCAATAAAATTACTGTCCGCTACTAGCGCTTCGCATGGCGATGAGAAATTATCTGCTTCTGCATGATTTTACCTGTTAAACAAAGCATATTGGCTCCATCCTTCAGATGTTGGGTTAGTTTTTTTACAGAAAAGACCTCCCAGAATCCTTTTGTGAACAAAGCTTTTCCTATTACGTAAGGTATTGGTGAGTATTGGTGAGTCGAATCGAGCTTTTATGATGATGACGATGATGATAGTGTTGTAGCAGAGTGCTCGACACTGAAGAAGTCTATAAGTAGCAGACGAAATAGGCCTATCTGTCAAAAGATAAGCTCATAGTAGAATTAAAAGGAATTTGTTCGCGTTTACTAGCGAAAATTTGAAAAAGTGTTTCAAAGTTTTATTTTTTATTTTTTTAAAAGTGATCAAATGAAGTGTTAATATTAAATTCTCCTAGTTTCCCAAAGTAAACAAAGCTTATTTTTTCAATCACTTACTACGAAGTATCCAATCCATCCTCAATCTCAACAATTTCAAATTTTGGGGATTGGCTTGTGAATAGCACACGCGGCGAAACAATGCGCGATCAAGGGCATACCCGATAACAAACAAACAAAGCTTGACTGACTGACTGAAAAAATCCAAGCACAACATTCAAAGGGCAGTTTAAAACCCCAACTTTTCAGAACAGAAACTAAGCCGGCGTCGGTGGTGCAGTGGTAAGCGTGACTTCTACTTGGCACCCCAGTCGGTGGTGTTTCTGAGGCGAAAAAATCTTGGTCACGTCTTCCTTCGGAAGGGAAGTAAAGCCGTTGGTCCCGGTTCATAGTCATGAGTCGTTAGGTAGGGTCCAGGTGGTGGAGTCCTCTCCCATAAAAATCTAAATAAATAAAAAAAAGAACAAAAACTCAAAATTTTCATGGAATTGATGGTTTTGTTTCGGCTATGCAGTCACAATTAAAATTGCTCGCCAGTCGCTTCGGTTTCGAGAAAAATTTCAATTGATCTGTCTTCTGACTTTCTTACGGCATGCCCTGCCTACCGTGTTCAACCAATTTTACCGGTGTGTACGATGAGAGGTTCTTCCAGCAACTGATGCAATTTGTGGCCCATTCGCCTCCCCCACGTTCCATCCTCCATCTACACTCTACTGTACACAGCTCAAAAAATAAGTGTGAATTTCTGTTCAATATCATGCCCGTAAATGGAGCGTCACTAAAGGTACAAATTTACATTTACATTTACATCATGGATATTTCTAGGGCATTCCGAACATTGTCGATAATGTTATTACCAAAAGCTCGTCTCGTCGAGAACTATTCCATGCATGTCACTGCTCCATGTGAAATAAAATACGATTTTGCATGCTCTGATATTACATCACAATGAAAATTCAACTTTTTCACCTGTGTAGATCGTACGCAGCACCTGCCGTTCAAATACACAAAGGGCGCGTTAGTCCTTCACGAGCTATGCCCATGTTTCGTGATCGTAGAGGACTACCAGTCTAATTTGAGTCCAGCAGATGGTTAACAGTCGGTAAAGTCTCAGCTTCAAAGCAAGGCCATACTAGAGGTGACAGGCCTGCACAGATAAAAAGAAACACTGAATTTTCTGCGTTATCTAATGCACATAAAGGGAATGCTAGTTTTGGCAGAACATAATGGGATATTTCATGTAAATTTAAGCCATATAACGCCTGAATCGAGCCTGTTGTATGAAAGATTGCAAACAATATCGTTGTTTACGCTCCTTTGGCTTGGAATTACACGAGGGGAAATTTTACGCGCTTGTTAAAATTAATTATTTTTTTCTGTGTGGTGCAGGAATTTTTCGTTGAGGAAAATTGCTCGACTCTCTGGGCATAGGATATGATTGTACTTGCCGCACAATCATACTAATGCAAAAGTGGTAAATAGCCTCGAAAACTCTACTAAAAACTACTAATAACTGTGAAAGTGCATTAAGAACACAAAGTTGAGAGTGGTAAGTTAGTTGTGAGGGCAATAAGCTTGATAAACTACACAGATAAAAAGAAACACTGAATTTTCTGTGTTATCTAATGCACATAAAGGGAATGCTAGATTTTGCAGAAAATAATGGAATATTTCATGTAAATTTAAGCCAGATAACGCCCGAATCTAGCCTGTTGTATGAAAGATTGCAAGCAATATCGTTGTTTACGTTCTTTTGGCTTGAAATTACACGAGGGGAAATTTTACGCGCTTGTTAAAATTCATTATTTTTTTCTGTGTAATGGAAAAGATGGTCAACCTGGAAGTTCGGCAAACTTTATTCGATCTTAGCGTCCGAAAGCCTCTGCAATTGGTTACAGGCGGGGGCATGAACTTTGGGAGGGCAACTTGTACAAAATTTGATTAATTGCCCAAATCTCAAGCCTTACATACATTCGATTGGAATGATTCATGTGGAGTTAGATGATTGTAAAAGAATGTGCATCATTTATTTACATATGACCGATTATCGGTTGCATATAAAAAATAGAAATAGAAATTATTAGGAAAAATTGAATCATTTGTGTCAATCATTTAAAAATTTAAAATAAAATACGAAATTTATAAGCGTTTCTTGCTGAATCATGATTTCGGCGATCCCCGATTGCATGCACTAGTTGTCAGTCTATTTCAGACTGCTTATTTAAAATGGCAAATAAGGCAAAACAAACCTTGACTCTTCATGCAACCTCCGATTATCGAGTTCACCAAGGTCGTTAGAAACATGTCTTTTTATTGTACGCACTTAAATTTTTGGCTAGACGCTATCAAATAAACTCACTGCACCCCTTCGAAAACGAACTGCGCGACTTAAATGTCTGTGAAAATTCGTACCCAAATATGAGCGGAAGCCAATAACCATAAATAAAATATTGATCCTTGCCAAACTCCACCCAGGTCCGAGCGACCAAAAGAAGCCATGCAACAGTCCTAAAGTCGACCCGTTACCGTTTACCTTCGCAACAAATAACTAAAACACATTAGAGGGCCATCTGAAACAGAGGAAACCGCCACCGAGAGCTTTATCGACCACACATAACACTGTTACTGCGCTGCCCATTTCCAGCCAGAAGAAGAACAGTATAAAAATCGGAAAGACCACGTCGTATCGGAAACGAGCAACAGCAAGGAACGATTTGAAATAAAAATTTATGGATACGAGGAGGAACAGGCCGCAGCCTCCGGACGACTGCCTACCCTTTCTAGCCATCCCGTTGCACTGTGGTCAAAAATGGCAAAAGGTGGAACTTTTTGGTGGTTTTGTTTGTCATAAATTCAAGTTAATAAATATTATAAGAAAATACACTGAAATTTTATTTTCGTAAATTAGCTTTCACTCGTTTCGTAAACATGGATTTTGTACATAGAACCAATGTCTCGTAAATTGTATGAAACATTCATATTGCTTGTCATTCAACAAAATGCTATCATTACACCTTCCCTGTGCAATGCACACAATGAATTTCGTGAAGACTAGCAATCGTTGATTCTCTTCGGTCGTATTTACAAATGTTTCCGTTCCTGCTGGAATGATGGGAAACATTAATTTATCCCAAAATAGAAATGAAAGCGCTGTCGAGTGTCAGAACCGCATGAACAATCATCAGGTCACTTCTCACGAGTCAATATGGCCTAGTGAGATCAACCACGGTCTCAATGATAGCTCTCCCTGAAAATGCAGGATTAAATCCCATGTCACGAACAACTTTTTCGTGGTTGCGCTTTTTTTTCAATTATATTTTGAGCCGATAAAGTAGATCTGTCAGTCGTTCATGCAACCACCAGAGAGACGTTTCTTTTTTATTGGTAACCAATTAGTCGTAGCTCTTAGTATTGTTTTTATAGAATGAACGAATGTTCTTTCTTTGTCAATAAATGCTTAATGCTTGTGACAGTTGCGCGCGAGGCATTAAATACGAAGGTAGCTTCTTAAAAAGGACAAATCAGTTTCGTTGCAGAAAACAACGAATAGATTTGTTAGTCCTACCTTCGATTTTGTAATAAAAACGAAAATTAATTTTCAGTGTACAAATTAATTTTTCTGATGACAAAAAGAAAATTCTCTTCAGTAAAGTTATAGAAAAGATGAAAACAAGCAACTTTGCTTAGCAAAATATCGTCTTTATGTCCAGTATTTTCTGAGTTATTGATCTTTTTCTGCGGTAGTTACTAAGAAATAAGTGTTTTCTAACGTAGTCTAAATAATAACTAGAGGCATCAATGTTTTTGTCCAAGACAAAAACTCGCTGGAAACATTAATTAGAATATTATAGCAAATTTGTTAACGAGTCTTGTGATGTGTTGAGTTATTCTCATCTGCAAAAAAGGAACAAGTCCTTATCATGAAATGGTGGAATGTCTGAAGTGCAAACTGAATTGAGTACAGGGTCTAAGATACTCTTGTGAGGGGCTCCTGCTCTTATCTCGCACTCAGCAAATTAGACCATGGAAAGAATACTCTGAAGTGCCTGTTACTCAGATAATCTTGTAGAATTTTTACTAGGTAAGTTGGAAAATTGTATCGTACTGATTTCAGGACTAGACTTCAAATGCTTTTTCGATTTCTAATAGTGTCATTACCGTTGAGTACCCTACCTTTTTATTTCTTTTAATTTTGTTCACTACTTTAGCAAGTTGATGAGTTGTTGAATGGCCTTAACGAAAACCGAATTGATCATCCATTATAATATATTTCCTCTGGATGTAGCCATCTAATCTGGTTAATATAATGTTTTCATAAATTTTGATAATCGAAGAAAGTAGAGAAACAGGGTTATAATTTTTCTCAATAGTCGGGTTTTTGTTCCTCACTTTTATATGGAAACTACCTTTGACCTTTTCCATCTACTCTATTTTTAAGAAAAATGTTTAGAAAATTATATAGGAAGTGGTCTAGTGTTGAAGGTTCCTTTTATAGGGACAACGCTTGGATAGAGCGGGTGGAAGTGTAGAATACAGTGCTAATTGAAGATAATCAAAAAGAATTCTGCCATTTATATTTGACCTGATGTTACCCCAGCTAGAATGCCGAGCATTCAAATTGGTTCCGATGGTGAATTTGCATTTTGTGTGTTTTAATTGCCTAAGATCCTGATGTAAAAGCTGTCTACTGTTGTCGGTTGTTTTTGCTTGTCTCCCAAAGTAGGCACTGATCAGACGGATGTTGCCAATACTAGAATCCATCTCTATTTACTCCAATCGCTTCTATTTTGTTGGTATTGAAGTGAGGTAGTACTCTAAACATCATAAGCTTATTTATTATGATTGCAACTCCACCCCCATTGGCGTGTTAATGTTAACTCACACAGATAAAAAGAAACATGGAATTTTCTGCGTTATCTAATGCACACAAAAGGAAATGCTAAATTTGGCAGAAAATAATAGGATATTTCATGTATACTTAAGCCAAATAACGCCTCAATCTAGCCTGTTGTATGAAAGATTGTTAACATTGTTGTATGGCGCATGAAAGATTGCAAACAATTTCGTTGTTTACGCCTCCTTTGGCTTGGAATGAAACGAGGGGAAATTTTACGCGCTTGTTAAAATTAATTATTTTAATTTTAACATTAGGGAAAAGTAGGGTGAGTAAAATCTAAGCTTCTCTTTTACCTACACAGATAAAAAAAAAACATTCAAACATAGATTTTTTGCGTTATCTAATGCACATGTTCCCTTCATTTAAGCAGATTAAGCAGAAAATGATGGTATATTTTATGTAAACTTTAGCCAGATAACGCCATAGTCCATTCTGTTGTATGAAAGATTACAAACATTGTTGTGTGGCACTTGAAAGATTGCAAACAATTTCGCGCGATCTATGGCTCTAGGATTCGGCCTAGGCTTAAAATTTTAAGTAAATATAAATTCACTATTTATACCCTGAAAATCAAAAATATACAGAAGTATTGTCTCACTGACATATCAACATGAAGAAAAATTAAAGAAAGGCAATTTTTAACGAAAAGCTGAATTCTAGATCCATAGACTCACATAAGAGTACTTTCCGCTATCTTTAGTTTCAATAAATCAGATCTTCTTCATACATGTTTCTCTGTTTTAACCAGCTGAGGGAATGGAAGTTTTAGTTGCCACCCGTTATTGCAACAACTGTTTATAAACCAATCAACTGAACAAACAAAAGAAAACAAAAGCAAACTGAAGGAGAAAGTTTGGGGAAATATTCCAATATCAAGGTAATTGAAGCCTGTGAACGTTAATCTGCGGACTCAAAGATAATTTTTGTAACAAAAAATTTAGCCAGGCCAACAAGAAAACTGATTACAGTAAAATAGAGTTACGTTTACTGTAAAAACAGTGGATTCCCAAGCAACACACAAGTTTTATAACGGTTGAAAATACTTTTATATGACTAGATTTGGTTATATAGAAGCTTATTCAACTTAAAAGCATGAAGATGTGTTACTCGGGTTGAGATGTATATTCTTACATCCATAAAATTTTCGAACTTTCTGTGGCACACCCGCCAACAGATTCCGCACAGTATCCATAGATACGCTAGTGGTGATGATTCTCCATCCTCTCTTGAAATTGTCGATCCTAATTAGTCTACTTAGTTTCAAAGAGTTTCCGCTCAACTATAGCCCAGTATTTTTCTATCTGAAGTTCAGGACAGTTAGACGGATTGGTTATTTATGGGCTCTTGAGCATATAAGGAGTGTATCGAATATAAGCTATCCACATACATTTGCGTTGTACGCATGTATTTGTGATGGTTTTTTATGCTCTGAACACTGCATGCTGTGCGTTTGACTGTCAGCTTTCTTTTGTTTACTTGTTTGTGCGGTTCAAATTCTGCGGTTTTCGAAATGTCGCGTATTGAAAGGAAGTGAAAATTGGGGTTCTGGACACATGGCTAAGTGAGAGGGTATTACTACTGCGAAAATTGGCGAAGCGGTTTGGAATTCATCGTGCCGAGTGTTAAAACCATCATTAATAAGTTTGGGGAACACTATTCTACCAGGCTACCAGAGCTACCACGAAGAGACCGAAAACCCGGTTCTTCCAACCCGAAACTGGAGCAGAAAGTGGTATCTCTAATCATGAAGAACAAATCAATGTCAATGCGTGATTTGGCCAAAAAAAGTAGGAACGAGTGTCTGAATGATCCACCGTATCAAGAGGCGAAACCACCTGAAGACCTACAAGAAGCAGAAAATCTCGAAACAAGGTGCAGAACAGAAGAAGCGAGCAGCAACAACGGCCCGGAAATTGTATGTCTTGTCTTTGCAGCGTCCGGATGCATGCGTTTTGATGGACGATGAGACCTATGTAAGGAGGACTCAAAAAACCCTTCAAGTCCTCAATACTTTACTGCCGTCGTTGAGAAGGATGTGAGCTAATGCGGACAGGTCGATTCAAGTGGAGAAATTCGGTCGAAAAGGTACTGGTATTGCAAGCAATATGTTTCTGTGGTTTGAAGTCAACCATTTTTACACTACCGGAACTATAAATGCGGAAATCTATCGATCTGAGTGTCTCCAGAAGAGATTGTTGCCTTTATATAAGAAGCATAGTACACCTCCACTGTTTTGGCGGATTTAGCGTCGGCTCACTATGCCAAACCACTCTCAGTTGGCTTGCGGAAAGGGTATAGATTTCGTTGAGAAAATATCAATCCACCAGTTGCCCTCAGCTTCGACCCATCGAACGTTACTGGGCAATCGTGAAGACGGTCTTCAAGAAGACTGGTATAGCAGCTGGGAACATGCAGGAGTTCAAAAAAATTTGGGCTCAAGCGTCCAAAAAATGCGATGCAACACTTGTCCGGAACTTGATGAAGAGCATTCGATCCAAAGTTCGAAAATTCGTGAAGTAATAACTTAAATTTCATCCGGTCTTCATTATGTTCATGTTTAACCTCGTTCAATAAAGGATCAATTTTTTGTATGAATAAAATATCGGTTTTCAACATAATTTGAAAGAAAGTTTGTGGATAGCTTATTTTCGATACACTCCTTACCATTCCATGACGGATTTAGCATAGTGACGAGCAGCTAAAACAGAACTGGAGAGTTGTGGCTTCTTATAAACGGTGGCAACCGCTTTTGCTGACATTTGTTATCGAACACGTTCTTGCAGATAGTGTCGAAAGAGACGAAACTTTTGGATTTTCGGCCACAACTACGTATGGCCTGTAAAACCAAATACTTCTGGGGGAATTCAGACACCTTTTTTTTCTGAAAATACTCGGTAACTGCGTTTTTTTGTTTTGAGGTTGATCAAATTATTGTTTGATCAGAGAAAAATGGACTTTCATTAGAAAGACAGTTTCTACGGCGAGAAGTAGTACAGACAGTAATTAATTCACGTAATGTTAATTTTTGAATTTTATATATCTTACTATATGTATTTTATGCGTATCATATCTAATGTATATATTTTTTTTTCGAAAATAAATTGATTTATTTAATTCCTGACAGGTTAAAGTGTGTGTGTTTGCTTTCGAAAAACTGTGTAAAAAAAGCCCTACTCTCAAATTCAAACTACTTTTATTCAATTTCATAACCTACTGAGCTCTTCTATCGATACTTTCTCATGACATCTTTGGTTCTAGCAGACATTGTTGTTCACTACTGGGGTCCCATGATGTTGGGAAAACATTTCAATTTCAAAATATTATAATTTAAATTTGGCGCACTATCTATATACATAAAAATGAAATTCTGTCTGTCTGAACCTTATAGACTCGAAGACTACTGAACCGATCGGCGTGAAAATTTGTATGCAGGGGTTTTTGAGGCCGGGAAACGTTCTTATAATAGTAAGAGACCCCTCACATCTCTGTAAAGAGGGCTCCCATACAAATGAAACACAAATTTCTGCATAACTCAGTAGCAATCAAGCAAATGAAGCCAAATTTGGTATGAGCAGAGTTTTTGAAGGTAGAACATGTTTAATTGGTGGTTTAAGACCCCTCCTCTTTCTGGAAAGGGGGGTTCCCATATAAATGAAACACTTATTCCAACCAAACATGAGAACTATTCCTAAAGCTATGCATATTTGAATGCAGGGGGAATGCGAGAAAGGATCTAATGATAGTTAAAAATCCCTCCCGTTTTTAGAAAGGGGGGCTCCCATGCAAACGAAAAACAAATGTTTGCATAACTCGAGAACTAATCAAGCTAATGGAACCAAATTTGCCATGGGAGAGTTCTTTGAGGCAAGAAATGTGTAATTGGTGCTTTGAGACCCCTCTTCCTTCTGGAAAGGGGGGCTCCCATACAAATGAAAAACAAATGTCTACATAACTCGAGAACTAATCAAGCAAATGGAACAAAATTTGGCATGGGAGAGTTTTTTAAGGCAATAAATGTTTAAATGGTGGTTCAAGACCCCTCCGCTTTCTGGAAAGGGGGGCTTCCATATAAATGAAACACAAATTTCAACCAAACATAAAAACTGTTCCTACTGCTATGCAAATTTGAATGCAGGGATTTTTAAGTCCGCGGAAGGATCTTATAATAGTTCAAGACCCCTCCCGCTTTTAGAAAGGGGTGCTCCCATGCAAACGAAACACAAATGTTTGCATAACTCGAGAACTAATCAAGCAAATGGAACAAAATTTGTCATGGGAGAGTACTTTAAAGCAAGAAATGTGTTTATGGTGGTTCGAGACCCCTCCTCTCTGTGAAAAGAGAGGCTCCCATACAAATGAAACACAAATTTTAACCAAACATGAGAACTATTCCTACCGTTATGCTAATTTCTATGTAGGGGCTTTAAGTCCGGAATTGGACCTTATGATAGTTTGAGACCCCTCCACGCCTATCTAGAAAGAAGGCTCTCATGCAAATGAAACATAAATTTCTGCCTAATTCGAGAACTAATAAAGCAAATGGCACTAAATTTGGCATGGGCGAGTTTTAGACTCTGAAGGGGCTCCCATACAAATGAAACAAAATTTCAACCAAACATGAGAACTATTCCTACTGTTATGAACATGTGAATGCAGGGTTTTGGCCGGAGAAAATTCTTACGATGGATCGAGACTCCTCTCCGTCTTAAAAGGGGGTTCACATAAAAATAAAACACCAATTTCTGCATAATTCGTGAACTAATCAAGCACATGGAAACAAATTTGGTATGTGGAGGTTTTTGGAGGAACGAAATGTTTCTATGGTGATTTGAGACTTCTCCTCTCTCTGGAAGGGGTTAGCTCTCATACAAATGAGACCTAAATGTCAACAAACATGACAACTATCCCTACTGTTATATAAAGTTATATGTTGGGGTTTTTGGAGCCGGAGAAAGTTCTTATGGTGGTTCGAAGCTCCTTCTCAATCTGGAAGGGGGGGGGGGGGGCTCCCGTACAAATGGAACACTAATATCTGTAGAACTCAAGTACTAATCAATTTAATACCAAATTTGGCATGTGGGGGTTTTAAGGCCGGATTTTTGTCTTAGCTGATTCGTCGAGGATCCCATGTAGGGGGGCTCTCAAACAAATGAAATAGTAATTTCAAACATGAGAATTATCCATGCAACTAAAAAGGAGGGGAAATTTCTCGGGTAAACAGCATGTTATGATGCAAGGTTAACGCCTTCGTAATCGATAATGGGGAATGCTTGAGTTACTATCAGTGCTACATTATGCACAAGAAATTAATCTAAGGTTATGCGAGAAAAAAATACTTTCAAACTGAAAGGATACCGCTTCGTTTGAAGATAAAGACTGTATTCGATGAAATTTGGACACACAAAATAGGTCACCAAAAATTTCATTGAGCCGATTCTTTTCAATCTTTCTGGAAGTAAAGTACTACTAAATGGTTAAGTTTTGAAATCATTGGTTTATTGAACCACTTCTCCCAACCCACATGCCCGCACCTTTGCCTTGACCTCATTCATCAAATTTTGGGCAATGATCCCAAGGAACAATTCTGGTTTTATAAGGGTTCTGAAGAGCATGAATTAGACTTCAAGAATGCTATAAAACCATGATAAAACCAGCAATGTTGCTTGGGGTAGGACCGACTTGCTTACTTACGTTTAACCACACTTTCTTTAGTTCAAGTTCATTTTCTATCAGTTTTGGAGTTTTAACGAGCTTTGCCTTCATGATTGCCCAAAATTTTTCAATTGGGCGAAGTTCCGGAGTGTTTAGAGGGTTGACGTCTTGTGGTACAAAAACGGCATTTTTATCTTTGTACCAGTCTACGACGGGCCGGGCATAGTGGCAAGATGCCAAACCCTGCCAAAACAGTCTCAAGAAGGGCAGAAGTCGTTTTTGGAGGCATTCGTCCTTGTAGATTTGTCCGTTGACGGTCCCAGAGGTGATGAAGGGCTGACTCATTTTGCCTCATCCACAGATCACTTGCCAGACAAGGAATTTTTTTGCGAATTTCGACAGTTTCTTCTTCCGTACACTCTCCAGAACGGCCAACTTAGAGGTGGCGACGTCGTGTTCCTGTCCTGGCATTTGTTTGGTATCAGCTTTAATGTAGATCTCATCGTCCATCACAATGCAGAACGGTTTTGTGAGCCACTCCCTGTACAGTTTTCTTGCACGAGTTTTGGCCACCGAGTTCTGTTTATCGCTCCAGTTTGGTGCCTTCTGGACTTTGTACTCATGTAATCCAGAACGTTTAATTGTTTTCTGCACAAAACAAACTGAAACTTTCGCCTTTTTCGCAACATCCCTGATCGAAATGTTGGGATAACGCTTAAATTGGTTCAAGACCATCCTGTCCTTCTCCGGATTTGATGTGCCATGTTTTTTGCCTCTACCATTTTTCCGCTTGGTCGTCTTACGGTCCTTGAACGTTTTGATCACATGAGATACGGTTGAATGTGCGATTCCGAGCTGTTTTCCGATCCATCGATGAGAAGCGTTTGGGTTTTCGAAGTGAGTGCGCAAAATTTGTTGGCGCACTATTTCTTCATTCGAAGCCATCACTGAAATCCCTCGACCGATTTTCACGAAACTCATTACACAATTGACAGGGCACAATGAAATACATTCAGTTAAAATTTCAATAATTTTTACCCACACGCTAAAAAGTTACGAACAATTGCGGGTGTCCAAATTTCATCGAATACAGTCTTTAAATGTTTTGAATAATTTACAATTATAATATACAATATGATTATTTTAACAATCCGACCTTAATGATGATTATTTTAACAGTCCGACCTTTACTTGAACCAAGCTGAATGTACAGTACTGGAAAAAATAAAGTGCTCACCAAAACGAATAATCTTGAAGGGTGACACCCTTTGCACATTCAGAAAAAACCTTGAGCTGTATTCGACATAATTCATCTTATTCTTCCGTTTTATCGTTTCGTGCAAAGAAAATAATAAAAATCTAGGACTGGAAATTTATATCTTAATTTTTATTGAACCTTTTCTGTTATCGACTGGAAAAAATAAAGTGCTCACAAGAGAAATTGTAAAGAAAACACAGTATATAAAGCTTTTAGTATTTAGTATGTCCACCTTTTGCCTGGATCACTGCTTGTAGACGTCGTGGCATGCTTTCGACGAGGTTGTGCAGATATGTTTCATCGATGTTCTGCCACGCTTCATTTAAAACTTTGAAAAGCTTGGTTTTATTCGTCACTTCGCCTTTATCCACCTGTCTATCCAAAATCGACCACAAATTTTCAATCGGGTTGAGGTCGGGTGATTGTGGTGGCCATTCCAACAGTTTAATGCGATTTGCTTTGAAGAATGCAGTTGACTTTCGTAGCTGTGTGCTTTGGGTCATTGTCCTGCTGGAAAGTAAAGCTTTCCTCAAGCCCCATTTTAAGAAGCGATTCCTCCAGATTTTCATTGATTATATCAATGTAACGATCAGCAGTCATGATACCTTCGATTTCCACGAGATTTCCAACGCTTGACCACGAGAAGCACCCCAAACCATAATACTTCCGCCACCATGTTTTACAGTTTTCTGCACGTTCTGATCCAATATGCGTTCTCCTGACTTTATCCAAACACGAGGGCGTTGTTTCTTGTCAAACAGTTCAAATTTGCTCTCATCAGACCATACCACTCGTTTCCAGAATTCTACGGGCTGTTCCGCATACTTTTGAGCAAATTTCAATCGTTTGATTCTATTGACTTTTCTGATTAGAGGGCGTCGACTTGATTTGTCTGCCACACTTCCACATTGTTCGAATTTCTTCCATACCTTCCTTACACCAGAGTAGCTTAAAGCATACTTAGCAGCAATCTTCCGGAACGATTCATGGTTCTGGCGGTCTCTGAACGATGAGTTTACGGATTTTTAGGGGATTTGCTTACTTTCCATCTTAAAACACGAATAACGAACAAGTAAACGGGAAAAATTGTTCTTGAATATACCGCGCATAAACAACAATAAGAGGATATGTCAATATCAGCGACTGGGAACGAACAAAACACAGTAAAATAATAGGGTAACGGGATGTAATGTTAGCCTAGCTCCTTGATTCGGCCTATGTACCAAATATGTCATTATTTCTTCGATAATCAACAAAATCATGTTGCTATCAGCATGATCGATTTATTTCAAAGCAATTGAGACATAATCAATCAATTTATAGTAGTTCACTTTCGCGTAGTTTTCGATTTCCTTGACTTTTTAGACACCATGACTTTACTGGTTAAGCTGAACAGATTATCTATACGATCTTCAAATGATCTAAATTTGCCGAAATTGAACCTATAAACCAAATAATGCAGCCAAGATGTACAGAATATAGTCACATGTTATAAACTTACAGGTCACATTAGTAAAATAACAATGATTCAACAAGCAAACGGTGGGCCCAATGTTAGGGACATATTTTTTCTATGTTCCCAAATATGGCCTGTTGTATGGAAAGCGTAGTAAACATGTTGTTATTGGTAACATTTACAATACAAATGTCTGAGTTCCGGTTAAATTTTGATCATATGGCACATCTTAACACAAATTAAAAGAACAAAATCTGTGTAGAGTGAATAGTAATGTTTTGATTGTCGAATGACCGCTAAATCATATGTAAAACTCACTCAAGTGTTTTTTAGCAGTTCAAATATAGTTTGATTTGTGAAATTGTTTGTTGGGTAGAGCGAATACAGCTGGGAACACTGGGAATTGTCTGATTCACTGGGACAATCAGAAAATTAGGAAGAAACCCGTACGAAGATTGCATTTTATAGAAAATCAATCAAATGGGACGAACTTGCATCCATGTTTAGACCCAATTTGGTACCCATAGACCAACATTACATCCATATCCCTTGAAAAGTTTCTGACTTTATAAAACGAGTTGTGTAGTTTTTTGTGATACATTCTACCAGATTGCTTATTAAACATATCTTAGGAAGTGTATAGCTAGTTAAATTTTGTTTCCAGCTCAAATACTTTATGAGTTACAATGAAAAATGTAATCGATTGTTGCATATTAGGCTGAGTCAAGGGACACATACCCTATAAGGTAAAAGTGAGCACTTTTTTTCTTCCAGTTCAAAAACAACTCAATTTAAGTAAAAAAAGTTTTTTTTTATTTCAAGAGAAAAGTAATTTTTTTTTCTACAAAAACTGAAAGATAACGCAAATTAAGTCAACTTTGCCGAAGAAAGCTAAATAATATAATCAAATTTGATGAAGTTATGAAGCAATGATATAATTATTTCCCGGTGAGCACTTTATTTCTTCCAGTACTGTATAAGTGATGTTTCTATGCTTCCACTTAACCCGTCCTCCCCTAAGTTAAGTAAAAAATAATATTTTACAATTTACTACAATTTTCTAAAAAAAACGATTTATGGTTTACGACAACAACGGATGTTCTAAAGTCAATGGTAATTATGTTGAAAATTATATGTTTGATAAATGAATACATAGCACTGGACAAGAATTTTCCGGCAACCGGACGGGGAAAGGTGGCAAATATTTTCAAGCATACTAAACTGTCAAAGTTCGCTAAGAAATATCTGGTGTAGCAGACCATCTGTACATGTGGTTTGAAGAGCAACGTTTGACGAAATCGTCAACCAGGAAATTTATCTGAGCGAGAGCTTCCAAAAACGTCTACTGCCTTTCTTTAAGCGACACAATTTGTTTTTGGCCCGATTTGGCATCTTGCTATTACGGAAAAAAGGCAATGGTGGTATGCTGACAAAAACGTTCAAGTGGCGCCCAAGGACAGGAACCCTCCCAACACGCCAGAGCACGGCCAATCGTAAAATATTGGGCCATCGTCAAGCGGAACCTTCAGAAGACTCAAAAAGCAATTGTGAGCGAGAAACAGTTCAAGGCAAACTGGCGTTCTGCGGCGAATAAAGTGGACAAGGAGACTGTACATCTTACGGCAGGTGTTAAACGAAAGATCCGGCAATTCGCATTTGGTAAAAAGGAAGCTTAGCTGCATATTTATAATGTTAAAAATTATTAATAAAAACTTTGAACGACTCACACACATTAATGTTGACCACATTTTGATCGGAACACCCTTAATATACTGAAGCTCGAAAAATTCTAAAATATTCGACATAAAATTTACCGCTCTGTCAGAGAACTTGCTTGTTTTTGTTTTTATACAATTTGTTAGAAGACTTCACTTCTCTATATAATCAAAGAAAAAAGTAGTTTCTATTTTATTTCACACTATCCCAATATGGAGAGTTTTGCAGAATGAAAAAGAATCCCATTTTTTGTCACTATCAACCACAGTGCATTTGCTGGGCAGTCACATCCATTATGTTCCGGCACATCGATGACTGTGGTCGACTCATATCGTAATTGAGCTGGATGGAAACCGGGAGTTGATCTTACATATCGAACGACACCGTCTAACAAGGTGGTACAACAGGAAGAAGTCTCCCCTGATGATTGCTGAAAGTACCAGTAGTCATTTTTTTTTTTCGGCGACCACACAGCAATCAGCATCTTAAGTTGCAAGTTTATGAACCTTCTTCTCTAGCAACGACTTCGTGCAAGTGTGCAGTTCAGAAGGCGAAATTGTCTTCACTCGACTGTTCCGGTTCCGAGTCAAAAATATCTCCGTTGGTGGTAGTTTGACCAAAATTCCACTCCACTCAACCCGATCGGAAAACTGAACGCCGTTCCTAATAACATCGATGAGGAAAATTATTTACACTTTATGTGGGTATGTCCCCTCTTCTCAGTCCGGTTCAAGTCTTCTCCCACGAGCCTCCTCAAAAGTCAAGGTGGAAGGGAATAAAAAACATCAAAAAATTACATCGAAACATCAACCGACGAATGTCTTCCTCTCAAGAAGCTACTGGCAGCAGAAAAGAACTCGAACGTGATGAGACCAGGCAAGAATGCCTCCGGGGAGTAGAGCACGGTTCCCTGAGCAACCGAAACGGAACGGAGTACCTTCTCAGCTCAGAAGACATTCACTAATAGAGAATGGTTTTACGGTCCAATTTCTCCCGAACGAGTCCAACCATTCCACCCGTGGCTTTCGGCAAGGGAGTGCAGTAAAATAATGCAATTTATGACCGACAGTTACCCAGGTGACAGGTGAAGCTGGAGCTCCACGAGCTAAAAGATCCATGACATCGTGGATGAAGAAATGTTTCTTGAGAGCCGTGGCCGACGCAGCCCTTGGTATTCATAAATCCGTGGTTGTGTCCTAATTTCCATTCCGCTCAAAACTGGTAGTTCCATAAAGTTTCAACACCATCAATGTTTGATTCGACATTGAACTGATTCACTTTGAAGCATTCAGTCGCATTAAAAGTCCAATTAAAAATTGTCCTTGGCTATTTGATTTGCTCAAATGATACCCAATCGATAGGCCCTATGTTGCATAATTAATATTTACAACTAATAAAAGATAACCAATAAATCCCTCCGGTTTGGCGTTTGGTAACAATTTTATGCTTCAACTTTTGCCGATGTAAACTGGAACTGGCCATCAATCCACACAAAACCTGATTTTTCAACATGTGGCCAGCATGCGAGTTCGCGAAATCCGGCCAATGACCCTTTCCCACGGTGTCGCTGCAGCTGATGTCGGTTCTCGCAAAGCTGGCCAAGATAAACTCACCTCATTCCGCCGTAGCCTCCTGTGCCAAGTACATTAATTATTCCGGCATTATGGAGAACCAAGCAACCATGAATTTGATTTGTAAATAAACTTAATGGGATAATTGATTTGGTTGTATATCTAGTCGTTAGTGCGGTTTGTGAACGATAATAACGATACACTTACCTCTTCAGCTCGTGTGCATCAGCAGTGCAGTGCGTGGGCGGAAGGTGTCATATCGGTGGCACTTCACAATGGAATTAACAGTTAGAGTCGTCATCATTGCTGTCGCCTACAAAATTACACGCCAAACCATACCGCTATCGGTCGGCCGGTATTTAATGTCGTTAATATGACAAGCCATGCTGTCGCGGCGTGCGTGTGTGTGTGTAATTCAATGACAATGCAGTGAATTAATTTCGTTTAATCATATTTCCAATCTGAATGTGAAATGTTGACGACAAATTGGTCCGCTTATGGCAGTCCACTAAATTGACTGCAACTCAAATGCGTTAAAGCTAAATGACGTAAATCTTGGATCCGCTTCAATCCAAAATTCCATCCACATTCCTAACCTTCAAATCACCATCCGATTCCGGCCCCTTACGGGCGGTGCTAATGTGTCATAGACTCGTAAAGTGTATTTTCGAATGAACTTTTTTTTCTGAATGAAACCGTGAAACACCCATTACAGATTTAAACAAATGTTGTTGTTTTGGAATTGACTCGTGATGAAAGTCTATCTAAGCCGACAACGAGGCCAAAAAACACGCGTGACAATCGCGAAGTCAGCAGCGCTTTGCAAATCAACCAAGCCAATATTGCGGATTTGCTGTGGAAACTGTTTCTCAACACCTGGGCAGGTATGGAGTTTGGTTGGTATTTACCGATCGGGTGGCGACCGTGTCTGTTGTTGACATACAAACTCGCACCGAAATATGGAAATAAAATAAACAAATGACACTCTCCTAGAGGTGCGGAGGACGTCATCTTGGCCGTGGTGCGATTCATGAATGGTGATTCGTCATTTGTTTTTAATTTTCGTAGTTTGAAGAAGGTTTTTAAAATGGAGCACGGCATGAATGACCGGCTTAGTGATATCACTAAGGAAAAACAGCGACCGGCATAAATAAAAGCCTTGTTAAAGAATTGATCAAAGTTTGATGCATTCAACGATTTTTAAAATATTGTTTTCAACGTTTTTATTGCATTGAGTTCAACACAGTGCATGTCAAAACAAAAATTACTCTTGCTTTGTTTGATGTATGAAAAAGGGTATGACAAAAATAGAAGCCCACATTCAATTGGAATTATTCCCTTTAAGTTATAAGAAAAAGTTATATATCAATATAAATAACTGATATGTCCTCCATTTGCTTAGATGACTTATTGTAAAATTATGTAGATGTTGTGGATTGATTGGCTTCCACGATTTCTGAAAAGCAACCAAATAACTATCCTTGATCTTTATGGCGATCTTTTATCGCCCGCAAATGTTCAATGGAATTTTAATCTGGACGCTGCTGGGGAGGCCATTCGAGTGGTTTTATACAACGTGAACGGAGTTAGGCCTTGGTCTTATCAGCGAAGTGTTTTGAATCAAAATTTTAATAGACAAAATCGTTTCCCAATCCAGTTTTTTGTACAGATTCCGTCAAATTCATCACAAATGTCAATACAAACGTCAGTCGACTTAGTACCGAAAATTCTAACCAACTGTATAAGGGAAGGTCCATTAATTATGTCACGCAGTAAGGGGGGAGGGGGGGGTTTGAGAAAACGTGACGATCCATACAAAAAAAATTGGAGGTCCATACAAAAATCGTGACAAGGGGGGTAGGGGGGTTTAAAAAAGTCAATTTTTGCGTGGCGTAATTAATGGACGTTCCCTAACTAGGAAAAACAGCACCACGTCATCAAATTGCCATCTCTGTGCATTTTGGGAGCTTACAAATGACTGTCTTGCAATCCCTCGTCTTCTTTCCACCGCACTCGTTTGTTATTGAATAATTCATACTTTGATTCGTTGAGCCAGAAAACACGTCTCAAATACTCTCATGTTTACGAGCAAATGTCAAATGTTTACATATATTCACTTTGCTGATGAACGACAGACATTTCGTGAATCTACTCTTGAACCCATACTCAGCTAGTCTACGACGAATTGTTCTGTCAAAAACAGGCAGCGAGAGATTTTTTTGAACAGTATGAGCTGTGACTTTCGATTTCTTATGACTACTAAATTAGTTTATATTTCCATTCTTTGTCTTATATACTAATTTACATTGTAAGTGTTTTAGCCCAATGCGCTCTTCAGCTTTGTTTAAGTGTTTTATGTGTTTGGTGTGTGTTGTGTGTTTGGTGTTTTAATTATTTTGTCAGATCTGCCCTTGGGGCACTGTTAGTTTCAAAATTTGATAACCGACTTAAACTAAAACTTTCGTGATTTGATTTTGCGCAACACGCCTAGACTGGCATGCCGTATTTTGATGACCGGAAGTATGCTTTGTTTGTAGACAGCAAACTTGTTTTTCAGAGATAGTGCAGACCTTCTGTTGATCAATGGGTACACAAGCTTCAACAGAACGTTACACTTTGTGACAGTTTTGTCAATCTCTCCCTGAAAATAAGGTTGGTGTCTAGGGAAACTCCAAGACAGACAGCTGAATTTATCCATTCCATCGTTGTGTGGTTCGGGATTATTTTACAATCCTCAGGCGGAACAAGTCAGGGAGAATTGGAGTGTGGGAAGAAGATGACCTGTGTCTTCGCTCCGTTGATACAAATCTTCTATTCAGTGAAGTATTCTGATAGGACATTCAGGGTTTGCTGCAGTTTCGTGCTCTTGTTACCGCACCGTTGTGGTCAACGGAGGTATCACCGGCAAACAACGACAGAGATCCATTTTCAGGGAGCAGGGGTATTTCCGATCTGAACAGGTTGAACAGAAGTGGACTTAGTATACTTCCCTAAGGAACGCCGGCAGAGATCTCTTGCGTATCGGAAACTGCACCATGCAGTGAAACACGGAATGTCCTGCCCAACAAATGATTTTTAATTATCTTCATGGAAAGATTGTATTGTTTTAGCTTGTACACCAGGCCATCGTGTCATACGTTATCAATGGCCTTCTCGATGTCGAAAAGTGCCATGGCATATGCTTTAATAACAGTTTTGTTCCGCCTGATGAAGTGGATAACTCGATTAAGTTGGTGAACAGTTGAAATAATTCGTCGAGCCAAATGTTGAGACGAGGGCAGATTGGAGAAGCCGACGATATATCGATATCTCAAAAAGCTTAGATAAACCTGAGATAAGGCTGATTGGTCTGTTGCTCTTTGAAGAGGAAAGATCATTCCCAGGTTTCTGGATACGGATGACTTTGGCTGACTTTCAACACGAGGGGAAGTAGCTAAGCAGAGACTTGTGTGTGAGACTTGTGACTTGTGTGTGTGAGAGAGAGAGAGAGAAAGAGAGAGAGAGAGAGAGAGAGAGAGAGTTTGCGTGTGTGTCTTTTTTAATAGTTGTTACCTAGAGGTGTGGGTTGGATTCACCAGTGTGCCTACCCCCCAAAAAAAATAATCTCCTCTTCGGCTCCTGTAGTTTGTTTCTTAGCATCATTTGCGCCAATCAGCGATCGACATGCGACATGCTGAGCCCTTTGGCTCCTATTAGTAATCGGTTAAATACTTACACTTTTCGCCATTCAGCGACCAACATGCGTCATGTTGAGCCCTTCGGCACCTGTTAGTACTCCGTGTCAAACTTACCAGTCAAGACATGCTTAACACTCAAGCCATCCACAGCGCACGCTCGCTCGGGTGCGACGACTATTGTCCTCCCACATCAATGGACAAACTGGTAGCATACCGAGGTCGCTCCGACGATTCAGGGTGGATACTGGTTCGCTGGCGCCCCGACGATCCAAATGGAGTATTTGTCCGCGCTCTACTCAACTAGTCCCCGGCGGTGGCCTAGCGTACACCGACGAAGAGTTCCCCAGCGGTAGACATTCTTCCGAAACCGATTCTTCAGTTATTCACGGGCCAACCGGTAGGGTGCCGAAGTCAATCCAGCAATGCCGGTAGATTTAGGCGTCCGGTTGACTGGTACCCCGGCGACCCAGTCCGGTGCTGCTTCGCGATCTACTCAACTAGCCCCCAGCAGTGAATCTAGCCTACTCCGGCGGAGAGTTCCCCGGCGAAAGAATTTCTCCCGCAACCGATCTAGCCAGTGGCGGTGGAACGTTGATCATTACGCCACTTCCTCTACAGTTCGTACAGTATTCACGTTACTACCCGATCGACAGCGTTCCATTTCTCATCTTGGCGGCACATCTCGCGTGCGACATTGTCGGTGGTCATACCAGGCATATCCCGCGCTTCTTCGAATCTAGAACATTCGAAGACGACGTGCTCCGGTGTCTTTTCTACGTTTTGATATTTCCGGTGCAGATGCGATGCAGATATAAGCCGGAATTGCGTAAACAGGAACTGCGCCAGATGGAAGTTCACTTCTCCATGCTTCTATTTCACCCACGCAGACACATTCGGGATGAGCCAGTGGGTCCACCTTCCATTTCCCGCATTGTCCCACTCTTGCCTCCACTTAGCCAACGAGTCCGTTCTGACGATACCCCTCACGTTCCTTGTATTCCTCCTCTGATAGAATTCCACGTCCTCGGCCAGGGTGATGCAAATGGGCATCATCCGAGCGATAACGCATACTGCCCCGATAAAATCGTTTGGTAGGCGCTTGCGAGCCACATGGCTATAAGAATGAATACTCTGCTCAGTTTTTCCCGGTTACGCTTTGTTTCGAGCGCTGCGGCCCAGGCCGGAACTCCATACCTAAGAGTTGAAGTTGAAACGCTTGCAAGAATGTGTCTTGCTGCTCCTCGGCCCGCCGACGTTTGGCATGATCCTTGCTTTCGTGTTGACAGCCTTTGACGCCTTCTAGCAGGCGTAATCGACATGTGCGTTTAAATTTAAACGGTCGTCGACCATCACCCCCCAGGTGCTTCAGCACGCGCTTCTACGCAATTCCGTATTGACCGACGACGATGTTTACCAGTTGAACGGTTTACCTGTTGCTCACTAGCACTACATCCGTCTTATTATGGGCCAGTTGTAGTTTTGCTCCTGTCATCCACGCTTCAATGGTATCCAGTGCCTCCGCCGTCAACATCTCAACCTCCTCTAACGTCTCACCAGTTATAGTTAACACGACATCGACAGCGAATATAACGATTTCAACTCCACTGGGCAGCTGCAGCGTTAGTACTACGTCGTAGATCGCGTTCCAGAGAGTTGGACCTAAAGTGGAACCTTGTGGCACTCCCGCCGTAATCATGATTGATTTTTGGCCCAATTCCGTTTCGTACAGCAGGACTCTGTTCTGGAAGTCACTTTTTATCACCCTGCACAAGTAGCTGGGAACACGCATCCTATGCAGTGCTACGGCGATAGCCTCCCAGCAAGCACTATTGAAAGCGTTTTTTACGTCGATGATTACTACGGCGCAAAATCTATTTCATCTCCTTTTCTGTGTGGATTAGACCCGTTGAGACTCCCTTGCGGAATCCGAGTTGCCTCTCCTTGATAGACCACTCTCGCTTTCCGTGCACTATGTGAGCCTGTTAAGCATGATCCTTTCCAGTAGCTTTCCGAGGGTATCCAACAAACATAATGGTCTGTACGATTCTGGATCCCCTGGCGGCTTCCCCGGTTTCGGCATCAAAACCAGCTAGACCAGCTGGACCTTCCATCTTTCTGGGAAATAGCTTTCATCCAAACATTTCTGTAGCACCATCCTGTACATTTCGGGGAACGCCTGTATTGCGGTTTTTAGCACTACTTTTGGGGATTTCATCCGGGCCAGGGGCTTTCTTCACCTTCAGACCCTTCGCACTTATTACGAGCTTTTCGTTGAAGGTCCGTGAGCCATTGGATTCAGCTTCTTCGTCTTCTTATGGCGTAAGCAGCCACAACGTTGAGTCATGGTGCGGAAATAGAACCTTCCACGATCGCCTTCAACTTGTCCGGACACATTTCAACAAAAGTCACCAGTCGCAAAAAACGAGTCTCCGTTCTTTCCTCTCGGCATCAGCTCTAGCCCTCTGGACACTGCTTCTCTAGCGTTCCTGAATCAGCGAGTACGCACACCGACATCGAGCAGCAGCAATGTAGTCGTGGTGATGCAAAAAGTGAACGAGCTCTACGATTACGAGCAGCAAGTCTGCCGTTTCAGTTGCGGAACGTGAGTATAAGGCGCTCAAGTTGAGAGCGGAAACAGCCGAGAAGTCTCAGGCGAAAGCCACGAAAAAAGCTACGGCTGTACATCTAGAGACACCGAATAGCTACCGGAATACTCGCTCAGAGAAAAGGGGCAGGGACACGCCAGGAGAAGAAGTCCCGAACAAACAGAAGCAATCAGAGAGAGGACGGACGGAGAGTAAGAGACGACCCGGAGTTGAAGGAGTTTGGCGAGAACGCGATGAAGACCAGACGCACCCAAAAAGAAGAGATGCTGTTCGAGCTCAAGTAGGATCTTCCGGTTACGAGCTCATTGCATAGCGAGGCCACCGTAAGAGCTCTTTCACAGGAAGCAGTGGTAGCAGTGATGAAAATACAAGACAACGAATAAAAAAAAATGCTGTCGACACGACAAATATGTTTATTCCGGGAGTTGGCAAGTGATAGCTCTGTTGGGTTCCAGTGATCAATTTCAGAATGCCTAGTTACTCATGTCCATTCTGAGGTCAGTTTCCCTTACAAACAGCTCCGCATAAATACAGTACAAACATCAAAAGGATATTAGTACTGTGCATACACATCCATCATCAATTCATATTGTTTAGAGGATGGCACGTATTTAGCAGTATCGTTAAGATTTAGTTATAATCACATAGATCTCACCGGAGATTGTTGCTGATGTTCAGTCATCATTTGTACGGCTTCCCTGTGATTCTAAAGGATGCATTTTTGTATCTACAGAGGTAGTATTCCAACTTTTGCTATGAAATTTCTGTAACAAAAAAGAAATACACAATTCAATAAGTTCAAAACATTCTTTTACTCATTCAAAAGGGTTTTATCAATTTATTTTTTTTTTGTATATTTTTAATGGGGTGCCGACGCAGCCAAAATTTCATTGCTATAAGCAAGAGCAGAGAAATATGTCCTATTTCTCTCACCAGGAGTGCCCACGTAAAAACATGAGCTCTTAGCGCTGCCGTTTAATTGTTCAGAAGAAGCAATTAACACAAACAATGTAAAAACAAAACGTTACCAACTATACAGGGTGAGTGCTAAGTCCTGTCAGTGTTATTTATGTATAACTTGGGAATGGGTTATCTCAGACATGTTTGCACATTTTTCTATTAGAATGTATTCAAATGTCAATACGGCTTGCAAGTTTGTTCTGAATTTTCATTCGTTTGAGACTCTGGTAATCATGGACGTGGAAAGGAAGATCGAAGTCTTTGTTTTAAACATTTTATACCGACGAAATCGTTATTGCTAAAGACTGTATTCGATGAAATTTGGACACACGCAATTTTTCGTAACTTTTCAGCGTGTGGGTAAAAATTATTGAAATTATAACTGAATGTATTTCATTGTATTGTGTCAATTGTGTAATGAGTTTCGTGAAAATCGGTCGAGTGATTTCAGTGATGGCTTCGAATGAAGAAATAGTGTGCCAACAAATTTTGCGCACTCACTTCGAAAACTCAAACGCTTCTCATCGATGGATCGGAAAACAGCTCGGAATCGCACATTCAACCGTATCTCATGTGATCAAAACGTTCAAGGACCGTAAGACAACCAAGCGGAAAAATGGTAGTGGCAAAAAACGTGGCACATCAAATCCGGAGAAGGCCAGGATGGAATTGAACCAGCGTTATCCCAACATTTCGATCAGAGGTTGCGAAAAAGGCGAAAGTTTCAGTTAGTTTTGTGCAGAAAACAATGAAACGTTCTGGATTACATGTGAACAAGGTCCAGAAGGCACCGAACCGGAGCGATAAACAGAACTCGGTGGCCAAAACTCGTGCAAGAAAACTGTACAGGGAGTGGCTCACAAAACCGTTCTGCATTGTGATGGACGATGAGATCTACATTAAAGCCGACTCCAAACAAATGCCAGGACAGGAACACTACGTATCCACCTCTAAGTTGGCCGTTCCGGAGAGTGTACGGAAGAAGAAACTGTCGAAATTCGCCAAAAAATTTCTTGTCTGGCAAGCGATCTGCGGATGTGGCAAAATGAGTCAGCCCTGCATCACCTCTGGGACCGTCAACGGACAAATCTACAAGGACGAATGCCTCGCCCTTCTTCGAACGACATCTGCCCTTCTTGAGATCTCACGATGGCCCGACACTGTTTTGGCCGGATTTGGCATCTTGCCACTATGCCCGGCCCGTCTTAGACTGGTACAAAGATAATAATGTAGTTTTTGTACCAAAAGACGTCAACCCTCCAAACACTCCGGAACTTCACCCAATTGAAAAATTTTGGGCAATCATGAAGGCAAAGCTCGTTAAAACTCCAAAACTGATAGAAAATGAACTTGAACTAAAGAAAGTGTGGTTAAAAGTAAGTAAGCAAGTCGGTCCTATCATTCGTCAGTCCCAAAATTTGATGAAAGGGGTCAAGGCAAAGGTGCGGGCATTTGGGTTGGGAGAAGAGGTTCAATAAACCAATGATTTCAAAACTTAACCATTTAGTAGTACTTTATTTCCAGAAAGTTTGAAAAGGAAAGAGCTCAAGGACATCTTCCAGTGGACCAGTACGGACATTTTTATTTTGCAAAAAGTTCCACAGGTTCGAGCTGGAATCGAACACTCACTTCATGGCAATCGCTTGAACGTTGGATGACGCTGCTAACCGGTTGACCACGGAGCCCATCATTTAAAGGTGATGGTTTGGAGATGTTTCTCCAAAACTTAAAAGGTTCCGTTGCTGTTAGTTGAACCTGGTGTTATAATGAACAAAGAAATATTACATTGATAATGTTTTGAAAAACCATTTGCTTCCCATTGTCAAGAATCACTACAAAAATGACCCAGACTGCTTCCAACAAGACTCTTCACCGTCCTTCCAGGGAAAAACTACACAGACTTAATGTAAGAACAGTTCTCCGGAGCAACTTCGTGGAAAATGACCTTTCACCTGATAAACAACGTAAACTTTGTAAGAAATATTTGGGAAAATAACGAATGACCCTCAATTAAGACAAATGTCAAAGACATACCAAATAGAAAAACAACATTGAACATTAAAATTCATCCAAGCTTCTCATTTTTATGATCATGTACCTCACTGACAGGAATTCCCACTCACCCTGTAATAGCTTATTAATACTTGGTTGACGTGTATTCTTGTACAATGTTTAAACTTACTTTCAATCGGGGGAATCCCGTCTTAATTCTTTCGGTAAGGAAAGGACCGGCCAAGTGACATCACTTGCCTGGTTGCTGTTGTCAGTTGCCATATGTGATTCTCCTTGGCGGTCTTTTAGCACCAATTCTGATTCGGCTCAGCAACAGCGTGTGACACAGTTTAAGCTCCAGTATCGTTAAAAAATATAAATATTAAATAAAAACTCGTTATGCAACTGCAGCTCAAACAACACAAACTGGAAGAGCCATCCCGAGGCGGCATTCGAGGTGACACCTTCTCCTTATACGTTTCTTTGCTTCATTTTTTTTTCGCACTCAACTCACACTTCAGCTCAAGAAGTGCTACCCGTCACACCGTATTAGAGGTGATGGCGTGAAAATTATTGCTACTACCTATCACATAACCGTACGCGATACTACTCAAGAAGTTCGACATGTCCAAATGGATCCGACTGCATGTGCGGTCGGAACTGGCGTGGATCGTGTAAAGAAGTATTCTTCTGGATCAATCCATTGCGACTGCTGGTAGCATGCAGCGAATAGTTCGGTCATCCGAGAAAGGTAAACAGTAAATAGTAAAGTGAAAAAAAAACAACATTATGATGGTACCATTAAGCTAAGTGACAAATTTCTGGGGAATACACTTCTTTGGAGGTTGAATATAGCTGTATAAATATGAATGTATACCGGAGAGAAAGATGAGCGACGACTGCTGTTGGAGGTGTCAATGCAAAAGGCAAACTAACTGTTTCTATGCGGCTTTGTGTAGGCGGTTAACTAATTGGGTCATCTTTTTATTCGTCGAAGTGCTTTTTTGCAGTTGAATGCAAAAAAAACGTGGGTACTTCAGATTGATCTACCGCATTTATTTCTGGAAATTGCTTGATCAGCTGCCGGTATCGTCAATTACCGTGGTGGAGGTTTAGTACCTGCATTCATTTCAATAATTTATGTCTCTCTGTTTCTTTTGCCGGCAAGCTTACTCGGAATATTAAGTGTGCATTCGCTTTGCGTATGGGGCGAACAGGTCGAAAGCAAGACAATGACATCGATACGTGCACCATAAGGAAAGCTCGCGAAGTTGAATCAATGGGTGTTAATACAGGGGATTTTTTGAATTTTGTTTTTAAAAAGGTGCCATTAAAATAACTTTACATAATGCCTATACGGGTTTATCAGTGATTCATGTTTTCCTTGTAGAAGCTATGAATCGGTAACAGGCTGAGGTACTGATCAAATGATAGGAAATAAAATAGATCGAAGGCCTACACATAAATTTGTTGTTGTTCGTTATCAGCCGATAAGCGACTTCAGCTCATTTCAAAGTCAAAATACGATGTTTCCCTTATAGTAAGGAGGTGTAAGAAAGACAGCTTGCATGTTCTTTCCATCTCTCTCTCATTCTTTCTCTTTCTCTCTCTCTCTCATTCTTTCTTTTTTTTCTCTATCTGGTACATTTCCAACTTGCTAACAATATCTTAATTATCTTAGACGTATATTTTCCAACGCTCAGGAAATAATTCCTACTGCTAAAGCCTGTCCACGTTAAATTTCGGACACCAAACTAATAGCAGCAAAAACAATTAACACATAATTCTACAAAACCGATTGTTTATATTGAATACCTGTAACTAGAAATGAGAAAACAAATTAGTATTTTTCATTCAATTCCAACTACCTTTGCTTATCTTGACAGATACGCGTATTTCGTCTACAATGTGCAGACTTCTTCAGTGTCGTGTACTGTCAAGTTATTAGTACACGGCTTAAGATTTTAATCCTTCTTTCTGTAACATTCTAGAATTTTCTGTGGTACACCCGCCATCAGGTTCCGTACGGTATCCTCAGAAACGCCCGCCGTGACGATTCTCCATCTTCTCTTGAAATGGTCAGCTTTCTTCTTAGTTTTGAAGAGTTTCCGCTTGACTAGAGCCAAGTACTTCTTTATTGGGTGACGTTCTGGACAGATTGGCTGTTTTTGGCACGTATTTGACCTCCTGTACCTTGTAACATTCCAGGACGGATTTCGCATAGTGACAAGGGGACATATCAGACCAAAACAGAGCTGGAAAGTCGTAGCTTCCGATAAACGGTAATTTGCAACTGATTTTGCAGACATCCTTTCTCGTACAAATACTTATTGATAGTGCCGGTAGAGACGGAACGTTTAGATTTTCAACCACAACTACATAAGGCCTGACAAATCAAGTACTTCTTCGGGAACTTGGACACCTTTTTCGTCAGGAACAGCTTTTATTACGGTGTTTCTTTTATTGCGGTATGAAAAAACCTTCGAGTACGTATGTTACAAGAAAATGTTTGATAAAAATTTGTGTAAAGCTCCCGCGCACGACTTTTTGCATTGAAATTTGTTTTCATCAAGGTTGGGCGCCTTTTTCATTTTATACGTTTTCAGTACTTGCCTCTGCTTCACTTTTTGTACGTATGCTTTTAACTTCCCAATTTTGCAAGCAAAATTTGGGATTTTACGCAATATTGACTACCACCTTCTTGTCCATTTGTCGGGAGCACACTTTTCGATTTGTTCCACTTCCAATCTTCCGACTTACAGTGATCAATCGCTGTTCAAATGATTTGCAAACACAAAACACGGACTTTTCGGTAGTTTTAGTTTCTTGACAAAATCGCGTACCGATAAATTCGGATTGTGCTGCCGTGCGTATGAAATGCGTTTACTGAATGTAAACATATTAAACCACGAAAAAAAGTGGAGAGTTTCAGCTGTCAATAAGTGAAACGTTTCAGCGGCTCGTTGAATAATTCAAAATCTACATTGAAAGAAAAATGTCCGAAATTTAGCGTGGATAGGCTTTATGCTTTAGAATGTTTTCTTGGTATGTCATGAACAATTAACAGGAGCTCCTTCAGTCTGTTTATGTAAATTCCCCTTATCTAAAATTTAATAACTTTCCTCCATAAGTACAAACACAAATGAGCTTGAAATATGGTTGAACTTTATTTTTCCTTGCTGAATTTTCACTTTGTTTCAATTTTTTTTTTTCATATATCTAATATCTTCGTTTGACGTATGATACAACTTGTAGCACTACACCCACAGTCACAAATTTAACTAAATGTTTAGTCGTCTTCGACTCACTTTCGTTATAACTGGAGTCAATCAAATTTGATTGACACTTAGGTAAATAAACTTAAGAACTTTATAAGACTGACTTATGAATGAATTTTGTTTTGCACGACGTTGTTGTTTTGCGTTTTTAAGCTTTTCTGTTTACAAGTGTTGACATATACTTGTGGTCAAGTCACTAGACCCATAACCTCACGAATCAAGATTCAAATTTGTTTGCTCTGCTGCTGGAAGCACCGGGCTTAGACTTTCTGGAACACCCTATAGTAATGGTCTGCGAAATTATACTAGATGGGGTGAAAAGAAACTTCCTTGGGAATGAAAAAAAAAACGATTGAAATGTTTTTTTAATTTTATTCGATGTGGTCCTTGTTTAGCACGACATACTTATTCCAGAGATTTTCCAACTTCTTGATCCCGTCGGAAAAGTAATTTTCCGCAAGATGTGCAAAATCATCTGCGGCGTTGATGATTTCCTCGCGAGAGCTGATTTTTTTTTGTTGATGGCCATCTTTTGAAGTTTAGGAACAGATAGTATTCCGAGGGAGCCAAATCGGGTAAATATGATGCTATAAGCCGTAATTTCTTGTTTTTAACCGTAGTTGTGATGCTGTTGTTCGCCTGCGGATTGTCTTGCAAAAGCCAAATTGTTTTTTTTATCGTGTGAGGCCGTTTTGCAGCGATTTCCGCCTTCAGTCGCTCCAATAATGCACAGTAATACTCGCTGTTCATGGTTTTATTCTTTTCGAGGTAGTCCACGAACAATGGCACCTATATAAGGTCTGGCCTAGTAGCCACAACAATATTTAGCAAAGAAATGAGCAAAATTCGCTCATGACACTAATGCCACCGCAATTCTTACGCACGCTACACAAAAGCTCGGAAAGTGCTACGTCATACTGTTTTTATTTTTTCATTCGTTCGCTCCGTGATTGACTATTGTGTGTGTTATAAAACATAGTTTTCCATTATTTATCTATTTATTGTACACCATCTTGGACTATGTCTTACAGACTGATTACTTAGAATAACTTAATCTAAACCTCTAATTCTAGCACTAATCAAATTCGTTACATACATCGTTAATGGATCATTGATTGAATCTGAAGTTCGTTCTGTGAAACGGAATTGCCAGTAATGGGGAGTATCTGAACCGAAGAAGAGGAATATTCCACGGAATTAATTCTAAGAGTTCGGGACAATCCACATGGCCCATTATAATGTCGAAGATGAACAGCCGTTGCAGTTTAAAACGCCTGGCTGAGATGGTGTTGGTAATCCTAGGTGGCTCATTTTTTCAACCATGAGTTTGTGCGGTACTGTATCAAACGCTGTCGCAAAGTCGATATAAACCGAATCTTCTTGTCGCTTTGATTCCAGTTCACGTGATATCGCTGAAACATAGCACGGAGATGATCGGTGCAACAGCTCTGTATAATACTGAGTAGATTAGCTTTTCGAAAACCTTACTGAGAGTACAAAGTATGGATACTCCACGATAATTTTCGAGACAAGTGTAACTTCCGGATTTATGGATCGGTACTGTGGACACCGTTTTCCATTGGGAATGTCCTGTCCTGGAGTGAGCGGTTGAGAACTGCAGCGATGAGCATTGCAAGAGTAGTGGTGCAATTCTTCAAAAATACAGGAGGTAGGTTATCTGTGCTGGGTTTCGTTGTGTCGAGGTCTTCAAGAACTTTCCGAACATCATTCGTAGAAAACTGTATGCATGCCAAACTAATGTCACGGGACGACATCTGTTCAAAGGGGTTCCGACGTTGAACAGGAGAAGCTTTACTAAACGCGCTTTCGCTTCTGGTCTGCTTCTGAGCTAGATTCCAGTCTATCGATGACAGACAATTGGTGCTATATCACTACTGGATAGTTAAGTCCCAGCGTTTCAAGGTTTATGTGGCAGAAATTCAATTACCTCAGTTAAACTCACTATAAATGACCCAAGTAATCGGGAGGAAATGCTTCTGCTCAATAAAAGGCATTTGTATCATGATTATTTCCACAATTCAGCATTTATCATGAATGTTTGAATCGACTATTTAACTGAATCTATTCACGCCCATAGATAGTTGAATAGTGTAACGTCATCACTCGGTTCAGCAATATTTACATTATTTTTGCGTCAAATACAAGTAAGGAGTGCGTTGGTCCAGACCTTATAAAGATGTCATTGGTCCACGAAGAGTATGTCATGACAATCCCAGAAAACCGGCGCAAAAATCCGACCTTTTGAGCCCCCTTTGGAGTACTCGTGCCAGCTTCAGTCCGGGCACTCATTCCGGGTGTGTGATAGTAGATCCAGGTTTCATTAACAGTTACCAAACACTGTTTTGAAGTGCTCTGAATTTTTTTTGGTCAGGAGTGAGCATGCGAGGCACCGAGCGGCAGCGGCAAAATATGGTGTTTGCGCTCAGTACTAATCTTCACTTTCGGGTCAGCCAATACCATTTCATGAACTTTTTTTGACATTACGGATTTGCACGTGGAGCATTTGCCCCACACTTATCCAACGAATCCGAGAACGAAAATCGTTTTTATCCATATTCAACATGATGCCAAATACGTCAACAACAATAAGCTGTCAAAACCAATCTACACAGTTCGGTAAAATTTCGAAAACAACTGAACAATTTGATAAACTTAAAAAAAATTCTTAAAAATTGACGAAAACAAAAATTCTTTCAAAATGTACACTGAATGCTTCATTCCTACATTATCTATTGGTGGAAAAATGTAAGAATTCAATAATATTATCCTTATAATTGCTCTATGGAAACCTTCCCTGTCAAAAAAAAACTAATACACTTCTTGTATGCTCAAACTTATTCGACTTCACAGGTTGTGCTTTGGCGTATCTATATCGAAAATCGATTACAACCAAAATCGATTTTCCCCCAAGCTTCATATAAGCTTCATATAGTATCCCGTATAACTTTAGGAGCGAATGTTCGTTGCATTGGAGGAAGCTTTTCGGGTCTTTCATTCACAGCACAGATGGCGCCAGACTTCACCCAGCTCTCCGCATCACTAGCCATTTCAGGCCACCATACGCGTAAGTTGAAAAGGTACCAGTTCATGTAACACGCTAAAATAAGAATACCTAAAAATCGTTAAAAAGTTCCGATAATCGCTCAAAAGAGCACATACCCAAATTATGCGTTAACACAGATTACCAAAAATTGGAAAAAAAAGTCATGCGGAAGATAAACGTTACTTAGGTTTACTTTGTTTAGAGGCACTTTTTACTGAAAATTTGATATATTTTGAAGTTTTATTTACAGAATGCTTTAAAAAAGTCATGCAATTTAACAATTTATCCATTCAGATTAGTATTTCCAATTCTGAACTTAAGGAACAACAAATGTGTAAATGTATTACAGAGATAATTTTATGCGGTCAAAAAAAGTTTCAATAAGGTATGGAGGAATCCAAGTAAAGTTGAAGTGAGGTTAAACATCCCAAGTAACAAATTCAATTTTAAGGTACACTTGAAGAAATTTTCAAGACTCATTTGATAAAATCACGCATAAAACTAGATGTTCTACATAACATCGATAAAACAGTCATTAAACCTTCATAAGTTCCAAAAGGCCCATACTACAGGAGGTTCTCAAGACTATTTCCCAAGGTTCGCTTAAACATACTTGTAATGACATTCAAGACATGAATCCTAGAGGGTTTGAGCTGTTTAGTGGACTGTAACTAGAAATTAGAAGAAAAATTAGTATTTTCCATTTAATTCCAACTATTGTAACCTTTTTCAAAGTTTACAAGCTGATATTATGGACTTGGTGTTAGTTTTGAATGGCCAACTTCATAGAAAGAAATATTGTCAGTAAATGTAAATATTCACACAAGAATTGTTTGATTTATATAATTCATAGCATCCAAAAAAAAATCGAACTTCACGTTCTAAATTTTAAATTTGTTTTAAATTGAATTTCTGGCAACCGAATTTGAGTTTCGTCCTCATGCAACGTTTTTCAAAACGATAGATAAAAGAGGAAACTTACAGCACGGCAAAAAGATTCGGTGTGTCGTCAAGTGAGATCACGCTCAAATCGGTTGACCAATCAGGAGCTAGGAGCCTACGAAATTCGAATTTAGCTAGCTAAGGGAAGCTCACTACTCGTATCTCTACAAATGTTGTCGATCAAACTGCTACCTACACCATTGCATCGGCTACTCGACTACATCTGGCGCAAATTGAAAAGAACGTGGCCCGATGTATGCGATGAGGTCATATATCGTACGTTCGATCGGATGATCCTTTTGTATGGATGGGATCAGGAATGATATATAAGACCACCTGGTCCTCATGGTCGGCCTCTTTTACGTGGAATAGCGAAGTAGGAATAGCGGTAATATTTTCGGCAAGTGCAATTGTACTATAGCACGAACCAGCTTCCTAAATTTGCTGAGAAAACTCTAAGTTAATTGCTTTTGCAATAGTGGTTTTGTTCACAACTTGCAAGGCTACTCTCACGTAGCCCTGGTTCTCCTAATTGCCAACGCTGAGGCCAGTAATTATTGAAGAGGTCGTGATCCGGTCGTACCATTAGTTAGTCGACACAGACATTGATCGTGAAAGTCCGTGATTGCAAGGTGTCGCGAGTGAACAAAACCGGACCAATTCCTCTCAAAGTGTGCCGCTGTCCAGGTTGCCGAAGGTCGTTCGTCAAAATACGATGCACCCACCACCACCAATTAATCCGACCATAGTCGGAATCTGAAGTAGCATTTGGAGGCGTTCCCAGGCCGGTTGGAACCCGGTGAATCACAGCGTAGCAGCGTTTGACCGGTAGGAAGCCGGTATAGCAGCCGACGGAAACCTCGTGGTGACGGTATCACGACCAACAGCCGCAGAATCGAGTAGAGTGAGTCCGATCTTCATATCCATTGTATCTTTCCCTCGAAAGTGAATTTTGAATAAATTGTGTTATAAATTTTGAATTAATTCCTATTTGATTTGATGTGGTCCTTCCACCTTTGGGCGTCCATTGTCCAGTTTGTTTATTTTCACATAATGTTCTTTCTCAAGAGTATGTGCTCATATTCGAAATCAAATGGTTCTAAGAGCGTTTTAAGGCAGCATTTTCAAGATACATTCATCTTAAAGAAGAATGTCATAAAACTTTTTCAAAACTTTTATCAGGTTTTATGAAAGTTGCGAAACGATGGCTTGAGAGGGAAATCAAGTAACTCATAAAATTACTTATAAGGTGTACAACACTAATAAATGATGTAGTTTTATGGAGGTTTCTTCAAGTGATCTTTAATCACTCTTAAGAACTGTTAATCAATTAAAACCACCTTAACCTGGCAAATGCCTTGCTAAAACCAGATGCTCTCCAGAATGCTTTGATAAAACTACCATAAAACATGAATAAAACCTATTTGCATTTGAATTGTTATTTGGGATGGTAGTATCTAAAACGGAAAACCGTAATAACTCTCTGGCTATTCCATACAAATCGGTCAGTATCGTCATTATCGACGATTATCTTTTAATCACCAATAACTCTGCTTGAACAATTCGAAAAATAATGTTTCAAGAGCGCCAGCTACGTCGTTTAACCTAACTTTTGTGTTGCATTAATTCGTCCATTACAGAAATATTGTTTCGCCCCGGAGTGAAGTCGAATTGCATCTGGGGATTCACGTTGGTCCACAAGGGTTCGAATCCGAATCAAAGAAAAACAAAGTGAAAGCGAAATACTGCGACATGAATAAACTATTTATTGCAAGATTAAAAAGAAAAATAATCAATTTTTCACTTAGAAAAATATGGTGACCGCGTTGCTTCAGTGACAATAAATGTATCCTATATTGGGTAAATAATAACATCCAATATTCGAAACCGAACATTACCCATATGTCAGTACAAATATTGTTTATTATCGTTAAATTTTACCGATATCGTGGGTACTGGCAACAGTTCCTAATTTGAGGTAATATAAATACCTAACTTTAGGTATTCTTATCTTTGCGTGAATGCTACCCGACGCCATTATATAAAATTGGCCCGGCATGGCTACCCGAGCAGAACCGAATAACTTGATAACTGGCCTTGGTATTTATGAGCTCAGATTAAAAGGTAAAATACCTGAGGATAATACCATAAAATTGTTCCCACAATGTTATGTGAATACCAAATTGAGGTAAGACAAAACCAAAATAGTACCTCTAAGGTATTCTCAGGTATCCAAAATAACAAGTTTTGGTATTCGAGAGATATTTTGCTTGCAATTCTTAGGTATTTTACCTCTTAATCTGAGCTCTTTAATACCAAGGCCAGTTATCAAGATCAAATTTAGGTATTCATGAGTTGTTGTCTCCTGGTCGGGTAGAAGCCATCAGTGATAGATATCAGCTCTCGGCTGCGCACCGTCAAATTGTCCAGCACACTCCCCTACCTTGCAACATCTCTGGCCGTGACAAAGGAGGAAAGGTTAAAGGAAAGGCAAAGTCCGCTCAAACCACGCCGGATTGCAGTTCCCAGTTGGTCACATTCACCGTCTGCTCCGGAAGGGCAACTACGCCGAGTATCTGACCACTGAAATCTTCGAGTTGGCAGAAAACGCCGTCCGTGACAAAAAGGAATCCAGAATCATTCTACACGCTAAATTCAGTTTACCCAAATATGAGTGAAGAATACCCATAATCGCGAAAAATGCAGATACCTACTTATGGGTAAATTACTACTTACCCATACTTATTTTTTTCCCATTCAAATTTACTCAAATATGGGTACAGTCAACTTTAATGCACAGAAAAAAATAATTAATTTTAACAAGCGCGTAAAATTTCCCCTCGTTTAATTCCAAGCCAAAGGAGGCGTAAACAACGCAATTGGTTGTAGTCTTTGATAAACCATACAGCAATGTTTGCAATCTTTCATACAACAGGCTTGATTCAGGCGTAATCTGGCTTAAATTTACATGAAATATCGCATTATTTTCTGCAAAATCTAGCATTCCCTTTATGTGCATTAGAAACGCAGAAAATTCAATGTTTCTTTTTATCTGTGTGGTTTATTGCACAGGGAGGTGCTCTGCCAAACATCCAGAACGTCCTGCTGCCTAAAATGACCGAGAAGGAAGCCTAAGCTCAATCGTGTACCATGTTCCTCCCGTCAACAACTACTATCTGGTCTTTTCACGACGAACAAATTAATTGGCCCAACTAAAGAGTTTGTTCAATTGAAGCTTCTTTTGCGCTAATCGAAATTTCCATTACCACGCAAGGGGCTCAACATTGCTGTAAACGTCGCGTCGCGGAGCAAATGGTCACATTGGACAACCAAGAGACGAAATATTATTAACAGTCAATTCGAGCCTGCAACTTGGCTGCCCGACCATGTGTACACATAGGTATATAGTGTAGGAGGTATGTTAGGTTTGCTGTACAGTGTGTCTCACAATAGGTGTCACCTTTTTTCAGTCTTGGTTTACTTCAGCTGGGAAATGCTGACAGCGGAATTGATTACACCCGTTTTGAGTGTATTCTTTTAACAGCTTATCGCTAAAGATAAACAAGCGATTCCATTTGTTTATATTTATCAGCTACCATGGAAGCCATACTGGGGCAAGTTTTAAAAATACATTTGCAAAAGCTTAGACTGTGTCAGATATTCAATGGCTTTTAGCAGTTCGGAGTGAGTAAGCGTTTCGTTTTTCGTACCTTGAAACGGTTCAAGGAAACTGTAAATGTCCATATTCAATACAAAGAAGGTGTCAGACGAACTGCCAGAACAAAAAAAAACCAAATGTGTGAGGGAGCGAATAAGACTTAATCCGACCGTATCTGGCCGTAAATTGAGCAAACAATTTCAAATGTCTCCTGCTTCAATGAACAGGCTCATCACACATGATCTGGAATGCAGGCAGTACAATAAACAACGGCTTCATGGGTTAACGGAGCGTCAAAAGCAAGCCAGGGTCCAAAGAAGCAGAAATCTTTTGGTTCGGAATGGTGACTGCGAGATCATCCTTCTTCAGGACAGTAATAATCAACCAAATGAACGTGTGTATAGCAAAATAATTGCCAATATTCCAAGAGATAAACAAGCTGTAGAACGCTATCAGAATGTATCAAAAATTTCCCGAAAAAGAAAACTTCCTTTTATTTTCATAGAACTCTAAGTAAAAACCAACACTGAATACTACATCGACCATGTTTTGAAGAACCATCTGCTTCCACATGCTTCAACGCTGAATACACCATATTGTTTCCAACAGGACTCAGCTCCAGGACACAAGGAAAAGAAGACACAAGCGTGGTGCGCGGAAAATTTGCTTAATTTCATCACAAGCCAAGAATGGCCTGCATCTTTACCGGATCTCAACCCACTTGACTACTTTGTTTGGGGTTATATGCTTCAACATATAGGCCCTACGACAGGGCTTACTTTAGACCGATTCAAGAAACATTTGGTTGATATTTGGGATCAAATTCCTCAGGAAATCGCGCGTGCCAGCTACGATGGGTTTTCAAAGCATTTGGGCTGAGTTATCAAGGAAAAGGGTGAGATTCGAATTAATATGGTTTATTTCTATAACATGTATCTTTCAAATTAATAATAAATGCTATGATTTGGTTGATTTGTTTTGCTGCAATCCCATTTTGCATTAGTGACACGTATTGTGAGACACCCTGTAGTTCCTAGATGTACATAGTGGATTAGTTGCACATAGAAGATAGGTCAGTTGATGTAGCCCTACATCATCATTTCTAACAATCCAATGGTGCTGTGCCTTGTAGTTTTTTCTTCTCAGAATAGCCCCACTTACACTTGGTCAAATTATTACAGCAGTTGTCCAGTAATATGTAAAAAACGCATGACAATTTTACGGATAACTCAACTGATGCCACGTGTTGAACGCACCTGCTGAGGAAAGTCCCACCGTCGTCAAGTTCACAAAAAGTGATATACTAGCTCAACGCTGGAATAAATCAGCTCGTAGCTGCAGGATCGTAAATTTTCTCACCTGTTGTTTCTCCATATACGGCTATGCGGTCTCGCGATGGGTTTTTCCTTTTTACTGCCCTATTGAGGTTTACGCTGCCTGAATGGTAAGCAAATTATTATTTATAGCATTTCCGAATCACCTCAGAACTCACCGTATTGTAATATTGAAACTTCAAAGGGCTGTAAATTAATCTTTTGAATAAATGTTGCATTCATATCGGAGGTGAAAAGTAAGCTAATTACATCAGGAGCACGATCAGAACCTAAACTACATATCGGGTTTGCCAATCAATTTGCTAACGATATAAGTGGCATAACTGAAAGAACAATCAATGGCACCGTATGGCGTTAGTTATAGGACCGATAAACAGAACAGTTTACGAAATTTAATATACTGATTACTTACGCTTTTTGATCGAGTCATAATTTCTGTACAGAGAAAATTGAAATTCAGTCCTCTCGCCATTGTTTTGAGCCAATAATTCTAGCCGGTCTTACACACAGACTCCCATACTCCAACATGATTTAGCAACTTCCACCAGTTGAGAAGAGGGTGAGGAAGGTTGGGCCACCTATTGAGTTACCAGTTTCCAAACCGTTCCACCGTTTGGAGCCATTCGTTTTGCCACTGCCACAAAAGTTCGCAACTCCTTTCGATTGGTCTCCAATCGTCTCCAATCGTGCAAAAAAAAAAGTCCTCTAAATCACAGCACAACCTAGCCATGCTTCTGCACAAAGGCGAATCGAGCGTAGCGAAAGGCTAATGGCGAAGGAAAGCGGCGAACATGGACCGTCGTCTCTGCGGAATGTGAAATTAAGAACTGGAAAAATTGGACTTATCGACGAAAAAATAAACCGACGAAGAAATCCAAACGGAAAAAAAAAGTTTTTCCACATATGGCTTTTCCGGTCGGAGAGAGCGGCGGTCGGTTGGCTTACCAACATATCAGCCACACACTCACGGATGTCGGCAGGAGTTAGCGCAGGGGAAGGATTGTAAATTATTTTATTATTTCAACACCTGTTGCATTGTTGAAAATATATTTTCAACTCATCGTGGCTCGCGCTTTACTGCTGACGTGAATGGAGGAAAACAAAAACTACTCTGTGCTTGAAAGTTGGTTTCAACTTCACACTTGAGAAACAGGGAATTGTGCTGGGAAATGGCTAACCGCACAAACGCAGGTGGAAAACACGAAACCGTTGTTGATATCCCAGGAGGGAAAAGTGAAAAGCATAATCATCACACCTCTCAGAAAGAAAATGGTTTTCCACTACACAAGTGGGACGCCGAATGGGAAACCGTATGTATTTATTTATGAATCTCCGCAGCTTTGTTTCCGTTTTGGTGCGCTACGGTGACGACGCCGTACGAAATGACATAAAACTCTAGCTAGAACGACAAACGTCCTTCCGTTCGTTCGAACGGCAACAGAAGCGGCATCAGCGTGGAAAAGTGTTAAATGACTTGAGCGTGTAAATATGGGATTTATGCGAACGCACTTCACACTTGTTGTGTGGATAGTGTTGCGAAAGTAAGTAACACGTGCAGCATTATGCGCGGCGAAGAAGCATTAAACATGGTTTTACCTCGAGGACGTCTGTGAACTGTTAATGGTGACTGGAAATGGGTTCTGAAATTTATGGAATGTTTCGCAATAGTTGCAAATAGTCGTTAGGGAAGTTTTGAGGCTGATATGTTTCGTTTGTTGAAAGACGACTCCCGGGTAAATACTTCATTTACTTGGACAAGTATGAAAACTCTCAAGTACTGTTTCAAACCGACGTATCTGATTTTGTGAACCAAAGAGGGGAAGTAAATTTCTTCAATAGGAAATTTCTCAAAAGTCTCAGCACTCTCACGGAGAGTAGCATCACCATCTTGTTAGCGAAATGTTATTTCTTGTGTTGGTGGACCTAGTTTGCAACGTTTAAATAATTCTTGTCGGTCTTACTTCCCCTCCACCTGAGACGCCAAGAAATAGGAAGGTTCCAACACGTTTTTAGGCAGGCGATCATCCACAGAATATTCGTTCGATTAGAGGGATTCCTGAATCTCAAAAAGGACCGGTCATTATGAAAGTGAACACCTGTTTATCAATGGGGTTTTAGGGTTAAAACTTGACGAAAAATTGAGAATTTTCGCTCAGTGTATAAAAACATTGTCAACTTTGACAACTTACCTGAAAAATGGAAAAAAGTTAGAAAATGCGGACGGTGGGTAAGATCAACTTATCAATTCGCAGATTAATTCTGCACAAATGGTTTTCCGAAAAGTTGTCGTTTCGAGAATTGGCAAAAAGCGTGAAGCTCACTAAATTTACAGTGTTCAAGATTGTTAAGAAGTTTGGAGAAACGTGATGATTTACCGGAATCTGGAGCAAAAACCAGACGACACCACCATGAAATGGCTTTGGAGTCCGAAAGAAAGCTATTGAATTCTTTTGGAATCGGTCAACTGGTTCTGCAAATATCACCGGGAAATGTTCTGGTGAAAATGGATCATGTGTGTTTAATCAGCCAGAATTGTTTTAAACTTATCATTTATCACCTCAAATCACATGAAAATTTGACAACAAGATCAATGTCAGTCAAACTAAGTAACAAGTACGACATTGTCCACATTCGGACATGTTCCGGGTACTCCCGGGAAAGTGGCCAGTTTCTGAATTGGACCAAAACCTGTCATGCGACACCTCGAATCACATGAGAATTAAAAATTAAGTTCTTTGCTTGTCTTATTTAGTATCCAAATCCAAATTGGCCACCACTGCCGACATGTTTAGAGTTTTAGATAAGGTGCACGCAATAACCGGGAATTTTGGCACAGGTATAAATTAGGTACATTAATTAAAGCTTAAATTACTTTAGATAAACGATACGTATGTTTTAGTCCATTATAACAAACGTTTATTAATTTTTTTTAATTCCGTATGAATATTTTCAGTACCATCAATTACAGTTTTATTACGTTTAATCACATTAAGTCCAGAAACATTATTTTCATTAATATCTTTACATCTTTATAATGCATTAATACGAGATTAATTACAATAAATTCTTGTGATTGAACTTTGAATCCAACGCACTAGTCAGGAAAAATGCGTGACTCTCAGTTTAACACACAGAAGTATCTATAGTGAAATTACATCAAAGTGATCCTCAAAGATTATTTGTAGTTATATTGAATTATGCATTAGGTCCTAGGTAACATTAGAAGACTCCTCAACTTTTTCTCTGCTTTCCTACGGCTATGTAATAACGTATTCAAGTACTTTCAACACACAGTATAGCAATATAAAGCGTAGTTAATGATCCAATTCGTCAAACACATCAGCAAAGCGTTTAATAGACTCACTATTAACGAAAGATAAAGTCGACGAAGAAAATCTCTGTTACTTAGGACCTATTTAATTGTTCAGCTTGAAATAGTAAAAGGAATAAATGGACGAGTGCATTTTGCATTCTAAAATGATGCTTTGACAAAAACTGCTCGAAAATACATCAATCTGAGTTTAGCCTTAAACAACCTCTTAGATATAAGACACTTAAACGATCCACATCAAACCATGGCGCAGAAAGGCGCAGCTAAAACACAGTACACGTCGAAGTCAATACTCTCAATGAAGTTTTGTTGAGATTCGGTGAGAGGAATCGAGGGGAAAAGATGAGTATGTCAATTATTTCTGTACAAACATTCTAAGAGGAAAAGCAATTATTTGATATGAGCCACATAATCACAGCAAACCTGGGCGCAGATATGCGCAGCTGGATCTACAAGTTGAAGTCAATACATTTTGGCAAGTTTTGATGACGGTTTGGTGAGGGGGATCGAGGGGGAAAGTTGTTTTTACGTATACTGAAAAATTCCAATTATTCACTATTTTGAGTGCATTTCTACTGAACTAATTTTCTAATATCAACACTGTAGTTGACATAAAATTTCAAAATTAACTTTATTGAAAGCAAATATCCATAAAAATATACATACTGTTATTTAGAAAAAAGTTTAACTGACGAATAAATGAATGCTATATATCACCAATGAAATGTTGAGATTTTGATACCAATAACTCTCACATATACGACCCGATTTCGAAAAATTTCATTTGAAACCGTCAAAATCAAGTGTTGAACATTGAAATATACATCTTAAACAAAGCAATGCCGAGATAGAAACACGTATTCCTCGAAGTCAATTTTTTTGTATTAATGGCCTATGGGGGAACCACTGTGCATCGGCACATAGACCTATATGCCTGTTGGATACAGCGGCTGTATGTTTCATACAGCAGTGCACGAAAGGGTTATTCTTAACAGATTAACAAAGTACACGGAGGACTTAGACGGTCTGTCTAAAAATCAGTTCGGCTTTCGTAAAGGGAAGTCAACGGTGGACGCAATTCTGTCACCAAAACCGCCGAAGTGACAATTTAGCGCAAAAGGCGAGGTGTCCCCTACTGTTCGGTGGTCACTCTTGACGTGCAAAATGCGTTCAATAGCGCCAGTTGACTCGCGTCAATGTCTTCACGTTCCGGGATACCTGTACAAAATTCTGGAAAGCTATCTCCAGAATAGCGTGCTGGTGTACACCACAGAGGTAGGCCAGAAACGTGTTCAGATCACCGCAGGCGTCCCGCAAAGTTCGATCCTGGGCCCTGTACTATGGAACACGATGTACGATGTGGTGAATCCATCGAAGAGGTAGAGCTAACGGCCTCGCACTCCATTGGCATTGTGGAGAGATGGATGAGCTTCAGGAAACTGGAGCTAGCGCGCCACAAGACCGAGGTCACGGTTGTTAATAACAGGAAATCGGAGCAACACGCGACGATTACTGCAGGTAACAGCACAATCGAATCGAAGAGGGCTTTGAGGTACCTAGGGATCATGACCGACGACAAGTTGTCATTCACCAGTTACGTCGACTACGGCTGCAAGAAAGCCTCCATGACTATATCGGCATTATCCCGCATGATTTCGAACAGCTCAGCGGTACAGGGGAGCAAGCGCAGGCTCCTGGCAAGCGTCGCCTTGTCTATAATGAGGTACGGTGGGCCGGAATGGGCCACCGCCCTGAGTACTAAGAGTCCCGGGGGCACCAAGGCGAGAGGCACGGGTTTGTTTTTTGTGGGTCGAGAAGTTGGCATCCTCATCCCCACACCATGAGTTCTTCAGGATTCTGTGAGCAGATTTTCCATCCCGTTAAAAAAAAAGCTGACCAGAGGGCAGGCTAACTATTTGCTCCTATGACTTGAAGAGTTCTTCATATTTCACAACGGTCACAACCATTGCAATGCATTGGTGCAAATAACAGAGGAGCATACATAAAAGGCTTCTACCCACTTACCGAAAACATTCAGATCCTCTATTGTTTTGGCCGGATCTGGCATCTACTCACTACGCTTCTACTACGTTGGAGATGGTCCTGAAGAAAAAAAAACAATTTTGTCGAAAACTGTCGAATTTCTCAAAACTGCCCTGAACTGTGTCATTTCGATAGATACTGGGGAATAGTTTAGTTTTAGTTCCTTCTTTATCGAGACTAGCAGCCCTGAGCTGGTTCAGCTCCCCCATACTGGTGAATAAAGGGTGTATTCGATAAAAATGGCACACAGAAAATCTTCTGTAACTTTTGAATCGTATGAGTAAAAAACCTAGAAATTTGAGTAGATCTTATCCATAGTGTATTATTTACATCTGCCAAGTTTCATAGTTATACATTCAGTAGTTCCAGTCATGTCGTTGAAACAAGAAATTGTCCGTGAGAAAATTTTGTGCACTCACAATCAAAATCCAGGGGCGTCCCACCGGTGGATTTCTAAAAGGGTTGGAATTGCAAATACAACTGTGTCTCGTGTAATAAGAACCTTCAAGGAGCGTCTGAGTGTCCAAAGGAAGGAAGGGAGTGGTCGTAAAAGTGGTCCAATGGACAGTAAAATGGCCAGGAAAGTCGTACAACAATTCAAGAACCGTCCAAACATGTCAATTCGAGATGTCGCTAAAAAGTCTAAGGTGTCAGTCGGTTTTGTGCAGAAAACCATGAAGCGTGCTGGGTTACATGTTTACAAAGTGCAAAAAGCCCCAAACCGGAATGAAAAACAAAACATCACTGCGAAAACCCGCGCCCGGAAACTTTACACGAAGCTGCTCACAAAATCCGGTTGCATCGTGATGGATGACGAAACATACGTCAAGGCCGACTTCCGTCAACTTCCTGGGCAAGAATATTTCGTTGCCAAGTCGAAGTTCGATGTTCCGGAGGATGTTCGAAAGAAGAAACTATCGAAATTTGCAAAGAAGTTTCTAATCTGGCAGGCGATTTACGGATGTGGTGAAATAAGTGCTCCCTTCATCACTTCCGGAACAATAAACGGTGCGATTTACACGGAAGAGTGCCTTAAGAAGCGCCTCTTGTCAATCATTAAGAAGCACAAAGGATCAACTCTGTTTTGGCCTGATCTAGCATCCTGCCACTACGCTCGAAACGTATTGGAGTGGTACCGAGCCAACGGAGTCAATTTTGTGCCAAAGGATATGAACCCACCAAATTCACCGGAACTTCGTCCAATTGAAAAATTCTGGGCAAATATGAAAACGGAACTTCGCAAACATCCCAAAACTATAAAAACAGCTAGAATTGAAAATTTGGGTAAAAACAACAAAAACACTGGGAAAATCGGTTGTATAAAATTTGATGGGTGGAGTGAAAAGGAAGGTGCGGGCATTCGGGATGGGAGACGAAATTGAATACAACAAATGTTGTAAATCAAAACTTATTAGTAGTTCTTCATTCCCTGAAAATTTCAAGAAAATCCGATAATCAGTTTAATTTTGATGAGTATGTATGTGTGTGCCATTTTTATCGAATAAACCCTTTAATTAAACGGAATCTTAAGAGAGATGGAAGAGAAGCAAGCTTTGTTGACTGCTTTAAAAAAATTGGTCTGCAGCACCGAAAACTTACGGAGAAAGTTGTGCAGAATCTGATAGAAGGTATCAAGATAAAATTCCGAGTGTAAAAAATCGTATGAATAAATATATGAACAGTTTTTTATTTCATTTTAAACAGTCCGAATTGAAGTATTTTATCCCTAGTTTTTTTTTTCACGGGGCCCTTTACCATTTATCCAAACTTTTAATTTTTACCTTTTCTCCAAACTCTAAATGCCACTTCATGGAAAGAGTCTACGATTGAAAGTGCATGAATGACTGAGTGAAACGTTGGCACATGTGTGTCGATTCAAGTGGGTGCAATTGTGATGTTGACCTTATACATTTGCAGGAAAACTTAGAAAGGTTTGAAATATTTACAAGTTTCAGTTACTTTTTACCATAGTGTTTGGAAACAATTCTATTTAAATAACATGGGAGCCTTATTTCACCCTTTTTCAAAATGATTAACGATTTTCAAACATCTAATGCTATATATTATTCCACTTAAGCACTTCACTTAATATATTCATGATGTAACTTGAATAACCAACATTAATTTCGTTACCTCTATTATTCTAACCATAGATTTCATCAAACTACAAAAAGGTGCTGAATTCGATACCTACAATAGATAAATTGTGTTTCGCACGCAGTTCAAAAGGAACGACAGCCGAGTAAAAAAGAGGCTGCCGACACTAGTTACACTCACTTTGACACTTTATAAAAGCACATTCAAGCCATTCCGGATAATTCTGTTGATTGTAATAGATAGAAAGTCGTGGAGCAAATGAATTTATACAAAACTGAAAAACATCCTAAAATCAACCTCTTTTGCGCAACCGTGAACTGAATTTAAGTGAACTTAGGTTAACCTAATTTTAGGTAAACGGGGGTAAACTACACAGAAAAAAATAATTAATTTTAACAAGCGCGTAAAATTTCCCCTTGTGTAATTCCAAGCCAAAGGAGCGTAAACTACGATATTGTTTGCAATCTTTCATACAACTGGCTAGATTTAGGCGTTATGTGGCTTAAATTTACATGAAATATCCCATTATTTTCTGCCAAATCTAGCATTCCCTTTATGTGCATTAGATAACGCATAAAATTCAGTGTTTCTTTTTATCTGTGTATCAAGATAGTCGGGTACCGATCTTTTCGGTTTCGTGCTTTATGGTCTCAATTTCTACGGTTTTGTTCTTTTCGAGCAAACCGTAAAGGTTGACCCACAGCTTAGGGGATTTTCACTAATTGGGGGAAATGAGATCTATCTTAGCCGTTTCAAGTGATAAAGATCTACAGTCTTCAGCAGAATTGTTGCATGGGGTTGGACCAATAAATCTGTGTCGTTATAATTCCAGTTTGTATGGGAATGTCACCGCTAGGGAGCTTTACTTTCGAGCTACTAAATATGAGTGCTGTGACGCGTAGGGATAAGGGGTAATGGGTATCAACCTAGGATATCTCACCACAATTCTTCTTCTTCTTCTTAGCGTTTCAGTTTATTGCTTTCGCGATTAGCTTATTGCTTGCGTTCAACTTTGTGTTCTAAATTCAGTTCCACAGTTATTAATTGAAAGCTTTCGATGTCAGGTACCATTTTTGCATTAGTCTGATTGTGTGGCAAGTGCAATCGTACCCTATGCCCAGGGAGTCGAGAAATGTTCCGTAACGAAAAATTCCTAGACCAGACCGGGAATCGAACCCAGCTTCCTCCACCATGGAGTTGCTTTGTAGCCGCACCTTTACCGACTGATCTAAGGGAGGACCTAACTTATTACAACTTGGATTTGTCAATTCTCTTGCAACCATTATTTATTTGGTTTTGTATATTCGTCGATGGCTGTTCATTATCGCCAGTCCTAAACATTGAATTTGATCTTGTTGAGGATGATTTTGAGTATCAAATGAAGAAACACTATTTACCGACCGAGGACCCCTTAGAACATATCAGTCTTCAGCAAATTTGTGCTAGCAGCCAAGCCCTTCCTAGAGGTGGTCACACAAGTTCGGAACTCGGTCAATACATGACGCTAGCGTGCATATAATCTTCCAGTTTGTGATTGCTATATCTCGAGAGCCTTACTAGTTAGGACGATCTTTTCTTTAGTAAACTTGTAATACGGGCTAAGCCTATCTGAATGGTAGTCACATATGTTTAGAATTCTCTCACTACGCTGCGCTGGTGTGCATATTATGTTTCAGTTTGAGAATGCTGTATATCAAGAGCCTACTTGCTAAAGAAAGCATCGTCATAACTAGTAAGGCTCTCGAGATAAAGCAATCACAAACTGGAAGATTATATGCACACTAACGCCATGTAGTGACCGAATTTTGAACTCTTGTGATCACCTCTAGGAAAGGCCAAGCCACTAGGACAAGTTTACTGAAGACTAACACGTTCTAACTGGTGAGGCTCTCGAGATATCCTAGAATGCAACCATTTACCCCTAATCCCAACGTGTCAAAACACTCATAACTAATAACTAGAAAGTAAAGCGGCTCTAGCGGTTAAATTCTCAAATGAGCCGGAATACAATGACATAAATTTGTTGATCCAACCCCATACAACAATTCTGCTGAAGACTGTGACGTATCGCGTATCGCGGGTATCGATCTCTTAGGGTTTTGATTTTGACGGTCCAAATTAACCGAAAAGATCGGTAACCGACTGTACGTAAATTGAAGCAATCCTAGTAAAATTAACTAAATAAAATATGAACTTTTCATTCGGCGGCTAATATTAGCAAGAACTCCTTGTAGCGCACAGTCAGTTCTGTAACATATTTACCATTGCTGTGCAGTTTGGTTCCCCAGACGTTCACCGCAATCAAATCATTTTCCGGAGCAAAGTTTTCGGAACAGCATTGGTACTTGCAAGATAAATACAGACAACGATTTGGGCAAAATCTCGATGGCCCGTGTGTTTGAATTCTCCCAAGGAATGATGATTCGATTGAAAACAACGTTCATAACAACGTACACATTCTTCTGATAAAACTTGTAAATTCTGCGACCGCGACTGAAACGCAACTTCATCGGACGAAGTCAAAAAAGCAAATGACGTCGTCATGGAAGCAAAACTTTTCGAACAATTGGTTTACCCACCGCGTAATTGTTTTTTCTCAACACAAGCTTTATGGTGAGTTACTAAGCGTTGAGTAAATTTACTGAGAGTAAAGATCTTACCGAATAAGATTTATGAGGAGGTCCATACAATTATATAGAATCATACATGTATACATTACTCAACCGTTAAGTTAAAATGAACCAACTGAACAGATTGATACTATAACACGTTTAAGTAATTTCAATAAAAAGACAAACTAAAACGTGTACAAACGAAAACGTCAGATATTTGCACGACGCTGCGAAAATACTCATTTGAAAGTATGCCCCGCTTAGCTCCAGAATAGGTAAATCCCCCTTCATGCTTAATGCAATGCTCATGGAATCAGACCAACGCCGGTGTGGCCTCTGCTGTACACAGAAGTTGTCTGCATTCCATTCGGTCCGCAGGGTCCACAGGTCGCCATTTAGCTGATCGATCCACCTTGCTCGTTGTACGCGTCTTCATCTTGTGCCCGTTGGTTCATTTTCGAAAATCATTTCAAAACATGCTAACGACATGCCCAGCCCATTGGAGTCGACTAATTTTAGCGGTTTGTACGATGGGATGTTCTTCCAACAACTGACGCAATTCATGGTTCATTCGCCTCCGCCATGTTCCGTCTTCCATCTGCACTCCTCCGTAGATCGTAAGCAACACCTTCCCTAAAGTCAGTGAAAGTACGTTGGCCCTCACTAGCAATGCCCAAGTTTCGTGGCCGTAGGGGACCGGTTGCGGTTGTCCTTCGGAGACCAAAGTAGGCACGATTGCCAGCCATAATGCACCTTTGTATTTCTGTACCGGTGACGTTATAGGCGGTCACCAATGAGCCCAGATACACGAATTCTTCTACTACCTCAATTTCATCACCGTCGATCACTCGTGGTGGGAGGCTAACATTGTCTTCCAGTGATTCTCTTCCCTTCGTGTATTTTGTTTTCAACGCATTATTCACAAGCCCAATCTAACCAGCTTCAGCCTTACATATGATGTACGTCTCCGCCATCGTCTCAAAGTTACTTGCTACGATATCAACGTCACCGACGAAGCCAAAAGTCGGACAGACTTTCTGAAGATCGTACAGCTTGTGTCGCATTTCTTCAAATCACACCTTACAATGCAATGTTAAATAGCAAACACGACAGTCTATTACCTTATCATCACCTCTACGAGATTCGAAGGGACTCGAGAGTGTCCCTGAATTTCGGACGACACACATCACTCAATGCTTCGTTGCTTTGACCAACCGTGTTTTTCAGGAAATCTATAAAAGTGCATCATCTGCCATAGGTGGTCTCAATCGATTGTGGCGTAACCTGATTTAAAATCGGTCAAAAGACCTTATGCCTGAGCACGTTATACTCGCGATATTTCAGCAGCACTTGCCAAATCGCAAAAATCTGGTCCATCGTAGCGCGGGCCCCATGAATTCCACTTGGCCTTGCCCTGCACCCCCCCTCCCCCCTCGTAGACTTTTCTCCATACATTTTTTTGAATTTTTGTATGGAGCGTAGACTTTGGTCAAACACCTCCTCCCTCCCCAAAGAAAAGTCTACGAGGTTTATGACCTTAGTGCTGACCTTAGTGATGACCCAGTGCAGCTCTTTTTCCAATGATCCATCACTGTATTTTAATAACTCACCTGAGTCAACACCAGCAGATTTATTCTTATTCAACCGACCAATTACCTTATCAACTTCCCAAAGGATGGGGTTCTGGATCCTGTCATCTTATGATCGTGTGCGTAGGTTTATTACCGTGCCACTTTCATTTGATGGAACATTACAATTCAGGTGCTTGCCAAAGTACTGTTTTCACCATACAATCACCTCACACTCATATGAAGATAAGTTTACCCTCCAGGTCTCTGGAGATATTGGCTAGTGGTATGTAGCCTTTGCGCGAGGTGTTAAACTTCTCGTAGAATTTAGGTTTGTCGTTAACACGTTGTGGAATATGGAATAAGGAGTGTATCTAAAATAAGCTATCCACAAACTTTCTTTCAAATTATGTTGAAAACCGATATTTTGTTCATACAAAAAATTGATCCTTTATTGTACGAGGTTAAACTTGAACATAATGAAGACCGGATGAAATTTAGGTAATTTCTTCACGAATTTTCGAACTTTGGATCGAATGCTCTTCATCAAGTTCCGGACAAGTGTTGCATCGCATTTTTTGGACGCTTGAGTCCAAATTTTTTTGAACTCCTGCATGTTCCCAGCTGCCTTACCAGTCTTCTTGAAGACCCTCTTCACAATTGCCCAGTATCGTTCGATGGGTCGAAGCTGAGGGCAATTTGGTGGGTTGATATTTTTCTCAACTAAATCTATACCCTTTTCCGCAAGCCAATTGAGAGTGGTTTTGCCATAGTGAGCCTGCGCTAAATCCGGCCAAAACAGTGGAGATGTACTATGTTTCTTATATAAAGGCAACAATCTCGTCTGGAGACACTCAGATCGATAGATTTCCGCATTTATAGTTCCGGTAGTGTAAAAAATGGTTGACTTCAAACCACAGGAACATATTGCTTGCCATACCAGTACCTTTCGACCGAATTTCTCCACTTGAATCGACCTGTTCGCATCGCTCACATCCTCTCTAACGACGGCAGTTAAGTATTGTGGACCTGGAAGGGTTTTTGAGTCCTCCTTTACATAGGTCTCATCGTCCATCAAAACGCATGCATCGGGACGCTGCAAAAGACGCGAATACAATTTCCAGGCCGTTGTTGCTGCTCACTTCTTCTGTTCTGCAGTTTGTTTCGAGATTTTCTGCTTCTTGTAGGTCTTCAGGTGGTTTCGCCTCTTGATGCGCTGGATCATTCCGACACTCGTTCCTGCTTTTTTGGCCAAATCACGTATTGACATTGATTTGTTCTTCATGATTAGAGATACCACTTTCTGCTCCAGTTTCGGGTTGGAAGAACCGGGTTTTCTGCCTCTTCCTGGCCTCATCCAAAGAATAGTGTTCCCCAAACTTATTAATGATGGTTTTAACACTCGCATGATGAATTCCAAACCGCTTCGCCAATTTTCGCATAGTAAAACCCTTCTCACTTAGCCATGTGTCCAGAACCTTAATTTTCACTTCCTTTTCAATACGCGACATTTTGAAAACGCAGAATTTGAACCGCACAAACAAGTAAACAAAAGAAAGCTGACAGTCAAACGCACAGCATGCAGTGTTCAGAGCATGAAAAACCATCACAAATACATGCGTACAACGCAAATGTATGTGGATAGCTTATATTCGATACACTCCGTAGTGCCTCCATTCCTTCGCGGTCTCGTTCTTCCCTTTGGCGCTTTTTCCTTCGAAAAAAGTATGTACCGTTCCACATTCGCTCTCGTACGGTGTTGCAGCATTCTCGCCCATGCTGCATTTTTCTCCTGTACTAACTGCTTGCATTCAATCAAACCAGTAATTTTATCGATTCGGTGTCACTATTGCAGTGCTACCAATGGCGGTTCGAATATCTCTCCAGCCATCTTCAGGAGTGGCTACACTAAAGTACTCTTCCGTTGGTAGGGCTGCTTCGGGCTGTTGCGCGTATTCCTGAGCAACTCTGGGGCCGTATTTTGGATCTCGAAACTAAGAATTTTTCCTAACAAGCGTTCGTACAAAAAGTCGTGTCAAGATCCAAAATACGGCACCTGGTTTCCCGTATTAGCTTAATTTTACGGCATTTTTATCTAAAGCTCTCCATAATCAGGTAATTTTAGTGATTAAATATATCGTTATGCATAAATTGGTCGAAATTCTTGATTTCCAGACAAATTTCCAAAATGGGTGAATCTGTTTTTGTAAACAAACATTTAAATTTCTTGCGAATAAAAGCTAAATTTCATAAACTAACACCACAATCGAGTAAAAAAAATCTTCTGCTAGCAAATTATGGTCTTAATTTTTCAAATTGAGCTTTTATTCGCTAAAAACGTAAATGAGCGATTCCACGAACAAGTTGGAAATTTTTCCAGTTTTTATTTTTTGGATTTTTATGATTTGCATGAAACCTTGCATACAAGTTTTTGGGGAAGAAAAACGCTGTTTTGCATACTTGGTTCGCCATTTTGAATCTAGCCTTACTTATGAGAAGGGCCTATGAAAAATGCACATGATATCTTCAAAAAATTGTATCTCGGAAACGGTTTGTCCGATTGGTTTGGTGTCTTCGGCGAAGTTATAGACAATTGTTGGTTCTATATGGAGAAAATATGCACGGTAAAAAAAAGTTTGGTTTTTGTGTTTTGAACTAAAATATAGATTTTCTCTTAAAAGTGACCTGTCAATAATTTTTTAATTATTTTTATGTTATAGCTGAATTAAAATGCTATCTAGTGCACAGTGAGTTGTTCTGGAGAAAAATAGGTTACAATGAAAAAAAAAATTTAAAAAAAATTACAATTTTCAAAAAAGCTATTAAAAAAAGTCAAAAAAGTTTGTCACCCTAATTCATCATTCAAATTTGCAAGCAAAAAGTACTTCGGTAACATTTTTCTAAGATGCACCGTTTAGAAGATATTACTGATTTAATATTGATTTTTTTGATAACCTAATTAGTTTTGGCCCTTTTCGGATGTATTTCGTGTTTTTTCAGTTTCAAAAGTATTTTTTTCGGAAAGATTGGAAAATTTTGAGTTAAAATAACACTGACAGCTTAAAGATTCGAGTGAAATTCTCTGCCTTAAAAGTATTTTGAAAAACAAGTTACAAAATCCCACTATCAGGAACAATGATTTCTTCAAGTGATTTTTGGTGCGTTGTTCTGAAAACGTGCTAACAAGTATTAGATACAGGTAATTAGATACCAGTTAGCTGTACTACGTACAGTTGGTGATTGTAAACATGGTCTTTGTTGGAACTAGTCCACCATGGCCACGCTGGCCATAACGAGGCTAGCTCCGTCGATGACCGTTTCTTAATAATAAACAAAAAGAACGCAGTCTTAGTCACCTTCCATCAAACTAGACGGCTGCCGACTGATACCTCAATCAACAACCGCCGCACTCTTTATTCATTCCAGGTATATACAATTTACAATCTTCTTCAATAACAATATACCTATGCCAGCAAATCTACCTCGCTCCAACTCTCCAAACTCGTACCTGAAGGTTCGACGATACCTGAGCGTTCAACTCCACCTATCTCCAACAGTCTTTACCCAGTATTCTATGATTTCTACCCGTGAGCTGTATAATAATGTCTGACTCGGTTCTGAATTAATCCAGTATCTACCAAACAGTAAATGCAGAAAGGTTGCTAGTAGCATAGTGATTATAGTAATTTCAGCTCATAATCCTGTGTTTTTGAACGAGATCTAGTGTTGTTTGATAACATAATAATTGTAAAGGAAAGTGTAACACGTTTTGGTGCAAAGGTAAGTTTTAAATACACATTTTAATTATATGTTTTGTGATATTTTCGTACAAAACTAACAATTGGAAAATATGTTACAGATTACAAAATGAGTAAAATAAAATGTATTCGCCCATTCAACGACATTCAGTGTTCGAAAGAGCTGCGATATCTCACGGATGGTATCATCCAAAAACTAAAATCAATTGGATTTTCCAAGGTATCCACACTCAACACCAAGGATTTTCGTATTTGTTCGTCTTGCCGTCTACATATTGATTCAAGAGCTCACCTCACCCAAAACGAAGAACAAAGCGTAGCCGGCGGCTCGAAGGATGCCAACTGTTCAGACCATACCTGATGTACCTGATTCGCAAAGCTATGAAAGTTTGGTCACGATACCATCAGCGTCAACGCTAAGCACAATTCAATCAAATGAAGACTTCACGATGCCTGTAGACGTCGAAATATTCAACCGAGGAATAGCAGCTATTCGTGTTTCGCCTATAGATTTAGGTAAGGTTAAAAATGTTCACTATCCTGAAAAAAAGTGCGCTGAAATCGTCGAAGGTGTACGAAGAAATCTTTTTAAATTAGACGCTAAAACAGAAAAAGCAAACGAGTTTGATGAAGTCATAGAAAATATGAAAATGAAATTTTTAAATTCAGCCACAAGGCAAGAAAAACTATTAATTTTATCATTGTTACCAAAATCATGGTCAGTACAAAAAATTGTAGACGAATTTGAAACGAGTAGAAATATGGCATCAGATGCAAGAAAGGAAAGAGATAATGTATTTGATTCATCTCAAGGTTCAAGCTCTGGAAAAGCTTTGAGTAATGAAACAAAAGAACTGGTTTTGAATTTTTTGAGGACGATGATATAAGCCGTGCAATGCCAGGCCAAAGAGATTTTGTTAGCGTAAAGACAGGAAATAAGAGATTAGCTGTTCAGAAAAGATTGTTAATGATGACATTGAGAGAAGCTTTTAATCGCTTTAATGAAATGTACGTCAATGTAAAAATAGGGTTTTCATCATTTGCAAGCCTCCGGCCAAGGCAATGTAAACTATTGACTATCACAGGAACACATAATGTTTGCGTTTGCACTACGCATGAAAATGTCAAATTAATTCTACATAGCTTAAAAAATACAATGTCTTGAATGATCTAAAAACATTAACGAATAGATTACTTTGCGAAAATAAGACAACTCATTGCCATCTACGAAGATGTAAAAACTGCCCAGATACCTCAGTTTTAGAAGACAGTTTATTGAAACAACTGGAAGAAAACTTTGTTGAAAAGCTTTCATTCGAACAATGGGTTACCACTGACAGATGTGATTTAGAAACTATTGTAAAGCAAACCGATGAGTTTGTTTCATTTTTCAGCTCAAAATTAGAAAGTTTGATTCCGCATGATTTTGTAAAAACCGAACAATCCAATTTTTGAAAACTACAAAACAAAACTTGCAAGATGGTGAATTTTTAGCTATTTGTGTTTTCTGAAAATTACAGCTTCATTTTGCAGGATAAAGTTCAATCACACCATTGGAACGTGCAACAGGCCACAATCCATCCTTTCGTAATATATTATACTGAAAATATGCAAATTAAACATTTTAGCTTCATTATAATTTCTGAAGAACTAAGACATGATTCAGTCGCTGTTAATTTGTTTATTGATAAAATGATAAACTTTTTACAAATTGATCAAAATAAAAACATAAAAAAATTATTTTATGTCAGATGGTGCTGCTTTTACAGTATAAAAACCAAAAAACTTTTCTAGCCTTTGTAAATTTAAGTCAAAGTATGGTATTGACGCTGAAAGGCATTTCTTCGCAACATCGCACGGAAAAGGTCCATGCAATGCTATTGGAGGTACGATAAAACGCATGGCTACCAGAGCAAGTTTAGCCAAAGAACGCGAACACCCGATAAAGACTGCAAGAGAGTTGTTTAATTGGGCAAACAAACGAAAAGAAGAAGAACTTACAAAGTTGTCATTTTGTTATTCTACTACAGAAGAATACGAAAATATGTCTTTGCAGCTAAATAATCAATATAATAATGCAAAAACAATTCAAGGAACTCAAAAATTTCACCCATTTCTTCCTCTATCAGAAAATACAATAAAGGCAAAGCTTTATTCAAACTGTCCTGACAATGATGCCAAAATATTCGATATTGTTAAAGAAAGTTGTGTAAACAATAATTTTATAAAAAATACAGGAATAAAAATAAACTGATGATATCCAACATATAATGTTATTTTTTATTGCGCACAATCACCATCTCTGAAAAATAAGCTTAATTCGCTCTTTTGAATCTTGCTAATTGAGGAGCTTGCATTTGCAGTTCTCAAAAAGCTGTATCTCGAAATCGAGTTGTCTCATCGGTTTGATGTCTGGGGCAATGTTCGGCAATAGAGAGAAAATATGCACAGTATAAACACATCCAGTTTAAATGAATTAAACTGTTAGGCGATATGCAAGAGTTGAATGCACATTTTCAACACAATACACCAAAATAACTGGAAGAAATCATTGTTCCTGATAGTGGGATTTTGTAACTTGTTTTTCAAAAATACTTTTAAGGCAGAGAATTTCACTCAAATCTTTAAGCTGTCAGTGTCATTTTAACTCAAAATTTTCCAATCTTTCCGAAAAAAATACTTTTGAAACTGAAAACACGGAGTACATCCGAAAAGGGCCAAAACTTATTAAGTTATCAAAAAATCAATATTGAATCAGTAATATCTTCTAAACGGTGCATCTTAGAAAAATGTTACCGAAGTACTTTTTGCTTGAAAATTTGATGTCCTTTCATAAAATTAGGGTGACAAACTTTTTTGACTTAATAGCTTTTTTGAAAATTGTAATTTTTTTTAAATTTTTTTTTTCACTGTAACCTATTTTTCTCCAGAACAACTCACTGTGCACTAGATAGCATTTTAAATCAGCTATAAGAAAAGAATAATTAAAAAATTATTGACAGGTCACTTTTAAGGGAAAATCTATATTTTAGTTCAAAACACAAAAACCAAACTTTTTTTTTTTACCGTGCATATTTTCTCCATATAGCACCAACAATTGTCTAAAACTTCGCCGAAGACACCAAACCAATCGGACAAACCGTTTCCGAGATACAATTATTTGAAGATATCATGTGCATTTTTCATAGGCCCTTCTCATAAGTAAGGCTAGATTCAAAATGGCGAACCAAGTATGCAAAACGGCGTTTTTCTTCCCCAAAAACGTGTATGCAAGGTTTCATGCAAATCAAAAAATATGAAAATTACTCGTTGCTGAAATGATATGGAACCGCTCAAATTCAAATGTTTGCTTACAAAAGCAAACTCACTCATTTCACAAATTTCTCTGGATTTAATAGGGGTTGAAAAATACACAGCTCATTTTTGAAAAGCCTTCGTTTAAAAAAATGTCTCCTGCATTAGGTGTGTTTGTTATTGCTGTAAGGTTACTGGTACAATAGATTCCTGTGCGTTGCAGTGGCTAATAATTCTCTATTAAACAAATGAATTGAGACTTCATGGTATTTTAAAAATGACAACCTACTCCTAAAATTTCAGTAATGCATACAATAGTGATGCTTCAGTCAAAAGGATCACCTAAGGAGTTCTAGTCAAGTAAAATAAAAACAACAGTAAGTAATATGCGAAACATCACCTGTTACAGCCGTGTAGCCAGATTTTCTAAACGGTACTGTTTTAGAACAGGCTGTACAAAGCCAGCAGAAATTGATTCACATGCCTATGTTAAACACTGTTTCATTTCGTTAATGAGATTGCATATTTCCCGATGATTTTGGACTTCCGCATTTTTCCCGCATTTTCCGATTTGCCCGAGCCTGTGGTCGCCCTCGATTAAGAATCCGCAATTTAGTTAGCACAATAAGAAAAATGTTCATTCGATGGAATCACTTACCTTTAATTTCTCTATTAGTACCTAGACTCATCTAATGACTAAAATTAACTGTGTTGTTACGTGAAGCATAGAATTTGACAAATTTAAAAATTAAAAACACGTAGGCGTAATAACAAACAAGATGCCAGAATGTCATATTTTAACGGCGAGTTTCCAGTGCTGGCAGTTTAACAGGCGAAACACGTAAAGCGCAATAACACTCTAAAAATAAACAAGCTTGTTTTGGTTTTTAATCAATTTTTAACTAAATTAAACAAATTTTCATAGTTTGTTAAAAGGTTAAGCACTGCATTATTATACTAGGTGTGAGCATAATATATGTTTTATTTGAACTTTCTATGGAAAAAGGGATTTGAGCCCTACCCTTCGGTTCAGAAATCGGCTGCCCAATCAACGTTCAAAAGTGCCTGAACCGAATGGACAGCTTGTAATGATCACTTGAAGATGTAGCAAATGTAAAATGTTTTTTGTCTTCTATAACCAAACATGACGGAATTGAGTAAACAAGTGGAAACATTGGGAATGACCTCTCATATACATCCGTCGAACCATTCTGAATGGCAGATGTGAGAATATCACCTTGAAAATCTCACATGTGCATAGCGTGTTACCAATCACTAATGCTTTTTTCTTTTTTTTCTTTCTTCCCAGTCATAGGATACCAGAAATACCATGACTTGGTCAACTCTTCAAAAGCAGAAACATCGAAACAACACAAAGCAATAGGTAAAGAACGGTATAAACCCTAACCAATTTTACATTCAGCCAAATTTTCTAACACAAGGTAAGCAATCAAATGACCACTACAAAATATACTGATTATCCACGACCTAATATATAACGGAGAAAGGGAGGGACCATCAGGGCCCCAAAGTGAAACGATTTGGATAGGGAGCATGGGACTGCCTCCTCCCTATTGTTAACATTTCGCGGAACGAGGGTGGGCTCTTCGACCCCATCTATTGGGTATATTCTGTCAATCGAGGGTTCGATTCTAATGCTGTGTTTGTGAACTTGGTTTTGGAAGGAGATTCTCTTCCCTATATTCGGGGGTTTCGCATAAGTGTCTATGCTTACGGGTCCACCCACACGTTTTTGGTCCTTCGTACAGGAGCTTGATGATCACAAACAACAATAGAATCCTGATCAAATCTTTTTTCAGATTATTCCACTGCTATGGAAAGTTACCTTGCTACAATAGGTGGTAGTATCTCATCATCATCTATCATCATCTACGGAAAATAGGATTTGATTTTCGTCTTCCAATCTTTGCCTCCAGTTTTCTTTGTTTCGTGATTTTCGAATGCCTCCTTTTTCAAATGTTAGTTCAGATATAAGCATCATTATCAAATAAGCATGAATAGTTTATTTATGTTAAAATACTGGAGTTCTCATTTAATTATTCAAAAACGGGGTTTCCTCCAAAGCACCTGTGTTATAAAGTCAATTATCACCAGCACCGTGTGTGGTGGAATTGGCACGCGCCACCACGCCATGAGTTCGAAGCATGATAGAAGTCACGGATGCATGTAACGAAAATTATTCCATCCAATTATGACATCCAACGTTTACTCAGTTTGGCTCCACACTTACACCTTATTACACAATAGCACAATTCCACAAAACTACAACAACAACCTCACTTCCATATCTAAAAATCCACAAACCAGCCGGTCTATAAAATCCATCTGGTTGCACCATATCCCACCCAGTCGGCTGCAGTGGTCAGGAAAACAAACTTTCCAGATTTATTTCACCAATTTCCGAAGCAATTTCACAGTGGTTTTCCGCATGATCGATCATATCTCTTTGAGACCCCCTTACGGCAGCAATCGATCCGTGCAAGATGGATATCAACTGCAACGGCAGGCGCCCCATGAGAGTCAACTGGGTAGCCGTGGTCAATGGCACTGCGCACGTAGGCCGCACGAGCTTCGATGTTGCTCAGTGGGTCGGGAGGGACTGCGGTGAAGATTCGAGATCATTGGTAACACTTTGGTCGGAATTAAAAAAAATGGAAACTGTAAAACTCCGATCGATGACGACATCGGCCGCTGTGGGTTGCGATATTGTTTACTGGAGTGGGCTAGCAGGACGGGTGGTTTTTTCCGAGCTTAATTGGCTTCGGAATGGCCGTCAAATGCGTGGTGACATTGTGCAGAGTTGTTGGGTTTGTTTATGTTTGCAGCTTAGTTGTTTTTCGCGTTCGGTGGTATTTTGCGATTACCTTACGCTTTCATGATTGTTTTTTTCCATGCCACTTATCGATGGATGTCTAGAAGGATGGAAGTAGTTAACGGTAAAAATGCATCGCACAGTAACTGAGCCGCAGAAAAGAGTTATGAAACCAATGAATATTGATGTGGGGCAATTGGAGAAAACTTACGGAATAGCTTGTCTTGGCTAAATTTCAGTTGAGAATTTCTGGACTAACGATCAACGTAACATTATATTTTCCATTTGAAATTTAGTCATGGTGTGCTATGAGATTGTAAAGATTTCACCGGATCTGTCAACAACAAACAACAAACGAGGCGACAAAGTGTGGTGTTACTTTGCACTAGTTCCATTTGATTTAATCCCTTCATGAAAAAAAAACCCTGGAAATGGTATAAATCAATTACAAATAACTAATTGTCAACCCAACGAGCGGGGCATCACAAATTAAATTACTCTTCTTCCACAACCCATTGCGAAGAATGCTCTCGAACGTCCCCTCAAAACACATGAAAGTTCGAGATCCACTGAAGGAAAACATCGCCCCCATGAAACGGTCCTCGGCAAATGACAAGGTAGAGAAACGCATTATTGTGCATAACCGCTATAGCAGGTATGTATGCCGATGGGCCACCATGATTATATGCACCGCCATGATCAAGAGAGCGAGAAAGATCACGCAAAACAGACGAGAGCGCGCGGGAAAATACGATAGGACTTCGGGTGGCAGTCAGTGAAATGAATATAAGATCGCCGAACAGCACTCCGAAGTCAACAGTGTTCAAAGATAAGTTGAAGCGATCAATTGAAAGTTCAAGTCGAGTGGAACCAACGGAAAGTGAAAAAAAACAAACAGTGTTGAGTGTAATCTTGGAAGAATTTAGAAAATCAAAATCATGCAGCTTTCAAACAGTGCCCGGTGGATGTTTCTATTGGTGGCAGTGTCGTTCTTGATGATGGCCACTACCATCGGTTTCAGTGAAGCTAAGCCAATCGATGTGTGGGATCAGCTCACGAAAGACAGTGGTAAAATGTTCTACAAAATGTTGGAATATCTAAGTGATTATGATGAGTTTGACGAAGAACATTCATACCAAAAGCGGGAAGGTTCAGCTCCTCTGCTACAAACCAGTAATCGAGTGGAAAGTGGAGTTAAGGACGATAAATGTAAGCTACCAGTGCGGAAGGGAGTTTGCCGAGCGCTGCTACCGAGATGGAGGTGAGTCGGTTGTTACTGTTTATCACGTGTTGTAAGCGAGTGCATCTGCATACAAGTGCACAGGTGAAAGTTGTACCAATGCCAATGGTGGCCGGCGGTCAGATAACGGAGACAAAGTTAAAAAAAGAGCATCCGATGTCCATACCGGTCTACTGGCTCAGGTAGCGAAGTTTCTCGTTTGTTGTTCGTAACGTCTTCGGGGAGAGGTTATGTGTTTTAACGGAGCTTTCTCATTCGGCCCGGAGATTAAGTGGCAAGATCCGATGCAAACAGAAGAAAAACATGCAATTGCATAATTGCATAAGCATGCCCGCAGATATCACTGTTTTGTTAAATTTGGAGATTGCTTAGTTTTGCAAATTTTGAAGTTCTTGAGACGAGTACTCGACACTGAAGAAGTCTTAAGTAGCAGACGAAATAGGCCTATCTGTCAAAAGATAAGCTCATAGTAGAATTAAAAGGAATTTGCTCACGTTTACTAGCGAAAATTTGAAAAATTGTTTCAAGGTTTTATATATTTTATTTTTAAAAGTGATCAAATTAAGTGTTTAATTTTCAGTTTTCCAGTTTCAATACGTCGTTCTTTTAAACAGTGTTTAAAAAAGTGAAAGTGAAAATTTGTTGATTTACAATTTCTTGAATTTTTCAGTTGGAAAAAAATCATGTTTTCTATGTTTCTATCTAGTTAGCTATGTTTCTCTGTTTTCTAAACATGTTTGAGATGCTAGATTTGGTTTAAATTCACTCAATATTTCATGTAAATCTCATCAAGGTTTTGTTTGGAAGAGATAGGCAATTATAAGAAATGTACTATTGCATATAATTCAGAAACAAATAATACATTGTTACAGACGAAGGACGTTTACTCTCGTTTAATTGCAAGCCCAACACCGAATACTTCATCATTTCTCAATAATTGTGAAGTAACTCGACATGCACTAAACAAAGGATACGGGATATACTACAATAGATCAAAGTGGTTTATGTCCCGAATAGAGGGAAAAAAGCCTAAACAACGAAATTGTTTACAATCTTGCATACAGCAGATCAAGAACCAAGTCTACTGCATGAAAGATTGTATTCAATTTCGTTGTTTAGGCTTACTTTGGCTTGCAATTAAACGAGAACAAATATAACGCGTCTGTTACAATGCATTATTTGTTTCTGCGTTGTATACGTTATATGGGAATTTATGCAAACATTGGTAGTAATCGTTCAACATTGGTAGTAATTTAAAACCAGTATTAATTTGGCATAATACTTTGAGTATTATTTGCATAATCGTCTTGGACAGCTAAAGACCCATCCTAACAGAATGACATATGTCATAACATAAAAGTGCAAAATGATTTAAATGTGAATAAGAGCTTAGTTCTCGTCTGAAAGGGCTCATTTTTACAGTAAATGATTTTTTAATGATGTGAAAATATTCGTTTTCTTCAATCAGTAAATGCGCAGCTACAAACCAAAGCCAGTTTAGTTGGACTCTAGGTCTGTACTGGAATTTTTTAAGACATCCAGGCTTATTAGAGTAATGCAAATTTTAAAACTTACGCTCCCCTATACATGAACTATTTCAAATTAGATTTTCTTAGGCATCCCATCATTTTAATTCATTTCTAATCTACTCTAATCTAATCTAATCGAAAACCAACACAGCCAATACGAGAAAGGCCCAGAGAATAATTTGGTTAGATGACGTCCAATTACACTAGTAAAGCAACTGTTTTTCGCATCCATCGTCATTTCATATAGAATTTACAGGTTTTGCCTCGCTGAATTTGGATTAAATGAGCTCAAAATTGCTGTAACACATCCAGTTTTAGATCCACAAAAACACGAATATATATGAAAAAATTGCTTACCTACTAGCCATGCTTCATGTCGAATCTACCATTTAAATGTTAGACTTGGATTTTATAGAATGGACCTTGTTGAATCCATTGAAGCTCACAGATTTTTTCTAATAGTCGATTGTTATTTTTGTATACTACATGGATGCACTTATAATTATAAAAAAAGTTTCGATTGATTTGAGTCAAAACTTCCCCGTGAATTTTTTCCAAAACTTTCCCCTTAAGGTGGAATAGGGTAGGGAACGGCTTAAGCACCCCAAGACCCTATTCCAAGCACGGGGTGAACGTTAACCTACAACGCTCATTTTTTGCAGTATGGCGCTTCACTGCATGGAGCACCATACTGCAAAAAATGAGCGTTGTAGGAGCGTTGTAGGAGCCGTGCTCGGAATAGGGTCTTGGGGTGCTTAAGCCGTTATCTACCCTACTTAGTAAACAAACCATTTCGAATAAACTGTCGTCGTTTGGAAACCCAACTTTTGAAGTCCATTTCCTCCAGTCTTCTACGCACAGTATGTTCGATAATATTTAAGTTAATATTTTGTTGATTTACAAGGCTGGTAGTTGCTTAGCATAGCATAGCATTTTCCGACCATGCATAATGTTGGGTTGGTTGTTGTAGAAACGATGGAAGCGCCAGAAGAGCAGCTTTGGGTGTGACAAGCTGTTCATTCATCCATCGATCTCTCTGCACAGCACCTGGTCAGGTCCTTATGATCAGCAAGTGATGAGAGGGAAGTGTAAAAATCATGCTGCCTTCATAGACATGATTGGCTAACTGAGCAAAACATACCATTTGTACCGAAAAAGGACAATCCACCTAACGTGCCTCAGGCTCGTCAATGGCTGGGAAGCTAACAATGCACTATGGTCCAGATCACGAATTTACGAGGAAACATGCTTCCAGCGCCTAAACTTGAAACTTTACAGCAAAGTAATGTTCTACAATATGGTTTGTATTATCAAGGCCCATTTTTTGATGTTGATTAAAATTAGGGTGGTCCCCATTTTCACGGAAATACAAAAACTAACTTTTTTATTTGCAGAAATAGACATTTACATTCTTTGGCAAAAATTTTGCAATGAGCAACAATTGGTTAATCGAATCAAGCGGAAGATGAAAGAAATAGACACCGTCCAGAACCTGATTCAACATGTTCGCCGTACACTGCGTAAAATCGAAGATAATGGTCCATTGAGCGTACTGTAAATATATTTTTCAACAATTTATTAATAGAATAAAATACCCTGAAGAGCATATTAAAATCCGATTGTTTGACTTCAAGTACCATGCTTTTGAATTTTTCCCAGGACTTATGTTACATATGTTAGTCGATCATGGCAATGGATTCTGTTCGATCTCAAACAGCATGCCGTTTGAGATCGAACAGATTCCATCTTTAGTCTGCTCACCACATGTCGTGAGAACATAGGTTGTTCTGGCGAATATTTGTCGGCTTTTCTGATCTGAGACACAGGCGGTTGTAGTCTTCGTCTTCCTTCCTCTGCCAGTTCGATCTGTCACGCTTTAAAGTTCTTTATGATTTTTGCATATTTTCTGTGCTCCTGGCTCACAAAGTTTATATATTCGAGCGATGTCTCTTTAGCATAGACCTTCCTAGCCATTTTTAACGATTACTTTACGGATATCTACGGAAAATAGTTTTTTTCCCTTCTTAACTGATTGAAATGCGCACCAGTAATGAAAAATCAACTATCAATTATTTTGACGTTTCCCTGCAGTTTGAGGGGAAAGAAACTCTGGAGCAATAATAGAAAAGGGCCTATCAACATTTGTAAACAAACACTTCTGAGCCTATTTCCTCGCAAAGCGTAGGCCACCCACGCAAACCAATACCATCATCATGTAGGGGAAAGTTTCCCCTACACGATGATTCTGTAGGTTTGCGTGTGTAGTTAGCGGCTTGCGAGAAAACGGGCTCAGGAGTGTTTGTTTACAAATGTTGATGGGCCCTTTTCTATTGTTGATCCAGAACTATTCGCTCACAATTAAAGGCTCGAACGCAGTGATAACGGAAGCGGAACGGCCACGGCAGTGGTATAGCCCAATCTGACTAAACCTGCTTGTTGGATAGAAAACTGATTAGATCCAAGTTGATTTCTATTGGATATATCGGCGTCATTTGCAACAACTGTCAAACTTGCCGTTTCCGTTCCGTTTCCGTCCACGTTACGTTTGGGCCTTAACGGTGGTGTGTACACGCACCAAAAAACCGCAGTTGAATCTACCATTTCGAGGGTTAAATTAAGTGCAAACACCAACCATTTTCACCTGACTATAAATGTGTTTGAATTTTACCATGCCTGCGATTAGATCAACCATGGTGCGGTTGATATCAATATGAGGTCTGTAAAAAAAACACAAATGTTGAAGGCTATACCATAAACATACACATTTAGAAAGTAACACCGAAGTCGGTTCAATTTTCTACCGAACCACATCGGCTACCAACAAGAAACCGAATAAATCGTTTATATATACTGTTTTCGGGTGTATTTTTTGAATCAAACCCAAGTTTTGGTTACTGTGTAATAAATTTGACAGATAAAAATGATAGAAGAACCGAACAGTACGGTAAATCGAGTAATCGCTGAATATTCTTAAAAGTCAAACACTCTTAGAGTCAATTCCGCGACGGCTATGTGGCGTTTTTAGAGACGACTGGGATCTTCAAACGCCTAATATCCTCCTGCGACCGCTTCACACAATGTGCCGATCCGGCCAGGACGTCCTCCGACATCGTGCATTGCGTGGTGTTTTTTAATTATGGCCGCAACTTCCGGTAAGCACTTCGTGTCGTACACCTCCTCGTCGATCGCAAGTTCCGAGGAATAGAAGAACGCCAGTTGACGAGCAACTACAGCCACTTGCGCTTCCAGCACAACCGGCCTCAGCTTCTGCTTCCTCTTGACGATGTCCATGTTAGCCAAATATTATCGTTTCAGTTGAAAACCGAATTTATCGACTAGTCAATCTGTCGATCCATACGTCGTATCAGATGCGCCATATAGCGTACTACTTCCGGCATCAGGTATAACGTACAGAACGAGAGTAATATCGATTGCCGCTAATCGATAAATTCCGTTTTAAACTGAAACCATAATACTTTTATGATCATCGCTCGCAACGGCCTCCTGGGTTTTATACATCTACACTCCAAGGATTTCTCGGAACATCATGTTTGAAAATATATCGCAAAGGCCATTTGCTACGGTGCTTGATTTCAAAATTGATACTTTTACTCCACGACGTTTTTGTGTGACCTTATTTAATTGAAAATGCAGATAGACCACTCAGCATGACAAAAAATTATACATTTGATATGGTGGATGATGTCAAGATCTGAACAGCTATACTCGTCGGATGACCTGAAATACTGGAAACGAAGATATACCACTCAAGATTATAGATCAACATGATACTTTGGGGCTTGTGAATGCGTCAGCAATGTCTTCCATTATGACTGTTGATCTTAAGGACTGTAGATCTATAATCAAAGGAGATCGAAAGGAGCGAACTAAAATACTTCAAGATTCAAGAATAGACCAGCCAAAACGCAGAAACCTCAGGCGTTTGTGAACTTTTCGAAAAAAAAAGTAACTGTGATAGATATAAAGCGCTGCAGACGATTTCTTGTCGCAAAAAATTATAACGCAGTCTTACGAATATCGAAAGTTTATTTCATTGAGTGTCGGACACTTGGATGTGATAAATGACTATCCAACGTGAGTTAGCAGATCGAAATGAGGCTCTGAAGCTAGGTTCATACTTTCAAAACTAATTTGCTACGGTGGTTGATCTAAAAGTCTATATAACTAAACTTCATCGTGTTTTTGGCTGATCTAGAACACCTGAAAATGAAGATAGAATATTCAACGTGTGTCCATGGACCACATCGGATGACCTAGAACACTTAAACATTTAATGATCGAAGGCAGACTATCCAACGTGTGTCGTTATGTCAAAATTATTATTTGTTTGCTTCACATAAGCGCTTCCGCTGGTGAAAATGTCAAAAAGCGATTTTGACCCGCTGATTCATCGCTTGATGGTTTCAATGTATGGTCATTTGAAGTCAGGAAATGTCTTTTTCAATGAAGTAAAAAATCATTTGACAAAGTACATCACAATCGCTTGAGATATATTTGACACAAACATCGTGAAATGTAATTTTTGTTCATATATGTTTATATTTATGCAAGCTGGTGAGAAAATTCTGAAGCAAAGTGTCAACCAAGTTAGTTATAGGTCTAAAGAATAATTTCACCGAAAACCACAGCTCATTGTGTTGAACTCAAGTTATTTACTGTCGCTGGGGCTTTTAAGCATCTGTCCTATTTTTAAGACTCTGGGATCGCTTGAGTTAAATTTCTGGATGTATTCCGCTGTTTTTATGAATTTTCAAAGTTTAGCTTCGATCAAACCCGAGAAAGTCTCGGTTGACTGTGTCTCCTGGCAATATAGTGGATTCAGATCTTTTGACTCGAAACAGACATTTTGGCTTTTGTACCACCCTATAGACTTCTCTGCCACCGTTAGGGCATCTTCAGCGGCGGTCTATTTTTAGAAAAACGTTATACCTGATTTGCATCAGCGAAACTTGAATAGAACTAGCAAAAATAGACCAACTTTACCTTCCCCGCACCGGTGTTGTAATTCTTTTTGTTAAATCCGCCAACACATGTTATCCTGTCGATTATTCAACATGAGATACCAGAAGTTTTTTTTTTCAGAGATCGCAGATTTTTCACAAACATTTTGCAATTGATTAGTTTGACCAAATAGTGTTTAATGCCAGTAGTGCGTCGTTAGCTGACGACATGAAATACTTGTTCTTTTGTTTGGCTGAAGGTGAGTGTGTGAATGCATACATTTCATTAAAACGATATTAGATAATGCTGATTTGTAGTTTGGCAGCGGATAAACAAGAGTCGAAACGGAGAGGGTCACATCTGGATGACGCCCCAACGTCAACCGTGATTTCCGTTCCGGTCATCAGAAGCTGTTCCATGACTACTTTAGCAACACGCAAACCTACAACGAGAAACACTTTCTGTGTTTCCGCCATAGAGAGGTGTTCCTGGACATTATGCGAAAACTAGAGTCAACTAGAGGTTTCTCCAAAATTTATCTGTCTTAGTGTATTTGCTAGCGCTTATCACTGACCAATTTAATCATTAAACAGATTCTTTACTTGAAGACTTCATCACTTTTCATTTCGAGCAATCGAAATACCATTCGGAATATCGGAACCTCCGCATTTCGATCTAGTCAGCGTTTTCTGAATATGCAGTTTTTGTAAAAAAAAAAAGACAAGCATTCGTTATTTAGGAATGAAACGAAAAGGCAACATTCACTAGCACCGGGAGCAACTAGAGGAATTATCAGCATCCGAAACGAGCAACACAACTTTTTGTCCACCGCCAGCATAACACGCAGCAAACACGGTTTCTTTTCGGCTCACAAATATTCCTCAGAACGAGGGGCGAATCACTAGATATAACTGAATCGAAAGTGTGTAGGAAATTGAAAAAAAAAAAGCGTTGAAAAGAGCATCAGCGTGATCAATGAGCTTGTCAGAAAGCGTACAAATAATTCAAATGCGCCCCTCAAAATGTAACAGAAGCATGCAGCACAAAAATGCGCCAATGCGTTGAAAAATGCTTGAAAATGATACAATGTGACCAGCATGAGGCACGTGAACTGAAAACGCATAAGGGATTCGTGCTTCGCTTCAGAATTACACTCAATCAAAATTAGCTACGGTTCGGTAAAAGCTGAAATTTTACTCAATAATTGGCATTATCAAGTTAGCGTGAAGTGTTTTGAAACGGCATTTTTCTTGTTCCAAATTGCATGCAAGAATAGATCAAAACACATACCAGTTTTAAACGATGCAGGATCCAGTATAAAACAAAATTACGTACAACACCTGAACGTTCAATCCTTGCACATCGCGAGTCCCCTCGTGTGTTCAAGCAACGACAGACATATTGAATTTGACTTTTTGCTTGAGTGTAGGAGAGTTTTAATAAAGACGCAGTTGAGATAAAACGAAGCCTGTTTTTGATTCGACGCAAATCCCCAGAAAACCAATTCCCACTGAGCAAGTTTTACGGAACAGTTTGAATCCCTCGAACCGGATATTGATTTGGATGGTTTTTTGTGATGGTTTGAGCCGAAAGTTCATGCGAAAAGCGTACGCTTTCTCGCGAATAATTGCACCGTGTGCAAATAGTTTGGATCTCCCCATTTAATGTATCGTGAGCGCGGCACTGCTGTGTGTGTGTGTGTAAATCATGCTCCAAATTGCGACGTACCTGAACCATGAACACAGGATGAAGTATGGATGCCGCCGAGCAGCAAAGAGATGTTCGTAACACCGAACAGAAGCCAGGTGATAGTGTCGTGCTGCAAAACATAAACAGCGAATTTCTTTGTCGAAAAAAGAATAAAGCAGTCTGGCATGATGCGGGAAAAATCCCAGTAGTAGATACTCCAATCGTGAATCGCAACATAACCCTCGAAAAATTTAAGTTGATGCTCTGACTCGATCAGTGTCGATTTATCCTCCATCGAATACGGTGCCAAATTGTCAACCCCGGGAACAGTGGCAGCAAGTCAGGCAGCGCAGCAAGCAACAACGATTTGGGAGCAACAAAAAATGAAGCAGAAACTTGAACTGGTTGCTGGATCGACGTGATTTGTTGAAGGTAGTTTTCACCAGCTTTACTTCGAAGGAGCTAGAAGAAGAAGCGATAATATTCACTGGCTGGAATTTTGCAGTCGGAAAATGCACGTATTACCGTGTTACGTATGATCAACTTGAGAAGATACATTTCGAAATTTGTGATTATCGTTTCTCGGGAGCAACGGAAGGAGCACACGGATGAAAGTATTTCCGGTATGATAAATACCACAATAAGGTGTTCGTGCAGATCCGCATTGTCAGCAGCAATCGCGAAGTCTGAAGAGCTGGAGAAGAAAGGCGTAAAGGCAAGAACTCGTTGAAACTTACCAGTGGCATCCGGTACACCACAGCAACCTGCTCTAGTGAATGCTGCTGTTCCGCATCTACATGTACCTCTTACCGACATTCGACGGAAACCCTGAAAACTGGTATTCGTTTAAATGCACGTTCCAGACTATTATGGATAGATATCCTAACGAATCTCCCGCAATCAAAGCTCTCATCATCTGAAGAATTCGCTTATCGGAAGTGCTTCAGATAAAATTGACCAGAGATGTGACCAATAATAATGATTACAAGGCTGCATGGAAGGTTCTAGGAAGACGCATATGAAGATGATAAGGTTGACCATCGATACGCATATCGACGCCTCGGAGATGTTACCCAGGATGACACGGAAAACGGAGAAGAATTGCGAAAAGCTGCCAATCGGAAAGCTGCCTCGGTAGACATGTCGACGCTCTGGCAACTCTCCCAACTGCCCGTGGTGCAGGACCTGGAGAGATTGATCCTCATCAACAACGATTGCCAAGCGTCTGAGACAAGGTTGCGCGAACGTTGTGGAAAGTCGCAGCTAGACCAAGAAGAACGGACCGTCATTCAGCGAGATGATGAATTTTCTTCGTGAACGATGCCGATCATACTCCGTGAAGGTTAAGCGTTATCCGGAGCACCGTATGCAACCAAACACAGTGAAGCAAAAGGGAAAATCGGAACCGAGGAACTTTCCAGCGAAGAATTTTCGTCCGGGTGAGTTAAGGAATGCCGTCCCTGCTGGCAAGCAACGACTCATAGCTATTTATAAATGCGAAGAGCCTACGAAGCCAGGCATCGCTGATCGCCACATCAGAAGTGAAAACAATTGGCCTATGTTTCAATCCGCCTTCGCTGTCATCGCAACCGTGGATTGTAAGTCCGAGCAATCATATGCAAAACCGCAAGGCCGGAAAAAGCACCACAGTCTCCTCCATAACGACAATTCCAGGTAAGAATCCGTTAACTCCAACCTTCAGCTACCGATATGACGAATAGCAACGAACAAGCTACTGTTCAATCCCAGGGATCTCGTGAACTGTACCCGGGTACAATCTGTGATGAAACACGGCGCTACTATCAACCGCAAACGTTCTGGTATGTGGATCAAGAGAACAAATCTGTCGTGTCACTCCTGATTCTACCTGATCTCAACATCATGTCTTGAAGAGTTTATGAGGGAGCTGAACGGTTTGGAGAGAAACTGATATTCTGCTGGCCGGATTGAACAATGCTGGAGACTTCGTGTCATACAGCCGCACCGTGATCTTTCAAAATAACCCAATTTGATGCCGTTTGGATTTTGCGGTGCCCGGGCAGACCGCTGACCTGTTGATGGCTGAATGATATTTTGTCAGGCCGATTCCCAAGTGATTTTGTTTAGCTGATCCGTCTTTCCATGTACCTGACGAGCAGTTCATTTACAATTGCGCAGAAAATATTTTACGATCTCACTCAAGGGAAGGAAGAATGAAGATAAGCAACGAATCACCTACTTTGGTGGAAACTCAACTAGGATGGATCGTTAGTGGATCAGTGAACACAAGCAACAACAAGCTGCCCACGCACTCGGCTGGCACCTATGCGGTAACCAACGAGGATTTGAATCAAACTTTGTCGAAGTTTTGGGAGCCAGAAGCTTGTGGCG
>JASCZW010005454.1:0-241648 GCA_034211315.2 Aedes japonicus | reverse complement strand
GACCGGTGTGTAAACGTAAAAAGAGTGTAATGCAATGCGTGTAAAATGGCAACAAAAAAACGCGTAAAGGCAGTAAACGGCATGCCAGGTAGAAGGCAAAAAAAAACGGTACAAATACAGAAACGAAATGTAAGGTAAAAGGTACAACCAGGTAAATATGAAAATGTGCAGTGTGTAAATAAAGCACAAATGTGTGTGCGCGCGCGGTATGCAGGTAAAGGCATGCGGCAAATGTGTGCGTGTGTGTGTGTGCGTGCGCGTGTGCGCAGAACCGCAGGTAAAGGCAGGTGCGCGTAAATGCAGTGCGCGTGCGCGGTAAATGCGCGCGTGTGTGCGTGTGTGTGTGTGTGTGTGCGCGCGCGCGTGCACGGTAAAAAAAAAAAAAAGTAAAATGTGTGTGTAAATAGCGCGTGTGTGTGTGTGTGTGTGTGCGTGTGTGTGTGTGCGCACCGGCATCGATCCAACCGCCCGACGCCGATTTTTTTTTTTTTTTTTTTTTTTTTTTTTCGCGCAACAGAGAAAGCGCGCGCGCGCGCGCGCGCGCGCGCGCGCGCGCAGAACTGAAAAAAAAAAAAAGTAAGAAGGTGTGCGTGTGCGTGCAGGCAAAAAAAGAAAGTAGTATAGTGCGTGCGTGTGTGTGTGTGTGTGTGTAGAAATAGGTTTACGTCATACGGTTTTTCCCCATTCCAACAAGATGTTAAGTCAGCTGGAATGATATCAGTCAACAAATAAACAAACAAAATACAATTATCTGTTCTTATACAATGTAAATATGTCAAACTCAAAATGAAGAAAGGTACGTATCATATTTAATTATATTTGCATCTAAAACCTTCTCAGCTGCATATCCAGAACATCCACAAACAAAAGATTTCGATAGTCAATCCTACAAGAGACGAACCTGTCTCTGCTGCTGCCATCCGTGGACTGCTATCCATGGCAAGTTCCGTTACAATGTAAAAATATGAATTTCATGTTTTCATATCCATCCTTTGCATTGAATTAGGCGTGCTCCTCCAGGAAAAAAAATAACGAACAGAAACATTTTTCCGCTTCATTATGGTCCTGAAGGAGCTAAAAGCCAGCAACAACGCAAACACAAAATGCGAGCAATGTATCATAAGTAGAAAGATTATTACTTTAGTTTACTAAACATCCATTTAATAAATTCAATGTACCACATTACAAAAATGGCCAATATATTTGTTTTTTTAGATAATGAATCCTTCTTGGTTGTTTCTAGTAGATTTTAAAATATATTACTATTTCTGAAAGATTAATAAATAAAAAGAAAATAAAGAATTGTTGTAATTGGGATTGTATTAATGTTTCATTATTTCTAGCATTACAAAATGAAAATTATATCAGAAATGGTTTTCGTTTCAGATAAGAAAAGAATGGAATTTTGTTTGCAATTCTTGATGAATTATGAAAATAAAAATAATTAAAATCAAATTAAATACTGAGCCTTAATTGAAGGTAATCTGAGAAAACCTCTGCCTCTAGCCCAAAGTTTCTGAGATTTGAGTCTAAATTCCTCAATATATGGAGTTTTACGGATTCTGTGCTCTAATTCTGATTCTCCCAAGATTTTCTGAGAGATGTTGGTAGCCAAATTTTTAATAATACTACGGAAGTTTCATTACAGAATTTCGTATTGGCTCTGGAGAAAGCTTGTTGGATTCTCAAAATTGACTAAATTTCAGAAAAACTATTCACACAAAAATGTATCTCTTTTTTTAGCTCGGTTCGGTTCAAATGACTTAATGTGGATTGACCAAATGAGTTAATTTATCAGTCGTGGTTTGCTGCCATACCTGGCAGAGCGCTCCGCAACTTTAAGGAGCACTCATGCTGAATTTGACGCTGGTCGGACATTGGTGGCTCCAGCGCAGCGCAAAACTACGGCTGAGTAAACCTCAGTAATGCTGGCCCTGCTTTAACAATTTGAGGCTGACGAGGTTCTTACATTTCAATGAGGCCAAATTGACCAGCCCCTACTTTGAGAGCAATACTGGTCACTACAAATGAAACTAGATTTGCAAACATAGTTATCGCTTAATTATTTAGGTTGTTTATAATTCAATGAAGGACTTCGCAGTTATCTTTGATGGAATGATGCTCATTCCATGCAGACATAGGCAAAACTGAAACCTCAAAAATTTCAATCCTGGGGGGTCTGGCTCGATGAACATCTGAGTTTTGGATAAGTAAATGCAGAAATGTTTGAATTTTTAATTAAAAATATGTAAATAAATAGTCAGTTGTATCCAACATTTTGAAAATCATAAAAACAATATATTGACCATCTTAGCAAATTTTATATTACTAATTATTTTGATCAATATTTTAATAAAACAAGAAGTGATAATCTTCTACTTACAAAAATATACTAAAACGATCCAGCGGTTCAGACATGATCTTCACAAATAAAATTTCGAAAATGTCGATTTTTCTGCACTCTACATCGAACATGGTCACTCCAAACAAAAAAATAAAAAATACGGGTCTTATTATTTTCAATGAAGAACATACCAAGCGGTTTTTGAGCAAAATTTGGATTAACTTTTTTTTCAACTCTATTCTTTTCCCGTGGAATTGCTGCATATATATATAAATATATATATATATATATATATATATATATATATATATATATATATATATATATATATATATATATATATATATATATATATATATATATATATATATATATATATATATATATATATATATATATATATATATATATATATATATATATATATATATATATATATATATATATATATATATATATATTATATGTTCCACGGGAAAAGAATAGAGCTGAAAAAAAAGACCCGTATCTTTTTTTATTTTTTGTACAGTGGGTGACCACGATTCGATATAGGGTTGTCAGAAAATCGATATTTTTCGAAATTTTTGATTTTTAAAAAATCATAACTCTTTGGAACCGCTGATCGATTTCTTCAATATTTTTTTATAAATAGAGAGATGATCGACGTCTTGGTTAGGGAAATGCTGGTTAAAAATTCAATGTACTCAAATTGTCATAAATGGTCCACATATTTGTTTTTTATGATTTTTCAAACGTCGAATTCACAACGACTATTTATTTTTATATTTTTTTTTTTATAAAAAATCAAACATTTTTTACATAACATATCAAAGTAAATCTCAAATGTTCTATCAAGCCGTTTTTGAGCTGCCAATTTTTGAAAATTCTTCAAAAGTTTTTTTGCCTATACACACATGGAATGAGAGCATCATTTTCCATCACTTCAAAATAACTGGTGCAGGGGATCATTTCAGTGAAGTTATCAAACTTATTCCTCAATAAATTCATGTTAACCATGTTTACAAATCTAGTTTTATTTGTGAAGCAATGTACCCATCATCAAGTAGAGGCTGGTCCAATTCTGACCCCATTAAATGTAAGAACTATAAATCAGCCTCAAATTGTTTAAATGCAGAGACCAACATTGCTAGGTTTCACTCAGCCATGGTTTGACGCAATAACTGGAGCCACAATGGTCTGTTAGCGTCCAAATTCAGCATGAGTGCTCATAAGGATTGCAGGGGCACTCATGCCGAATTTGAGTTGTAGCGTAAACCACGACTGAGTAAACTTAACTCATATTTTGAATTATTCCACATTAGGGTCATTTTGAGGGAACCGAACCGAAACTAGAATACAAATTGTTTAAGCGTATAGAACATTTTTTCTCAAATTTTGTCAATTTTGAAGTCCAACAAACACAATTTCTCCGACCAATGCAATCTACGTTGAAATTCTTTGTGTAATGAAAACTTTCCATTGGTATTATTAAAAATTTGGCTACCAGCGCTGTCTGAGAGAATCTTGGGAGGTCGGAATTGGCCACAGGGTCAGGATTGGACCAGGCTCCGTTATATTGAAGAATTAGACAAAGCTTTAGACTACAAGCAAAGGTTTTCTCAGATAACATTCAATTAAAACTCAGCATTTAATTTGATTATTTAATTATTTTTATTTTTCATAATTCATTAAAAAAAATACAAAGCAAAATTCTTACAATTTAACGCACTTTTCTTCATCTGAAAACGAAAACCGTTTCACGATAATCTAATTTTCATTTTGTGGCTTAAAGTAATGAAACGATTGTGTCCCAGAGATTTGTTTTACAGGAGTATAACTGTTTTTTATTTTCTTTTCCATTGCATTGTAATCTTTTTCCGAGAAAAACAAGTAATATATTTTGGAATCTACTTTAGAAACAGCCCATGAGTAAAGTTCGTATGCAGTTGTAATATGATGGCCTTGTAAACTTGCTTTTGAAGCGTTTCGCTTTAGAACGCCTCTTAAAGCGTCACAAGGCCCTTTTCCATGGCAAGTGGCAAAAAAGTTCCACTCTCCATTAAGACCGAAGTCCTTGTACATGTGACACAAATTGAAAGCAGTCATCTTATTTCTGTATTGACTGCCTTCATTAGAAAAAAAATGGATATTTTTCAGGTGAGGTAGCTTTTTTTTAATGAAATTCACACAATTTGTTACAAACAGCCGAACGGCAACATGGTTATGTATAGTAAATTCTGCGATTGCTATGAAGCTTGTAAACTTTAAATTTTGTGCTTCATCCTTATAATATATGGCAAAAGGATGGATTGTGCATTGAGCGTTTGCCCAATGAAAACCTTGTATAGCGTCCAGAATAACAAAAGAGTAATTTTCAAAGAAGTCAGCAATTATAATGCAGTGAGTTGCTTCCAAATTAATTTTAAGTTGTTTTAAGTAGTTACCTTGTTGCTCTGCAATAAAATTATGCGGAGATAATTCGCTTAATTTTTCTAAAAATGTTTCCACAAACTCTTCTGCATTGAATTTAGATGACAACGATCTGTTTGCTTCTATTTTTTAAATTCTAAGGAATCGATGTTTTCAAGAAAATTCATCAGGTCATTCTCCAGTGTCTGCGTACCCTGGCAATGATCACAGATTTTCAACCAACATTTCTCTGTAGGATTTTCACAGAGTAATTTAAAAAAACAAGTTAAGATACGGGGGGGGGGGGGGGTTAAGGGTTTTAAACATTAATTTAACATTCTGATGATAAATGCATACGCAGACAGTATGCGTTGCAATTGAACCAGCCAGAATACAATTTTTTGGGCGGCTACTGAAAAACATTGAAAATCCAATTTAAAAAGTAACACATTGCTCCTTGAAAATTGAACATGGTTCAGAAACTGTGAGTTCTTGATTTTCACATTCTAGATTAACTGCACTTGGAGTTGCTGGCTCGTTTTCTTTCTTGATAAAACGATAAAGTCTGCAATAGCAGGTATTACAAAAGTAGGAATTGCTTTTATCCAACTTTGTTCTCCTTTCCACTGTATAACCATAAAGTTTAGGAGTAGGTTTCCTGTAACTATTAATTTAAACATGGCAATTTGAGCAGTCGTGCTTCATTGTATTAAACGTTTCTTTAGTAAGGTTTCAGTTCGGTTCACTCAATGTGGATTAATTCAAAGTATGAGTTAAGTTTACTCAGTCGTGGTTTACGCTACAACTCAAATTCGGCGTGAGTGCCCCGAAATATTTAAATTTTAAGTTAAACTTTGCCGGAAAACCGAGCGCGCCTTGTGGAAGGATACCGGCAACTACAACGCCATAAATGGAATGGTGCGGAACAAGCGAAAATACAGACCGTCGTTAGTTAATAATGGTGTTCAGGTTTCCTAGCGCTGTTTTCTGAAAGACACGTGGGATCTTCTTCTGCTCTTCTGCTTGCACGTTCGAAATCAGCAGCAACTACGTCCGCTGGTAGCGTTTACAGTTTTGTCCAACGACGAAAACCAGATAGTCTTCCGGCCGGTGACACACCCTCGCACATTTTCACTTCGAGGCGGCGATCCTTCGATTTTCTTACTTTCTTCCGGTAGAGTTGTATTCGCTCAGTGACAACTGAAATTTTCCGCTGCAAAACCTCACTCACTACCGAAACTCTGATCATAAAATAGTCAACTTAGGTTCACAAAACACGTTAACAACAAATTTTTAACTGTTAAAAATCAATATAGAACTATTTTCAATTCGAGGAAAAAAGGCAGCTGAAAAATCAACACGTCAGATTTCTAGCGCGGTTTACTTCGATCCTTCTAAACGAGAGTAAAATATCATTTAAAACACAAATACAAATATGATTTGCCAAATAAAATGATTAAAACTAAAAAAACATGACTTTTTAGTTATTTTGAAAGCGTATAAGCACGCTTTCTGGAACAGCCCATAGATGCATGCGAAGCAAGGCTCGCTCCGGGTCCAGCTAGTACGTTAATAAAACTTGATAAAGCTGAATAGTTTTTGGCAATGTTACTTGCTCGTTAGCATTAGGAATGAAGGGTCAACACTGTTATTCGAAGTTGCCGTTAATTGAGTAGATTTTTTGGCTAACAGAAGAAAGCCGTCTCTTGGAACTAGCACTTCATTATTGCACTCAGTCTCGCTTGCGTTTTAAAAGAGATGATACTTGGCCTTTTTTTCCTGTGGTCATCGTTAGGAATAGGCTCAGTTCATTCTCGGCTCTCGTATTGTTAGGAGTTTTATAGCCGTAATATTTCAAGTTACCATAAAAACGTGAACATTGCTGTGCAGTTTTTATGGTAATCAACCCCACATTCTTTCAGTGGCTGCGTGTATGCCATATGGCTTTATTCATCCTTGTCGAGTTCGATTTGTGCTGAAGCGAGAAAAATTCAAAATAAATCTGTCGACTGACGACTCCGCATCAGGGGGAAAATGGTGGGGGGAATGCCTAGAGGAACTGCGCGTTTCTTTTATGGAAAGTCGTTTTTACCAATTTCGTCAACAACGCTACTACGGGGGATGAAAATAACGAGGAATCTTGACACAAAGCTGCATTTTGTATGGCACAAGCCCATTCAGACACACACCGGTTAGCGAGCGCAGTGCCAATTTACGGAGGGTGTACACTGCCACTCAGAGCTCGCACACATTTTCCTCGCCCATTCATACACCCAAGAGGACGGAACGGGCCGGGACCGGCCAAAGATAGACGCGTTGGCTCTCCAACCAGATTCAGAATATGGCAGTGCGCACGATTCATGTCTCAAGTAGGTTGTAAAAAATGCTGTGGCACTCCAGCGCACATCAGGCACCAACCGACCGACCCGTGTAGCGACATTCGCTGAGTGGATTTGTGCTGTTTTACTTTTTTCATTCACCCGGGTTTTACTTGGTTCGGTTTTTCATTCATGGAAATTGTAATAATATGGCTCATGTGCTTCCCCCAAGCAGCCCACGTCGTCGTCAACGTCGAGCTTCTCGTGTGGAATCGAGTGTGATGCTCGTAACACTGTGGGTAGGTTGAAATTACTTTGGATGAAACGTGCTTTGAGTTTTGAGGTGAGATTCTGCAGGTTCATTATGAAACAAAATTCTGATTGCGTTTGTTTACCTAGTTGGAGAAAAGCAAGGCAAGTTCTGCAAATGAATTTCCATGTATAAATTCATATTCAATACAAAGCAAGGTTCAAATTTAAAAAATCTCATCATTATTTAAATTAGAGAAAGAGAGAAATAGTTTCTTTTTACCTTTAAAACTGATGCTGATACGCGTGCTTACTACAATGCCATCGCCGTCGATGATGCCAACCGCCGATATAAACCTGTCCCATCCGGGAAACGCTATAGCATGCGTCCATCCGCTCTTTCATGAATTTATGCTGACTGCTACAAACCTCACACATGCACACGCACCCAAACCGTCAGCAGTTTACTGTGGCCCTAATGATATGCATGCACACGGCAGTCAGCGAACGTTTGAAGCCCACCCCACCCCACATCACCCGATCGAAACAAACCGGGAGGTTCTAGCTATTTGAATTTCCTCACACACGACGTCCTGCTCCGCCGAACGGCGATATTTGAGAAGGTCTACGCATCCAATAATAAATGCTGAATTCATTAACTCGAAGAGCCAGCGAATTTCCGATTGGTTTGATGATATCGACGAATATTCGAAAAAACTTTGGAACCTGACTCAGCCCGGCTATTGAATTACGGTGACCTTGCTAATAAGCATTTCATCAACCGAAGGAAGTTGGATCAAAATCAGAGCCCGGTTTCCTCTAACAGAAGAATATGACACATGGGCGAACGAAGCGAGCGTCAGCACTTCCCCTCGGCGTCGATTGGCGATCAAGGAGAGAATGGCTCGGATCCAATTCAAGCTCATCATCTGTAATGCAACGCATCAAAAAAACACCGGCCGGCAAGTGCTTCCTCTTTGGCAACATGGATCTTCCCTCTCGCTCTCTCGGCCCCATTCACAGTTCTGCTACAAAACGAATGTTTATGTATATTTAAATTGATAGTCAACAAAGTCATCACCATCCGTATGGTCAACGATTCAGCATACATACGGGAACAAGTTCCTCTACGGATTGGATTGTTACAGCTATTCTCGTTAGCTAATATATTATTCGCTAGGGGGGCATTAAAATTTGCAGTATTCGTAATACACCGCCTTACTTAGTGAAATTCACAACCTGAAATACCTACCGGAATTCCAGGAAGTAATAGAATATTGTTGATAATTTTTGGAGTGCACCAGCACAGTGCATAACGCAAATACAGTGTATGCATTATTTTAACAAATATGAATCCGAACCGGAAGTTGCTGATAGAGATACAAATCGACGACAGATTCGAATAAAAATGAAGGAAGTGTGGAATTTGTCGCATTGAACGAACAGCTGAAGCGATACGCCAAATTTGCTTTGCCACGAAAAGTATTAGAGTATCAATTATAATGTATAATGATTGGCCTACTTTGATGTAAATAGAAGAAGTCGCAGTGTGAACTTGCATTTATTATTATTGTAGTTGTATGCAAGAGAAAGCTTCCTTAGCTTCCCTTAGCTGGGGCCTCCTTTAGCTCAATCGGCGAAGGCACAGCTAAAAAGCAACACCATGCTAGAGTTGGCTGGGTACGATTCCCGGTCTGGTCTAGGAATTTTTCGTTAAGAAAAGGTCGACTCCCTGGGCATGGGATATGATTTTTCTTGCCGATGATACCCCGTTTGGCATACGGAAGTTTGACCAAATGGACGTTTGTCATAAAGAAGTTTGGCCAAATGGACGCTTAGCCGAATTGGCGTTTGGCTGGAATTTTTTTTCAATGATCAGTAAAACTCAAAAGAACTGAAATCTCACAAAAGAGTAAAAAACCGAGCAAGCGCTTGAATCAGAAGTTTGCTTTCAGATACAGTAATATGTATTGTCATAAAAGGCCCATGTGCATATAATCAAAAGAAGGTATCTTTCGAAAGAACTGCATATTTCTTCAATATTATTAAAAATAATGAGTTATTTTTGACATAATACATTTTTCCACCTAAAATCAGGAGTTTAAGATTTTTTCAAAACATATTCATCCTTCTCGTGTATATGATCGAATAGCCGAATCACAATTTTTGCCTTTTTGAACACAAAAATTTCGGTTTTTAGTGGGCTGTAAAATGGTGAGTAGAAAACTGGGAAGGAGCGAGCGTCCCCGCAAAATAGCTACAAGTTCCTACCGCATGTTTCCACGCATTAAGAGATGACAAAGACCGCCAGCTATAGGTTGCGTACTTAGCTAGTACTGCAGCCTGGGCACTGTTGTCCTTCTGACTTCAGGTAGAATGAGAAGTTGCGTGCCAAGTCCATCAACAGCGACTGAGTAAGAAAAGTAGTGAGGTATCGCGTCAGCTATACCTAAGGTGGCAGCTCCCTCAACGCGAGTAGGCAGTAGGCATACCGACCTCGGTAAGATAGCAGGCTGAAATTTTACCGTCCCACAAAAGATGGGAGTATTCTTTATACGGTATATAATTTCAGATCATCCATGGAATTCCCAAATATTGTACAGTAGTATTGTATAGTAGTTACAAAAATCAAAACTTTGTTCGTCCAAAATAGTTAATTCAAAAACTAACACTATTGTTTATGATCCTACATTTCTATTTTACAGACATAGAGATTCATGTAAGGTCCAGTAGGAAACAAGAGTTATCAAAGAATTTCCGGTTTTTTTTTCTACTATTTTCATTTTGGATTCACTGTGTTTCCATTTGGCAATCATACTTGTATAATATTAATTCAGAATAATTGTTTGCTTAAATTTTTTTTGCTATTTTGATAGGCTGCCAGATAATCAAGTTTATTTTATTATATCACGTTGGATTTTTCGTCATTTTAGAGTTTCAATCATCTAACACCGCTACGGAAGAGGCAAATAATGCCGTTATTTGCCTCTCCCGTTGCGCTGTTACATTATTAAGTGTACATCATTCAGTATTTATTTACAACATCGTCTTACTTCCATCACATCATGACCTTCATATTAAAATATAAAAAACCTGATTTAGGCGGTATCTGGCTTAAACTAACACGAAATAGTCCTTCAATTTATGATATCGAGCATTCCATATATGTCAATTATATAACGCAGAAAATTAAAGCTGCGGTAGGCTTTTGAAAATTAAAGAATCTGTGGCGTTTGTACTTATTACTGAATGACTGAATGTGTTTTTCATTTCCGATTTGCAAATTGACTTTTTACCAATTCCGAGCTGATCTAATTCATGCAGCGCTGTGTGCCATTTGGCTAGTGCTTGATTTTACATTCAATCTTTGTCATTGCTTCATCATAACTCACAATATTATGATATTTGGTAATATTGTTTAATTGATTTTACTTTATAGATGATTTAAACATTACTCATTGCTTTTTTTTTGCCCACTTGTCTTTGACTCCCTGCCAATTGAATCTACCTTTTCCGATCTCGGTAGCAATAGCTATTAAGCCAGAAAAAATAAAAGCGGATTGCCAGATCAGTATCAAGCAGCAAATAGTGACCATGGCAATAGTAAATTAAAATGTGTGAATGTTAGTGTACAATTTTTCATTTACATAAGTTTATACACTATGACAAAATATTTTATGGGTATTGGGAGGGACCATCAGGGCACCCGATTGAAGCACTCTGGATGGGGAGAGTGGGAATGCCAACTCCCTATCGCTCGTCTCCCCGCCCATTGGGGCATCCTCATGTTAGATGGCTTGCTCCTTTGACCAATTGTTCAATTTTGTTGTTGGAAGGAGATTCTATATATCCCTGCGGATGCGTATAAGTGAGGTTGCCTATGGATCAACCCAACCCCTTTTTGGCCCTTCATACAATGGTATGATTAGGATATTTAATTTAATTTTTTTTATTAAAAGTACGTTTATTTGTCGTTTTTTGTTTGGTAAAAAATATTCACATAATTGTTTAAACCTCGAATTCAAAATTAATTTTCAGTTCATCTATATCTATCCTACCATAACACCTATCAATGGAGGTGATATACGTAAACAAAATTTTCATTATTTGTGTTCTTCTATTCGCTGCTATTCCCTCCAATGAGGATCGGAGAAGATCATCGAAACGAATAGAACCTCTGCCAGCAGCTTTTGTTGTAATAGAGCGTAAGCGTCTCGTACTCTGCGGCAACCGAAAAACTTGTGCTGTATGGATTCAACACAGGCACTGCAATGTAGACAAATTTCTCCATCCGTTCTCCTCATGACAAACATCAGTTTATTAAAGCTTGATCAAGTCTAACAGAAAGGAAAGCCCATTGCTTTCGGGCTTAGTTCCCGTGCTACAATGGGTGGTAGTACATATCATACATTTACGCAAGAAGCTGAGCTTATCGATGTCCTTTAATTAATTTAACACAACCGTTATTTCATCCCCAATAATTACATTTTCGGGATTTAATAAATTCTTGTCAAAATTATCCTGAGGTAGTCTGCATCAGTAAACCACAATTCTACTTCCTACCCTTCATGTTCTGAATGCATCCAATGCATAAGAGGATCTTTCTTCTGGAAGAAACCATTTAAAAAAAGCATGTATTAGGACTGCAGGTTAAAGGGGGTACGGAATCAAATTTCGACACACACAAATATTCGGCAAAATTAACCCGTTCAACCAATCATCTTCAAACTTTTAGGATGTAAAATCAAACATGTTATGAATATTTTCCCATGTTTGTTTTATTCAATTTCAATTTCATATCCAACTGCACGAACCTTCTTCTTTACACTAAAGACTGAATTAGATGAAATTTGGACACACAAAATAGGTCACCAAAAATTTTCCTTGAGCCCGATTCTTTTCAAACTTTCTGGAAATAAATTATTACTAAATGGTAAAATTCTGACATCATTGGTTTATTGAACCTCTTCTCCCAACCCAAATGCCCGCACCTTTGCCTTGACCCCTTTCATCAAATTTTGGGCAATGATAGGACCGATTTGCTTACTTACTTTTAATCACACTTTCTTTAGTTCAAGTTCATTTTCTATAAGTTTTGGAGTTTTAACGAGCTTTGCCTTCATGATTGCCAAATTTTTTTTAATTGGGCGAAGTTCCGGAGTGTTTGGAGGGTTGACGTATTTTGGTACAAAAACTACATTATTATCTTTGTACCAGTCTAAGACGGGTCGGGCATAGTGGCAAGATGCCAAATCCGGCCAAAACAGTGTCGGGCCATCGTGGGATCTCAAGAAGGGCAGAAGTCGTTTTTGGAGGCATTCGTCCTTGTAGATTTGTCCGTTGACGGTCCCAGAGGTGATGAAGGGCTGACTCATTTTGCCACATCCGCAGATCGCTTGCCAGACCAGGAATTTTTTGGCGAATTTTGACAGTTTCTTCTTCCGTACACTCTCCGGAACGGCCAACTTAGAGGTGTCGACGTAGTGTTCCTGTCCTGGCATTTGTTTGGTGTCGGCTTTAATGTAGGTCTCATCGTCCATCACAATGCAGAACGGTTTTGTGAATCACTCCCTGTACAGTTTTCTTGCACGAGTTTTGGCCACCGAGTTCTGTTTATCGCTCCGTTTCGGTGCTTTTGGACCTTGTACACATGTAATCCAGAACGTTTCATTGTTTTCTGCACAAAACAAACTGAAACATTCGTCTTTTTCGCAACATCCCTGATCGAAATGTTTGGATAACGCTTAAATTGGTTCAATACCATCCTGGCCTTCTCCGGATTTAATGTGCCACGTTTTATGCCACTACCATTTTTCCGCTTGGTTGTGTTACGGTCCTTGAATGTTTTGATCCCATGAAATACGGTTGAATGTGCGATTCCGAGCTGTTTTCCGATCCATCGATGAGAAGCGTTTGGGTTTTCGAATTGAGTGCCCAAAATTTGTTGGCGCACTATTTCTTCATTCGAAGCCATCACTAAAATCACTCGACCGATTTTCACGAAACTCATTACACAATTGACACAACACAATGAAATACATTCAGTTAAAATTCCAATAATTTTTATCCACACGCTAAAAAGTTACGAACAATTGCGTGTGTCCAAATTTCATCGAATACAGTCTTTACTCATAAGGTCCTGTACAACATTTGGACCAACTTTTTTTTTGCGTGGCCATCCCTTTTTTCTTCATATCTTTCTCCGATTTTACTTCCTTGGGATGCTTCCGAAGCGCCTGCTCCATGATGGCCCAGTACTTTTCAATTGTTTGCAATTCATCATACAACTTATCAAGGTTCAATGGTTTTTGCAGAACCGGTGAAGAAAGTTTTAGGATGCGTTTAAACAACCTGGGGCTTTCACCAGTAGCGAATGGTTGTTTGTATTATTTTTACCGGTCGAATTTGTTGTCTCATCATAGTATACGGTGTGCAGAGAATATACCTTAGTTGCTGAATCTCGTGTAATTAATAACCTGCTGAAAAAGTTTGCTCAAATTTTGCATTTGTGTATTTTGCATTTGGTTGCGTGTACCGGAGGGAATGTCTTCATCAGCCTATTCGCACATCTAGGATTGTTGCCAGAATGTGATTGTAAATTTATTAATTCTCACAGCTAGGATTGTTGCCAGAACGTGAGTTAAATTTATTTCATATTTAGATGATCTGAAATCACTATTTATTTATTTGGCAGGACATCGTAATAGAGACAAACTCGAAGTCCACAATAGCCAAGCATGAAACCCTTTCTCTGTGACCCTAAGCTCCAGTAGGAATTTGCAACATCTATGAACATCTTGAAATTTCTAGGAAGATTCTAATGATCTTAGCGTAATCGTATCGATCAGCATGTTTTCCTAACTTAAAAGTTTTAATAAAAATAACCTAAACTTATAAATTAAACAACGAAGCTTTTGAACCACTCCATGAAATATATAGAAATTTGAACTATTCTTTGAATTGATTAACTCTAAAAATTGCTATATTTATGAGATTTGATCAATATCGATGAGTTCCTTTGAAGCTTATTGTTACTGCAAAGATAAGCATCTTACATCAAATTTACGGAATTATTTTACAAAAGTAAATGCGTACTGATTCTTCATTTTTACTAAGTAGTTGAACCAAGAATGAAAAATCTATCTCCTAATGATATTTAACTGTCCAGCCGTTACTCTAAAAATTTGGATATGAAGCAATGGTACTAGAATTCGGACAGAAGTAGATCACTTGTTATTAGGAGTCAATTACAGTTTTAAATCCCAACATCAAATATCCACATAATCTCGATGATTAATGGTGTCAATTTTAAACTCCGTTGAAAAACGCGGTCGACTGCAACCCCGCACACTTTAGCCCATGTAATCCGGCTTATTCGAAAACTACAACAACCCTGCAGACCGATCTCTAATAGGCTGGGGCTGGACTGGCAAAGCTTGAAGGAAATTGTACCTCCACCGTCGACCGGCCTCCCAAGAATCCAAGTGGCTATCATCTGATCGTCATTAGCCAACGACCGGCCGGTTTGAAACCGTTATATTCCCACTTACTTCCACCGATCCGTTGGCACCGGTTGAGACATGCGTGAGTCACCCTAGAAGCGAAGGGTGGAGGGGGGCAAGGGTACATATTTTAACGCCGCACCATCATGCTAAATACCTATCCGCAATGAATGAAAGCAGACTGATCGGAAGTGAAGCCAAAACCGGCACTCAACGACCGGACATTACATGCTGCGAGCGTGTGCGGTCTAATTATTTCTACCGGCCACCACCGACATCATCGCACAGGCACTGGGGATCGACAAACAATATAAACGAGAAAACCGGACGGAAGTACCATTCAGCGAGTTATGGTTTAGCCATATGGGCCGGGAAAGCGCAGGGTGTGCGCGACGCACAGATACATTTTAGCGGCATGAGTGGTCAACGATCAACGCCGGCTAGAGGAGACAGAGATGGCCGGACGCTGAGTCCGGTCACGTCCATCATCATCGACCGCAGCGCAGCGCAGTGTGACAAAAGAATTCGTCGGCGGTATTTATCGTGTCGGAGTGGGAGAGCTTGCTATTTCATAACTCGCGTGGTCGGGGTAATGTCAGAGCTCTTCGGGTTAACCTGCCTGCCGTCAAGTTTGGGTGTGCGGTGGGAATGATGTCAGTAAGTATTAATGACACTTTGTAATCCAAAAAAACCGAAGCGGTCGTTTTGGGTGACTTCGACGACCTCGATGACTCGATGATGGCCTTTCTTGGTCGATTTTATAATGTACCGCTTTTGCGCGGGGAAGGCGTGGAAGGAATGTGGGTAACCTGATTTATTCGTAAGCCACCCAGGCACGTTGAGAAAATGACTAATTATGAAGTAGTCAATTCAAAACGGGGTAGGCAATAGACAGTCAACGGTTGGAAGAAAGGCACATGCTTATAAGGAGATAAATTTGGCTGAGCGGATGAAATTAATTTTTTGTAAGCAGTTATAGCTTATTGATAATATATATATATATGTATATATGTATATACATATATATATATATATATATATATATATATATATATATATATATATATATGTTTCTATATATATATATGCATATATATATATATATATATATATATATATATATATGTATATATGCATATATATGTATATATATATATATATATATATATATATATATATATATTCTATTTAAACGCAGAGGATTCTGACAAGTAACTCAAAAAATAAAGATGAAATACATATCGCAATTCAATTTTCTGTTTAAATGAACAGACAAAATTATGTCATTTCATATTTATTTTTATATTTGGGGTAATCGCAGTGGTAGCAAGCTCTTAATTTCATCTGCACTGAAATTCTTCTATTACCAAAACTTGCTTCTATGAGCTTCTAAAGAGCGTTCCGATCAAAATTTGGTCAAACAAAAATGTGTGTGAGTCGTTCAAAGCTTTTAAGTCAAGTTCGTTTTTTTTTTCAAGTTCAGTTAATACAGAATACAGGAGAAATATTCAGCTAAGCATCCTTTTTACCGAATGCGAAATGCCGGATCTTTAACACCTGCCAGAACATTGTGTACAGTCTCCTTGTCCGCTTTATTCGCCGCAGAACGCCAGTTTGCCTTGAACTGTTTCTCGCTCACAACAGCTTTTTGAGTCTTCTTAAAGTTCCGCTTGACGATGACCCAATATTGTTCGATTGGGCGGAGCTTTGGCGTGTTGAGAGGGTTCTTGTCCTTGGGCACCACTTGAACGTTGTTGGCAGCATACCACTCCGTAATGGCAAGATGCCAAACCCGGCCAAAATGGAACGGAACAATTGTGTCGCTTCAGGAAAGGTGGTAGACGTTTTTGTAGGCACTCGCTCAGATAAATTTCCTGGTTGACGGTTCCGGTTGCAATGTAAACGTTGCTCTTCTAGCCACAGGTAGAGATGGCCTGCCACACCAGATATTTGTTCACGAACTTTGACAATTTAATGTGTTTGAAAATATCTACCACTTTTCGTCGTCCGGTTGCGGCATAACATTCCTGTCCAGGAAGCTGTTTAAAGCCTGCCTTGACGTAAGTTTCATCGTCCACGAACCACGCAATCAAACTTCGTTAGCATCGTCGTTAACAAGTTTCGTGATCGTGCTTTGGCCGACGTGTTTTGTTTATCGTCGTTCCTGCCGATCCAGCTTACCTTATCTCAAAATCTTAATAGAGGCATGATGCTACACGCACACATCTTCAAACTGAGGGGTGTGCAAAACTGATTAATGCATGATTAAAGGAAATGCGTCAGTTTAAGTCTACCAAATTTTAATCGAAACACCCTTTAGACAAAATCGGTTTTAACCCAAGGGTATTGCTTTATAAAACCACGTCACATTAGCGAGAGTCGCATTTTTCAAGATTCATATTAAATATCCAGTAATTTACGGTTCTTTTTTTTCGTTTCAGGTGTTCCAAAAGCTTCGATGCCATTTGAAACATCAATATCGTATATCGTTTTACTTACGATTGTTGCGCAATAGATGCATATTTTATCAGTATACGAACCTGCAAAAAAAAAAAAAGAATAATCAATATCATTTGTTATACAACTTATGTTTTTTTTTTTAATTTCATATAGTCATTAAATTTGCACAAAACAGAGTTCTGCATCGACATTGATTTCAAATTTGACAAATTTGCTTTTCATTTCAGCAATCAATTTTTAAACCTCTAATATAGAATATTCCTCCATCAAAAGCCTTCACTGAATATATTCATACAATTATTTAACAACATACATACACTTGCAGTTTCTTCATCGATTACCCATTAAACGGTCAATTCAAATGTTTCTTAGTTGGTAATATCGCCACAGGTAGTACGTATAGCCGATTTTTGTTTGACGTTAACACACTACTGCCATCTGGTCAGCTTAGTCATCCATCACAGTGTGCTCAACAGATGGCGCCGGTGTGTTAGTGACCATGATTTGTAGTGAAAAATGTTCGATGTGTTATGTCTGTTTGTCTGTGATATGAATGTTAATAAATTAACGGAGATGGATTAATATAAAAATATAAACATTTTCATAAAAAAAACTCGAGTAGTTACGATCTTTGGTGATAATTTTTGATGCTGCTGATCGAAAATTATGCAGAAAAAATGCATAACTACCAAATTTATAAAGATTTTTTTCCCTAAAGGGGACAAAAGGGGACAAACAATTTTGCATAGATCTTATAGATGGAAGTTTGTACTTTTAGTTCACGTACTATGTGTTTGCAAATATTTGCAAACACAGGAGTAAGAAATCTTGCAAAAACGTATATTTTTTTACACTTCAACCCCTACAACTTTTCTAATACAATAACTAGCAACTATTTTGTATCTTCAAAATGTGCGTCATTTTATACCCTAAAAGTCATCTTTGCAAAGTATTCAAATTTAAATTGAAATAAAAAAAAGTTACAGCAAAAAAACTGTTTTTTCATGTCCCACCCTAAGGAAAATTAGAAAAAACTGTTATAAAACGATACGTAGATGAGATAGAATTAAAATTTGTTCACCAAAGTTTCATTAAATTAAAATATCTACAATTCTGTTGAAGCAAAAAATCCTCTCAACCATAAGAATAAAAAGTTGCAATTATTATGAACATAAAAGGACCACCCTAGTCACAACCCAAACCAAAAGATAGATCTTATTTTAAAAATCAAATTTCCCGAAGACACCATCTGTCTAAAGTTAATGGTTTTCGAGTTATCGATTTTTGTAGTGAAATTTGTCCATTCTGACTATAGTGATGTGGGCTAAAAAGCGAAAGGTTCGTGACAACTGGCACTGTCATCCAAAAGAATTGTGTAAAGGAATGCTTGCAAAAAAAACGCGTATTGCGGTTCTTGAAGACACATAGTTGTTCCATGCTGTTTTGGAAAACAGTTTTAGGCAAATTGGCGTTCAGCATCAAATAAGGTGGATATAACAGCGGTATAAAACTGGATGGAAAGTGTCAAACGTTAAGTCCGACAGTTCGTATTTGGAAGATCGGAAGCCTAATCGAATAATTTTTCTATGTTTTATAGATGACGAACTTCAAAAAGAAATAAAGATTGATCGTTTATATAATAAACTAATCAGTGTGCACTTGATCATGTTTGACCAATTTTTGATCGTTGCACCCTTTGTCTGAAAAAGGATACCAAAAAAACCAGAGAAACAAAAGAAATAGGTTACAGTTATTTTTTTCAATTACAGTTGAGTATAAAGCGGCTAAATAAATATCTATTTTTACAAATGAATTTTTGGAAAGGCGAAAATAATACTTCGATCGTGTAAAATCAGCAGATCAAATTAGGGCTTGATAAAACTGACGAAATAGATAGGACAGAGTGCCCTAACTCTTTGGACACTCCATTCACCACTCTAGAGTTTGTGGCTAACAGCTTCAGGCATAGCATATAATCATCACTCTACTTGCTTGTACCTAGGTATCCTAGAACTTATTCTAAGGACAATGTTTTTGTAGCTGCGTTATTCTCGCAGAAGAATGTCGATGAAGAAAATATCGATTATTACATATACGCCTTTTCCAAATTTTACGGAAGATTGATATGCTCAATCAATTCATGAGAGAACGAAAAAAAACGGAGAGAACCCCAAACTACTTGTAAAAATAACAGTTCGAAGCCATAAACGACGACAAATTTCGCGAACCACTTGAACTGGCCTCTTTTTTAGTGTCAGATAACAAATATCAGCCAAGGAGCAAAACCCATAAAAATTGATTACTAATTTCAGTAGTCAACGAAAATTGCCTCCCTGCCACTGTTCCACGGCAAAAACAAAACACCGGAAATTGTTTCCTCCAAACGAAACAAAACGAAGCGTAAGAACGAATATCACGCAAACTCAGCGTCACAGAGAAATGGCACGCCAAGGCATCCAATTATTGATAAATTAGCCCCCGGTTGCGAAACTGTAATCTTCAGAATCAACCGAATCCGTCGTCGAGACGGGAGCTACTGGGAAGAGGATATCTTTAATAACAACTTTGCGAGGAAGGAAGCGACAAAAAAAAAACATAAAAACGATTGCTCAGACCGACGACGTCATCGCACCTGTCACAGTAGTCGATTGGCGTAGGGCGTGTCCGGATTTGGGGCACATCTCTGAAAAGGGGCAGTCTTCAAATTTGAAGCACGACTCACCTCAACTATCCTGTGTACGACTCTGTTTGCCAAGATCGAAGATAACGTGGTCGTATCAAATCAGAAAAAAAAGTGCATCGGCTAACATGGTCAACAGCGTAAGGAGAAAACCAAATTATGAATGAAGAGAAATTAAAGTGCGTAATCCAGTTTGACCGGACAAAGCATTAATCAATAAAAACGATCACTTCCAAACCGTAGTACGGTGACGAACAAAAATGGGCGGGTCAAAAAGTAAAATTTTGTATTAAGATTTTAAAAAGATTTTATTCCAGTACCGTAACATGACGTAACATTAGTTTTTGAAAATTCATCTTAATAGGCCACCTTTGCAAGTGCTGTATTTTTAAACAAAGTAGACTTTTAGCTGTCAATTTATATATTTTTGTTCGTATTGTTGAGGATTTTGCTAATTAATGTGGCAATTTTAAAATCTAAAATTAAAGCACATTGATATGGAGAGCAAATGCCACCTAAATAAATTTTTAGACATTTTTTTCTTGAAGTTGAATTTGTATTATCTTTATCTGATTTTTAAATTAAACTAAATTTAATTTAATTCTGTATCTGAAAATATCAAATAGGAATTAAATCATTAATTCCTCTGGAATGGAACAATTTTATTAACATTATTAAAGAAAACCACATCGAAGATAATGACATTCGTCAGTAAAACATAACCCTTTGTTATTTTTTTTTAGATTTTAATATATGATAATATAAGTTAATTTTTTTTAGGTAGATGATCTTTTTTGTTATCAGAAAAGAGCTAGATCATACAAAGGAACCACATGATACAATTCCATATCCTTAAATCTCCTACAGCACTATTCAGCAAATTAATCTCCTACAACAATAACATAAGACGCAACCCAAACCAATCAAAGTTACCCCATTTCACGGTACGTTCTAATTTAAAACCAAACATTTTCGCAGAATAGAACAATCCTCTATTTTCAGATTTGAGATAAGCTATAATCCAGCTTCTGGAAGATTTTGGCAAACGGGCCGGGTTCATTGTAGTCCGACACGGTTGCTCAACAAAATACTCCTTCCTCCGGCGGACTCAACTCAAGGAGCGTTGATGAATGGCGTCTGGTGTGACGTCCAGAGATGAAAAACAAACTTTATTTTTTATTTCTTAAACATGGGGTTCACTGAAGTTTGATGAATGTAAGACAAAAAACAAGTCGGCTCGAACGAGGTTTCCTATACAAAATTGTCGACATTTAACCGAGAGAAGAAGAAAAAAGCTGGCTCCGTTGCACTGCGTAACGTCAAGCTCTGTACAAGAAACCCACTCGAAAACTTATGAATGGACGCAGTTTCTTAACCCCTCACTGGCACAGATTCCCATTCCACCGCCGTTTTTCGCACAAAACACAGCCAGTCGGCTTCTTCGAGAGGGTTGTAATAGTTTTTTTTTTCTTCGTTCGATTTGGCGTACAAGGTAGAGGATTTTTTCTGTTAGTGCTGAAGCCGCAGTGCGCCTTATTCCATTCAGTTCATGAATAATGAATGAATGCGAGAGCGAGGTGGTGGAACCGGTTTACGCCATTAACTTTAGACTCTACGCACAAACACAAATCGCGCCGAGAGTAGGTTGAAGTGGCGGCGACGTCGACGACGACGACGACGACGACGACGACAACAGCGAACCAACGACGCGGCACCTATAGTAGACGTTTAAGGTGTCAGAAAGGGAAAAACTGTTTTTCTACTCCTTCCCGCGAATGCTGTTTTTTACTGTACAAACCTCTTCCAGCTAAAGACTGACTTACTATATGAATTACAACTATTATATGGTGCCGGAGTGAACAGTTTTTGCGTGCTGTTTTACTCTTTTGAATAAACGTTAATCGAATGCATTTATACGTAAGTGCATTGTTTTTCCCTTTTTTCTTGATGTAGTCGTGTGCTGAATGAGGGGCTATTTGTCCATCCGGTTGATGTTGATGATAACGATAAGAATAGCTTTCTTTGGGAACTGAGACCATCATGGTTGGCTGGTAATTACACCACAGGCAATGCAACGCAATCATTGAAAACAAGCAGGCAAAAGACTACCGTAATTACCAATGATTTTTGAGCTTTAATGTTACTGAGGAATTATTTATGAAACGAACAGGGGCACTTTAGCTTCATGACAATACCAGAATTTTGGCTTGTGTATGGTATTTGAGAAGGCTCCTGATCTGTCAAGTACAAATCAAAATTTAAAATTAATTATCTGCTACAGTTGACTTCCAACTTTACTTACTAACGCACAATTGAAATTGCCTTGATTTTTCTAAAAGTTCAACACTTTATCTTGAAGCACTTGAAATATTTCAATATGATAAAACGCTTTTGGGCCTGACTCGTGAATGAATATTGGAGCCATACAAGGGCGATAAAATAGGATTACAAATAATTGGTATTTTAATATCATTTTAATATGATAGTGAATATTTGCTCCAATGCTATGGTAATATTGGGTCGTTGCGGCAATGAACTGTCATGCAAAATTTTGGGGGTAATCAAGCGCTACAAATTTATCATAAGACATACTCAAAATTTTAGTTTCTGAAAACATTCATCGATAAATGAATCCAATTGAGTCCAAAAGACTATTTACAGCACTGCTTCTAACTATAGACTATTGCACGAAAAAGCTAACCTCACTTGCGACCATGAGAGTATAAGAGATAGCAATAACCGTCGTGTTCTCCGTCCTTTTTTCTCACTCACGAACTTCTGAACACAAGGGCACCAGTACAGGTATACCTCGATAGTACGTACCCTCGATAGTACGTACCCTCGATAGTACGCACCCTCGATAGTACGTACATTTTGCCTCGATAATACGTACCCTCGATAGTACGTACATATGATTCGATAGTACGTATAGCCACGATTTTAACCCTTCTTACAAATTCACCCTTCAAACAGGTTGCGGCGGTAGGACATTATTTTATTAAATATTTGTAACGGCCTTACCCGGTTAAAAATAACTATACAATAACAATACAATAATATAAAATAACATTAAAGTCTATTGCCGACCATGAATCTTATTGTCCACGTATTAGATAAATGAAAAATGCATATTGTCATTACAGTAGATCTACTATTCCCCCTATATGCTAGAATTTTCAACAATTGCAAAACAATACAATCAATAGTAGATAATTGACTCAGATTTGTTCGGGAAAAAATGATTTTTTCCATAGTTAAGATACATAACAACCCCCTTATTCTATTGTCGATGCCTCAATCTATCTATATAAATAAAAATGAGTTGGGGTTCCTTTGTCACGATTTAACTCGCGAGCGGAAGGACCGTTTGGCATGAAAATTTGTATGCAGGGATTTTTGAGGCTGGGCAATATTTTTAAGATAGTAAGATTTGATTTATTTGTCGTCAATCAAAGTAGACCAATTCTATTACATGATATACTTAATGTCTATTTATCCATACCAGGTTACCTAGGTAAACTTCTAAAGAAAACTTTTTTAAGCGTGTTTTTGTTCATTGTTACATCAATTGTTTCGCAATATTTGTTATAACTGGACATCATTCTATTTAGTGGCCCATTCTTGGCATAATTAGTTCTGTGATTGTTAATATAAAACAAATGTCTATTTCTAAGAATACGAGTGGGAGTATAAAAATTTAGGTTTTCTAATATATCTGTAGTATTCACTCTTTGTGCAATAACGTCGTTTATAAAGCTATCATTGCAAACTCTCTTCGTTTTTTAGGCTCGTCTAAATTTATCAACATGCATCGTGACTCATACGATGGTAGCGGTAAAGTCGTCCAACCTAATTTACGTAGAGCAAACAATAAAAACTGTTTTTGGACTGATTCAATACGGTTTGCATGAGTATCTTGATATGGAGCCCAAACTATACTACAATATTCAAGAAGGGGCCTCACATATGTGATGTACAACGTTTTGATTGTGTATGGATCTTTAAAGTGGAAGCTAAATCTTTTAATAAACCCTAGCATGTTGTATGCCTTATGTATAATGTTATTATAGTGATCAACAAATGATAATTTTGAGTCAAGTATAATTCCTAAGTCTCTAACTTCACTGCATCTTTGAACTGTGTTCTGGCCTATAGTTATTGCTTCTTGTCTTATAACATGTTTTCTTGTAAATGATATAGAATTGCATTTTTTCACATTAAGCTCAAGCAAATTTTTTGAACACCAGTCGTGAAAATTATTAATTTCATTCTGAAATACTACAAGATCAGATGATTTACATATTTCTAGATAAAGTTTCATATCGTCTGCATATATTGACACGTTCAGTCGACTTAAAACGTGGTCTACATCGTTAACAAACAAAATGAACAGTAATGGACCAAGATGGGAACCCTGTGGTACACCAGATGTCACATTCACTACTGATGACAAGTTTCCCTCAAGTCTTACTCTTTGTGTTCTACCAGTCAGGTATGACTGAACCCACTTTAATAGTCCGCAATTAAATCCTAGCTTAGATAATTTAAAAAGCAATAAAGGAATGTCGACTTTATCAAATGCTTTACTAAAGTCAGTATATAATGCCTCAACATAATTTCCTCTATCCATTGCATTTATAGAAAATGTAACAAAGTTTAATAAGTTTGTAGTCGTTGAACGTCCTTTAACAAACCCATGTTGTTTGCTAGAAATTAAATTTTTAACTTGAGAGAAAATATTTTGATTGATTATAGACTCGAACAATTTAGGAATGCATGATAAAATGGCAATCCCTCGATAATTTTTTATATCTGCTTTTTTGCCACTTTTGAATATCGGAATTAAAAACGATTCTTTCCAAATTGATGGAAGAATACTGGATTCTAGAGAAAGGTTAAACAGCCAAAACAAAGGTTTCACTAGTTCCGTTGATACTGACTTTAAGAATACTGGCGGCAAACCATCTGGTCCTGCACCCTTTGATGCATCCAAAGTATTTAGAGAAAGAAAGATTTCGCTGAGGGATATATTATCAACTGAAATGTCACTCAGTGGCTCAGGAAGGTATGTAAAGTATTGATAATCCCTGTCATTTTCGTCATGAGATGTGTGAACATCTTGAAAAAAATCTGCAAATAAATGACTGATCTCATTAGTGAACCCCTGTTATTCAAGAAAAAAAACTTATTTAAAAAAAACCATAATCGTGCCAGTTATATCAAATTTTCCTTCATTTAGTTGCAAGCATAGCAGCGCACGCACCGGGTTCAGCTAGTTAACAATACATTCAATTGTAAATCTATGAGAATTTTTTTATCGAGAGGCCGCGGTTTTGATTCTTTGTGAACTCATTTATTGCATTCACACTCTAATAAGCTGGATTACCCTGAAATAAGTCACAACTGGACATGATATGTTTCACCTCTCTCTGTACCTTATAGCTCCTACTCATGCGTTTGAACAAATGTCATAGGTGTCTATTAGGGTTGTCAGGCAGGTTGTTAACTGTAGTATACAGAATATGTGTGAAGAAAATGTTAAAATGCTTCAAATGATTTTAAGAGTATTAATTTACTGTTCGATTTGGGTATAATCATTCTATTTGAGTATAATCACCTTAGCATGAAACGAAATAAAACTTGTAGTAAACTATACGAAAAGCTTCTCATTTCGTAAGAGTAAACAAAACCAACGCAACGCATTGTCATGAGAGGCCGTTAGCTATAAATACCAGCTAGCTGTGCTAATCCGGTTCATTCTTGTAACGAACTTTTACAGCAACGGACCTGTAGCAGCAGCAACAGTGAAGCAACATTATCAAAGCTGAAAACTTCGCTCAAGTCACAACATTAACCAGTTGGTTTACGTAATTTTGCGTCTTCTTTGTGCGTTGCGTCACACACACATACACATACACACATACACATACACACACACACACACAAACACACACACACACATTTTCCTTTCCCGTTAAGCTGACTCGATTGGTATATGATACAAGAAAATCATTCCTTTTGCCGAATTAACTGCCTTTATAGGACAAAATATTTATTTACATGGTTAAATTTATTATTTTATACAATTAAAGTGATTTAAAACCCACTACAGATATAAAAAACAACAAAAAAATGTGATTCGATAGGACGTACGATTCGATAGTACGTACACTAAACGAGGCGTAGGTGTACGTACTATCGAGGTATACCTGTATCTGTCAAATCTGATGTGTGACGTCACTGTGATTTGGACCATGGCCTATTAATTTCATCACATAAGGTTTGTTCACGGCAAAATCTGGACAGATTAAATTTGGAATACAACAAATTTGCTGTTAGTTCAATCCAAGATGCATTTTTTATTCATTTAATTGTGCATTATTAGTCATCCTAAAACTAATAACAGTTACTCATTTAGGCTGCATGAAGAAACAACGAACTTTTGAGTTTATTCCAGCCATTAGGGTCTGTGCAGACTTCTCTGCAACCGATTTAGCTGCTTTTGTCCAAGATTTTCGAAATTGTTCTATTGTTGTAGCTTGTTGTTTATATTGAGAGGCTTTTCTCTCCACGAGAGCCCAATGCCGCTCGATAGCACAGTGGGGAATCGCTGGTCATTAATCCAAAATACGAAATTCACGTTGACGTCTTCTTTATATTTTTCCTGTAATTATACACTATTGAAATTAATAAATCGAAATTCTTGAAGTGATTGGACTGAATTTGAGTTCTCTACGACTTTTTTGATGTATGTCACCTCTGTGTTTTTTGCGATTTTTTTAATACAATTACATTACAATTAAAATTACATAATTCACTAGAGCTCTTCCGTTGACTTGAATCAAGATGGTGTTAAAGAGAAAGTTCCTTGAAATGAAGTATAGAACAAATCTGCATCATTATTTTTTTTATTATTTTTTTGAATAGTAAAATTTGAATTTAAACGAAAAAAGTGTGATTTTTTGTGAAAACCATGCTACATAACTTTGAAGCACGGGTTCGCCCGGGTTGGGGTTGGTTGTAAATATTAGATTAAAATGTTAGCTTTCAAATGGACATAGCTTTATGTAGCGCAGACTTGCGCAGGGTATTGATATTTTTTAAAGAAAAGATAGAGTTTTTGGCCATTTGCACCTTTTTTATTTGACAAGATTTATCTCTTCTGCGAGCGCTTCAAGCATCTCATGTTCAATAGCTTCAAAAGTGATCATATCAACAGGAGCCTATTTTCAGTATGCACTACTCTCCTAGCTTGTCAACAAACTGTGGTATGGCCCAGAATTTTGTTTTTGTGTGAAGATTGAACAAACTAATCGCTATTCTTCTTCATACCCCTATTAATCTCTGTTCCATATTACCAAGAGGGTTCTATTAGCATCAAATCTTTATTTTGTATCTGGCGGATACTGGCTTTATTCTGAGTCAATCTGTGTTATTGAAGTGCTTGTGGAACCCAAAATAATTGTGGATATGGATAGTGAAATTGCAAGTAAGTTGTTATGGTTATTTCCTCAGAATTGTTAGTCGTGGAATAATTATCTGAAATAAATGTGATGGTCTGGCTAAACTATTTCTGATGAAACTGCTTTTTATAAGTTTAAAGGAAACGGATTAAAAAGAAAACAGATATATGAAGTGATGAAACTGTTTTCCCTTGAATAAGGATAAGTAGTTCGATAGTTTTTGGAAATCATTTAATAAGGAATTTCAGCACTCGCAAAGGAAGCGTAACCGATTTGAAGGCTCGTCATCTCTAACATAGAGACCTCGGAGAGAAATACGGTGAAGCGTTGGGAAAAAAAAACTTAAGTGATCTCAGACGTTGCAAGTCAAAACAAACCCAAAAAGGAGAGAGTTCCTCTCCCATGTGCGCATCAAAACAGAGTGCATACAAACTACCGCTAGAAACTATCACACAGCTATCAGTAGTACATGAGCGCGTACCAACACGTTACTTTTGCCTGTTGAGGTGGCGGATTCGTCCGTGCCTCGACCTAACCCGCAGTAGGATATTAGGCAAAGGTAACGTCCTTGGTTTGAGTACTACTTTACCCATGCCCTCTCACTCAATTTTCAATACTTCTATTCTTTTTCCAACCTACCGTACACTGACGGAACACTAGCAAACATTACTGTCCACTCGTGGTGCCTCATGATGATGAGCGAACATATCCTTCTACATTAAAAACACGAGAGAGCATTTCACAGGAGAAAATAAGCAAGAAAATACATATAAGGATATAATTAACCGCCTTCTGATTTCCACAGATCCAATAGTAAACGAATAGTAAACGTTCACTTTGAGAAAGATAATAATAAATTCAAGGAACTTCCTGAAGAAGCAACATTTCTTATAAGAGCTAAAAACGATATTGATTCAGAAAAGAAAGAAAAAGAAGAAGATTTAGTTGATGATGATAATGAAAAAGAAGATGAATACGAAAGTGAAAGTGATGATTAGTTTTGTTTTAAAATTTGTATTGCATTTTATTTTTCTTGATTTTTTAATTTGTACTGTAATAAAAATTAAAATTGTTATGTTGTCTCTTATAAATAACATTTTTTTTCTTAGTTCAAAAATTGCTAATGAAATACAAATGTGTGTTCAATCATGAAAAAATAGAAGAAAAAACAATAAGTGAAGAAGAGTTTTAAATTTTTATTTGTATTGGCGTGTTATATAAAATAAAAAATACTAAATTCTTCGCACACTATTGGAATAAACAGAATAAGGTTTTAAAGGAGTTCTTTGATACAAATAACTTTTTTGTATGACCTTTTTGGTGCTCAACATAGTCATGAAACTGTTTAAAAACTACTGAAAAAAAAACTTTAAAAAATGATAAAATTATAAAAATTGCTAATAAGGCAGAAAAAGGTTTTTTGGGTCCATTTAGATATAACATAACACCAGAGATGGTGTTAACAAATCTGACATCACCTAACATCACCCAAATGGGATTATCCAAGCGCTTTTAAAAAGCCAAATTTTTGTGTAACGTAATATTTGAGCGCATCCTAATAAAAAAGCAACCTCATTTTTGGATTCAGCGACCCAAAATTAGTTAAGAAACACGTGTTTTAATTGATTTGGAGACATTTTCTGGCCATGCAGCTTTTTATGGAGTCACCCCACTGTGGATAGGTCGCAACTTCGGGCAATTAGGCGGATTCACCTCTTTCGGTACAACATGGACGCCATTCGCTTTGTTCCGTTCCAAAACATCTTTGGCGTTGTGGCAAGATGCCAAATCAGGCCAGAATAGCGAGGGAGTGTCATGGCTGCGTAGGAATGGCTTCGATCGCTTCTTTTGGCATTCTTCACGGTATATTTCTTTGTTTACCGTTCCGGCAGTGATGTAGCTTTGGCTTGCTCGACCACAGCTGCATATTTCCTGCCAAACCAAACATTTTTTGGGAAACTTGGCCTTTTTCTTCGTCCTGAAATGCTCCTCTACGCCGTCCGTTGCATGGCAGTATAATAAGACATTCCGGGAAGCTGCTTAAAGTCTTCCAGTACATCAGTTTCATCGTTCAGTATTACGCCAGAAAACTTCGTCAATTATTCGCGAAAGAACTTGCGAGCCCGGGTTTTAGCCGTCACATTCTGTTTATCGGTTCGGTACAGTATGCACCTTGAACGACTTCATACCTTGGCGGTGTTTGGAAGAATGCACGAAAGCTGGAGCTGGATTTTCATGTTTCTAACCACTGTACGTATCGAAAGAGGATCCTCCCTTAGCTCAGTCGGTAAAGGCGCGGCTACAAAGCAACACCATGCTGGAGGTGGCTGGGTTCGATTCCCGGTCTTGTCTAGGAATTCTTCGTTAAGGACAATTTCTCGACTCTCGATAGGGTATGATTTTACTTGCCACACAATCATACTAATGCAAAAATGGTACCTGGCATCGGAGGTTCTCAATATGTGGAAACTGTGGAAATGCATTTAGAACACTAAGTTGAGAGCAAGCAATAAGCAAATTGTGAAAGAAATAAGCTTGAAATGCTAAATAAGAAGAAGAAGACGCATAGAAAGATCTGGTCTCTTCAGCAATATTTGCTTCACCTTCGCATCCTTCTGGTGGTTCCTGAGATCCGTTTTTGGTCCACTCCCAGCCTTCCTGGCTGTTGTCAAGCGTTATGGACAGTGCTTGCAGGAAAACCAAGCTTCACACAATCGATCTAACAGCTTGTAGTATCACCAAAAATTGATGAGTATTGGTTGTATATTTTGCAAATGCATCATCTGAACAAAATTGTGTAATCTAAATTCTGATGTCAAAGGTTGTGTTCGTTCAAATTGTAGCACACACATATAAAAATAACTTTTTTGCTTTAAGGGTAAAACGTTTGAAATTTCACCCTAAAAGATTTTGAGTACTGTATATATTGTTAACAAACTGTATGTACAGTTCTGTATGTATTGTTTACATAATGTAAGTTAAATTGAAAGAGACGGAAACGTTTTTGAAATGGAGTCAGAGATTCACGATGAAATTGCGCACGCAAATTTCGAAAATCCAAATCATTCGCATCATGCCATAGCAAATTGTTCTGCCCTTCAGCCTTTTTTATTTATAAGGGTTTTTATTATTGCAATAGACATGCTATTTTGTTGAAAAGCAGATTTCAAAGATGCAAAAGATGTATGGTTAGTTATTTTACTTTAGGCTATTGTTATAACATCTTCTAGCAGGGAGGTGAAGTCAAAAATAGTCTAGCTTCATAAAAAAAATTGGCAGGGAACTCTATCCACTCATAGAACCGTGCAGTAATTCAATAATAAAGCTCCTTTCTATTTGTTTAACAGAGTCATGATGAACAATTTCATAAGCAATGTTGTTATAATAAAATAAAACAAAGACGGATTCGCATAGCAACAAACTGAGAAAAATCAAAACAAATGGGACGTTTAAGCAAAACTTATCTTCTCAACATCATGGGATCCCAGTAGTGAACAGCAATTTCTACTAGAACCAAAGATGTGAAGAGAAAGTATCGACAGGTCCGGACACGGTATGTTTTGAAAATTGAATTTATTTATTGCGTACTGTGCCAAATTTAAATTGTAATTTTTTTTTAAATGGAAATATCTTCCTAACATCATGGGATCCCAGAGATTTCCCAGCGCTAGAACTATTCTGTGCCATTGGCGGTGTTTCTGAACGATAAAACGCGTACATTTTTCCCAGTCAAGGTGGCGGATCCGATCTTGCCTTGACCTACCCCGCATGGGAATGTGTGGCAAAAGTGTGTGCGTTTAATACTGCCTAACAAAAGCCCTGCGCTCAATTTAAAAACTACTTCTATTCAATTCCCAAAACCTGCTGAGCTCTATCGGAACTATCGATACTTTCTCTTCACGTCTTTGGTTCAAGCAGAAATTGCTGTTCACTACTGGGATCCCATGATGTTGGGAAAATATTTCCAATTTCAAAACATTATAATTCAAATTTGGCGCACTGTACGCAAAAAATAAACACATAATTAGTAATGAACGTTAGTTCTACCTTCGAATTCATATAATAAACTTAAATTAGTTTTCTGTGTGAGCAAGCACAAAGGATCAACTCTGTTTTGGCCTGATCTAGCATCCTGCCACTACTGGAATGGTAAGAAAGGGGCGGGCTTTAGGGATGGGAGATGAAATTGAATTAAATAAATTTTGTAAATCATAAGTCATTAGTTTAATCTTGATGGTTTAAATATGTGTGTGCCATTTTTATCGCATACACCGTTTAGATGAATGCCGATTGCAGCTTAATTAGTTTATTAATTGTTATGAAGAATGTATTCGACAGCTGCATATAAAGCTGAGGTAAGGGACCCATACAGTATTCAAGGAAATAAAAATTCTATTAAGAAATCTTTATGATCCCCAAACCAGAAATAGTATTAGTACGCGACACTGAAGAGGTTTGCACATTGTAGACGAAATACGCGTATCTGTCAAGATAAGCAATAAAGGTAGTTGAAAAAATAAATGAAAATTAGTAATCTTACTTCTCATTTTCTAGTTAAGATTCCATTTCTGCAAATTATCATCTTCCAATTTGTGCATTAAAAAGTTTTGATTTCCCTGAAGCTAAAAAATTAGCATAACAAGAACGATGACATTTTCTTAGTAGTTCATCAGTTAGCCCTACTTGTTTAAAGACCCATCGTTTCCCTGGTCTACATACGATTAGTAAGTGCTAAAGCAAATGGGTTTCATGTATATCAGGAGAATATCTTAATCACTTGAGATACACGGCTCACCAACCCGGAACGGCATAGAGTACATCCTGAATGAAACGGTAGAAAAATTTCAAGGTAAAAATATAAATATAAAACTTGTCGTTAGTCGTTGGCAAAAAATCAGTTCTTCCCTCTTTGAAAAAGACCCTCTCAATGCGCAGACATGTAAGACAATCGTCTCGTCTATCTTCCCCTTGACAACACTTACCGGCTTTATTATGTATCAAAAGAATCGGAATAATATGTTCTGCTACTGCTGAGACTCTTCTCGACATTTTGAAGAAACCCGTGAGGGAAATATCCATGCATCATAAAACGTAGGTAGGCACGCAAGGTAGAATGGGATACTCTCAAGAAGTCGCTGAGCCGTGTTAAGCCGCGTATGATGGCGTTCCGGAATTTCATTCACAAATGACCAGCGAAGCATTAAAGCGTGTAACGTGTGCAATGCCATCGATGCCGTAGAGATCTTCTCAGGGAAAGAAAAAAGTTGTGAATGCTTTTTCTTCATATTTCTGCCAGAACGGTACAAAAGGTACATTTGTATAAGAATTAACATCCGTGTGCGTCGTCGGCGACGGCGTGAAACTTCCTCAAGCAGCTTACTGCGCTGCTGAGCTGAACGAGCACGGCAATCGGGTATTCATTTAGTTGATTGTTTACGACTGCGGATCTGTTAAGTTTTGTTCCACCGACCGGTCGGCTACCGTTGCGTTTGGGGGGAAACTCCCTGGATACAATCTTTCCAGTACAATCATAATTTCTTATAATATCTATGCATGTTGTTTGTTTGTTTGTTTGTTCTTCCGGTTTCGTGTGTACGTGTGCACATCCCGGAGAATCTTGGGTGGTAACCAGCCGAACCGATGCCGCTGATGGGCTGCACACGTTGCTACCTTCCTGCAACATGCACATGCATATGCTACCGACTTTCCGCACGGTAGATGTTTGCGCTGCTGTTTACGACGACGACGGTGGCGGCGGCGGCGAGCACATGTGTGTGACTATCCCAAGAAGGAAGTGTTGATTATGTGACGTGACCCTCCTCTACAATGGAGATGATGGTTGACGCTTGTTTAGATTGGTAATGATCGAAGCAAATGGGTACATTTCAAGCTACGGGAAGAGAAATGTAAATCTTGTCGGAATGCCACTGGTGAAGCGTTGTGAATACAAACATCAACTAGAATTGATCCAATTGTATCACCGCATCGGCATATGTTATAGTTTCAGACGCAAGGGCTTTACATTCCACAAGCCAAATCGAATATAGAAGTTGATGAATACCGACAGGTAACTCGGAATGCTGACGAAAACAGATTTCATTGCAAGCTCGGCCATCAATTTTCTTGAAATGTTCCTAGAATTTTGTTAAGATATCTCATATATATATATCTCAGTGATTATCTTCAGATGTTCTAACCAGAAAAAATAAAGATGTGATTGTTTGTTTAATGCCTCTGGGGAATGTATCTAAAATAAGTTAGCAACATTGATTTTCGAATAAAAGAGTTACACAAAAACATATTTTGCCTTCAGTTTTCGATTTATTGAAGAAAAATAGACTTCTGTTAAAATTGATAAAAATTTTAGTTTCTGTAAAACGCTCACACTTTTGACTTGACATTCTTCATTAAATTCTGCACAGTTGCTTTTGCGATTTTCCTGGTGGCTGCTGTCCAGTTTTTCTGGAACTCCTGCATTTTTTTTTTTGACACTGTACCCTTCTTCCGAAAGTGCTGCTTGCCAATCGCCGAACACCGTTCAATTGGCCAAAAATCCGGACAGTAAGGCGAATTGATGTCCTTTTTCACGAATTGTACATAATTGTAGAACCGAGCCGTAGTGGGCGGAAGCAAAATCCGGCCAGAAGAGAGGAGGAACCTTATGCTTTCTGTACAGTGGCAGCAATCTCCAAAAATTTCCATCGCCACCGTGTTGTCAGCGTCGTCCAAGTGCTGGTCCACCTTTTTCGTATAAAAATGTGGTCCATACTAATTCTTATTCGGCATTTCAAGCTTATTGGTTTCACAGTTTACCTATTGCTTGCTCTAAACTTAGTGTTCTAAATGCACTTCCACAGTTATAATTGAAAGTTTTCGATGCCAGGTAACATTTTCGCATCAGTATGATTGTGTGGCAAGTACAATCATACGCTATGCCCAGGGAGTCGAGAAGTTTTCTTCAACGAAAAATTCCTAGACCAGACCGGGAATCAAACCTAGCCGCCTCCAGCATGGTGTTGTTTTGTAGCCGCACCTTTGCTTACTAAGCTAAGGGAGGACCAGACTGCGGTCCATACAGCGCTCACGAGTCTTCCTTGGCGTAGGTTTCGTCGTCAATCAGGATGCATCCCTCTTTGTTCTCCAGAATCCGGTTATACAGTTTTTACGATCTTGTTTTGGATCAAGCTTGCTGCTCCAGGGACTTTTTAGGCACCTCCTATTTTTTTTTTCAGGGATTTCCGAGCTTTGATCCGTCCTGGTGTTGACGCCGATGATTTTTTTCCGTATGTATTTAACCACTTTCAAGTCCCGACCGTGCTGGATGAGACCCGGTTTCCATTCGATAGGGGCAAACCTTTCATGGAAAGAGTCTCGTTACAGCACCGAGAACCAAATGTGTAGCATTTTCTTTCGCGTGTCCAGATCAATTCGACCCAATTCTGAAACGATCCGCTGTACCGAAACAAATCGATTGCACAGGTGTTATTGAAATGTATAGCCTGTCTACGAGCAGGAATATGGATTTCCGGAAAAACTGACGCGGTTGGTCAAAGCAACGATGGATCGAGTGATGTGTGGACATGGAGGGAGGAGGCTCACGAGACAATGTTAGCCTCCTAACGAGTTCAGATCGACGGTGCAGAAATCGAGGTAGTAGACGAATTCGTGTATCTGGGCTCATTGATGACCGCCGATAACGACACCAGCAGAGAAATACAAAGACGCATTATGGATGGCAATCGTGCCTACTTTGGACTCCGAAGGACGCTTAAATCGAACAAAGTTCACCGAACTACAAAGTTGACCATCTACAAGACATTTATTAGACCGGTAGTTCTCTACGGCCACGAAGCATGGACATTGCTAGTGAAGGACCAGCGCGCCCTTGGTGTCTTGGAACGGAAGATGCTGCGTACGATCTACGGTGGATTGCAGATGTAAGACGGAACGTGGAGGAGGCGAATGAACCACGAATTGCATCAGTTGCTAGGAGATTCCCATCGTACAAGTCGCTAAAATCGGTCGACTACGATGGACTGGGCATGTCGTAAGAATGTCGGATGACAGCTTTGTTAAAATAGTTCACGACAACGAATTGACGGGCACAAGAAGAAGAGGCGCGCAACGAGCAAGGTGGATCGATCAAATAGAAGGCGACCTACGGACTCTCCGCAGACATCGACGCTGGCGAGGTATAGCCAAGGACCGAATACAACAGAGACAACTTCGGCATTGGTCTGTTTGGTAAGGTTAGTAAGCCTGCCCACGTTAAAATTCAGAAATCAAAATAATAGCAGCAAACAAAATTTACACATAATTCAACAAACCCGATTGTTTATTTCACAATAATAGAGTTCTATCTACTTTAAAAACAGTTGATTAGCATCTTAAATCCCTTTTTCTATCAAATTCTAATGGTATCCTCAGATGCGATTCTCATCTTCTCTTGAAATCATCTTTACCATTTGCTTTCTTCTTAGTTTCGAAGCGATACTGCTTAACTAGAGCCCAATATTTATCAATGGGGTGCAGTTATGGACATTTTGGTTGATTGGCTGTGTTTTGCACGTATTTGAACTTTTGTACCTTATACCATTCCAGGACGGATTTCGCATAGTGACAAGATGCCAAAACAGATCTGTAGAGCCGTGGCTTCTACTGAACGGTAGCAACTGCTTTTGCAGACTTTCTTTCTCGTATACATACTTATTGATAGTGCCGGTAGAGACGAAACTTTTAGATTTTTGACCACAACTACATCTGGCCTGCCAAATCAAATACTTCTTCGAGAATTTGGACACTTCTATGTCCGAAAACGCTCGGCAACAACGTTCCTTTGCATAACGGTATAAAAAGCTAGACCCGGAAGCTGTTGAAAGCCTTCGAGTACGTACAGCATGCAAACAAAGTTTATTCACCCCTCTCTCTTACCAATTTACATTCTTTTTCTTGTGAAAATCAGCTTAATTTGATGAGTGTTCTTCCATGATTTATCAATTTATGTTTATTTATCACATTGCCATAGAAATTACGGCGTTTATATCTATTCTTGAGATTTAATGTGAATTTTGAAAAAGGGTTACAAATTACGCAAAAAAATGTATCTACTAAACGGATACTACGATTGAGGTGTGTTTTACAGAGTTTTAGTGTGGATTCTGCAACTCGTGTTCAAAATTGGAAGTTATTTGTTGCATAATGCCTAAAAAAGCTCAAATTTCGATCAGCATCCGAAATTTGATTGTTGAACATCACAAAACTGGCAAAAGCTACCGTGATATTGCCGATATTGTCCAGCTTCACAGAGAAATGGTCGCTAGGATTGTGTAGATATTCGAAAAGCATGGTTCTATCTCACCAGCTAAACCATCCTGTTGTCCTTCAGAGACAACTGGCCGAATTGACAGAACTATTATGAAGAAGGCGGAGCTGGACCGGGGACTATCAGCTCCGGGGACTCAGTTTGAAAGCGAGTTTTCCATTCAACAGACATCAAAATCCGTACGAAATCGTCTTCATAAAAAAAGGTCTTAAGGGCAGAGTAGTACTTAACACTTATGTGATCGAACATTTCGTGATCGAAAGGCTACCCGGGTATCCACCAAATTCAAATCATGGAAACTCTGATAATTATTGCCCGATTTTAATTCTTGTGGCACCGTTAGATTTAAAAACTCATTCGCTTCACGAAAATTATCGGAAACGACCATTTGAATTCATCTGGTTCCCCGAAATCCGGGTTTCCGGGGCTGTGTTCCGGTACGGAGACACAATATCGGAACATCTATTGAATTTACAGGAATAGATGTCAGAATCTTTGAAATAATTCCTAGAAAGTATTTCTTTTCTATTGTGAGCCATATGCTGACTTGTTTCTGGAGCAGCCATTCTGTAACAGGTTTCCGTGGGGCCTAGAAAGGCCATGAACATATTTAGAAGGAAACCCTGACATATGGTGTTTCAAAATTCATGAAATTTCTCCATTATGATATTTCTCAACGTTTAGTGGCCATCGGATGATTTTTCCTCAGACCTGTCAATCCGAAATAGGCTCCCGTGGGGCTTTGAGTAGCCATGAACATTTTCAGAAGGAAACCCTGGCCCCTGGAATAAGGTGATTAAGTCAGATGAGACGAAAGTAATGGTATTTCGGTCTGTTGGAATGACAAGAAAATGGCGGCGAACCGGTGAAAGTTTCAAAAAGGAGTGTTTGCGGCCTACTAAAACTAAAGTTGGGGTTCCAACAAGATAGAGATCCGAAGCACACCTCAAAGCAGGTTTCGCAGTTCTTCCGACTTTAATCCCATCGGGCATCTCTGGTCAATTTTGAAAATTGATGTCTAGGAGCAAAACCAACAAGCATCCTGCAATTGCGGCAGATAATCTCAACTGAATGGGACAAAATCACCCCGGAAACAACTGCTAAGCTTGTTGAGTCGATGCCACGTCGATGCAAAGCAGTTATTGAAGCCAAAGGTTTTTTTTTTAATTTTTTTTAATATCATATAATCAAATACAAGAGAATTTCGCATTCGTTTCATGCGAGTTCAAAATAAAAAACGAATTCTCTTTGTGATTGTTTAACATAAATAATATTAAATAATAAAAAAAATACAGGGTGTTTCGATCAAAATTTGATCGACATAAACTTGCCGCATTTCCTTTCATCGTGCATTAAAAAATTTGCACACCCCTCATTTTGAAGATGTGTGTAACGCATCAAACTTTTGCACGTGCATGGCGAAAATTCAAACTACTCTCATGCCAAGTTGGCGGAGTTGTTGAATGTGGCTAAATCAACTGTTACCAACGTGTTCGGTGAACGTTTGTCGACAGCCAGGAAAGCTGGATCGGGATGAAATCCGACGACAAAAAGAGTTGTCCGCTGTTTCGAGCGGAACCCCAACCTCCCCGTCCGAGATGTCGCAAAGAAGCTGGGCGTGGCGCTTTCCACTGTTGATAGAGCTAAAAACGAGCTGGGGTGTCGACTTACAAGAAAGTGGTGACTCCAATTTGCGACGATAAATAAAACACGTCGGCCAAAGAACGATCGCGAAAGTTGTACACGACGATGCTGACGAAGTTTGATTGCGTGGTACAGGACGATGAAACTTACGTCAAGGCAAACTTTAAACAGCTTCCTGGACAGGAATTTTATACGGCAACCAGACGGGGAAAGGTGGCAGATATTTTCAAACACTGTCAAAACTGTCAATGTTCGCGAAGAAATATCTGGTGTGGCAGGCCATCTGTACATGTGGTTTGAAGAGTAACGTTTACATTGCGACTCAACCAGGAAATTTATCTGAGCGAGTGCCTACAAAAACGTCTACCGCCTTTCCTGAAGCGACACAATTGTTCCTTTCTATTTTGGCCGGAGCCTAATCGACCAATATTGGGCCATCGTCAAGCGGAACCTTAAGAAGATTTAACAAGCTGTTGTGAGCGAGACACAGTTCAAGCGGCGAATAATGTGGACAAGAAGACTGTGTAAAATCTTATGGCAGGTGTTAAACGAAAGACCCGGCAATTCGCATTCGGTAAAAAGGATGCTTAGCTGGATATTTCTCCTGTACTCTGTATTAACTGAACTTGAAAAAGAAAAAGAATTTGACTTATTAATAAAAACTTTTATCGACTCACACACATTACTTTTTGACCAAATTTTGATCGGAACACCCTTTAGAACAGTCTTTAAATTTTCTGATGGGTTTTTAGGAATAAATCTAATTTTTCACTGGGGGTGGATAAACTTCTTTTGCATACTGTATGATGTTTGTTTTTAAAAGCAACAGATATTGTAAAATATTTCTTTTGAAATGTTTTCTTTGTAATCTTCTTGTTACCTTCCAACGATAGCAGTATAAGTGATCGAAGAGAACGGTAAAAAAAATATTTAAACATAATCTCATAGTGCTTATGGTCGCATGCCAGTATTTTATGAAAATAGTATTTGAAGTTCAGAAGTGCAATTTATATGTACATGCTGAAATGCTCAAGACAAATTAAGCCTTTATTTGAGTAACATGCTTGAGATAAATGGTTTTAGGAATACAAAGATGATTCCATCAAATGAACAGTTCTTACATTTATCGAAATGCTTTTGGCATTTACGAGTGCCTTATTTTACTATTTTTGAAGATTTAGTAAGTTCAGATAATTCAGATTTATTCCAACTAAGCAAAGAACGATATTAAAACTATCCTAACGATTAGAGCAGAGCTTCAAGAGTATTAACTGTCGTGTAATTTTGACAATAGACGCAAAAGTATTTCAATTATCATAAACACCCTAGATTCAAAAACTACTGCACAATTGCCATTATTATTAAAAAAAACTAAACTAATCCATTGCATAAGAAAAACCAACCCACGCCGTTGTGGATCTGTATTTTTTTTTTATCAGCTCGATATTGCAACATTGCAGTTGCTTTAATTATCGCTATCGAATAATTGGTTTCCGCACCACTGCAACCAACACCTCCGTCTGGCTACAGCAGCATGCCCACATAGCACTCGATGTAATTAAGCTAATGTGGCCTGTAGCATGTCGATACAATTGGACGCCGGTGCAAAATAGTGTGCAAAATTCAATTTAGACTTTACATAACAGCTCAATCGAATGGCGGGCACTAATTATCTACCAACTGGATGGCTAATTCATGGCAGACTTAAATTTATATACCTCGTACCTAGCAGAAGCAGCAGCTTCCGCTCCAGTCCATTCAATAGTAGGAAGAGAGAAAAAGCACGTGTTTGTTGCTCCATCATCGGCACCGAGGCGCTGCCACCATCCGACGTCAGTATCATCCGTTTCGTTGTTGTTGTAGTCGTCGTCGTGACTCGATCCCGCCGTGTAGGTGGTTGCAATTTCATTCAAGACAGTTTCCTATTCAGCTTCGAAATCGATAGGCTCGCAAATATGCGGTGTAATTTTTGTTTTGATCGTTTACTGGTTCGTTGGAATTCTCTTTTTAGTATGTTTCTAAATTCGATATAGAGTCAGGGATTTATTTAATGATTTATCATTACTTGCAAACAATTTACTTTTAGCATTATGAACTTACGTTCTTTGATAGGAGTACATCAAACGAAAATTGACACACCATTAAATGATTACTGGTTAAAATTAGAACGCTGGTTGAAAAACAAAATTCACGCAGAGCTCCGCTTGTGTTACAAAACTTTTTTTTTTTTGCTAATGCAATCGAATGGAATTACTCTGCGTGCCTGGGCCGGATGCCAAATGAGCCGGGTTTGAGTTCCGTCCAAAGAGCAACCCTGTGTGCACGTTTATGGTTGTTTTTTTGAGAAGTGAAGAAGTCGTTAAAAAAAACAAATTGTAGGGTACATGCTCCTACAATAGTTACAAGGTGCTCCTATATATTAACATCCACATGATTTGACATGATTCACATGTCAAGAAATTATTGGTGACTGCGTTATTTTTTAAACGGAATCAGAACAACTGTACGGTTCAGTGAAATTTGAGTATTTCAATTTAGTTGTTCTGGAGCTACCGTAACATTTATTTCCATCTATGCATTTATTTAATTTTTTACAAGTAGAACCGATTTTGAAATGAATTTAGTTCAAAATAGCCTTAAATATTAATTACGTCATAATTCAGTTACAGGTATACCTCGATAGTACGTACACCTACGCCTCGTTTAGTGTACGTACTATCGAATCGTACGTACTATCGAATCACAATTTTTTTTTGTTTTTTATTTCTGTAGTGGGTTTTCAATCACTTAATTGTATAAAATAATAAATTTAACCATGTAAATAAATGTTTTGTCCTATAAAGGCAGTTAATTCGGCAAAAGGAATGATTTTCTTGTGATATCATATACCAATCGAATCAGCTAAACGGGAACAGAAAATGTGTGTGTGTGTGTGTGTGTGTGTGTGTGTGTGTGTGTGTGTGTGTGTGTGTGTGTGTGTGTGTGTGTGTGCATGTGTGACGCAACGCACTAAGAAGAAGCAAAATTTCGTAAACCAACTGGTTAATGTCGTGACTTGAGCGAAGTCTTCAGCTTTGATAATGTTGCTTCACTGTTGCTGCTGCTACAGGTCCGTTGCTGTAAAAATTCGTTACAAGAATGAACCGGATTAGCACAGCTAGCTGGTATTTATAGCTAACGGCCTCTCATGACAATGCGTTGCGTTGGTTTTGTTTACTCTTGCGAAATGAGAAGATTTTCGCAAAGCTTACTACAAGTTTTATTTCGTTTCATGCTAAGATGATTTTACTCAAATAGAATGGTTATACCCAAATCGAACAGTAAATTAAAATCTTAAAATCATTTAAAGAATTTTAACATTTTCTTTACACATATTCTGTATTCTACAGTTAACAACCTGCCTGACAACCCTAATAGACACCTATGACATTTGTTCAAACGCATGAGTAGGAGCTATAAGGTACAGAGAGAGGTGAAACATATCATGTCCAGTTGTGACTTATTGTTGGGTAATCCAGCTCATTAGAGTGTGAATGCAATAAATGAGTTCACAAATAACCAAAACCTGGCCTTCCGAAAAAAAAATTCTCATAGATTTACAATTGAATGTATTGTAACCATACAATAGAGCCAATAGTGTTTACAATTAATAGTATTGTTTATGACAATACGATGACAATAGGAGTAATTGTTTCCACAATAGAATTTATTGTTAATTGAGGCATCGACAATAGAATAAGGAGGTTGTTATGTATCTTTACTATAGAAAAAATCATTTTTTCTCGAACAAATCTAAGTCAGTTACTATTGATTGTATTGTTTTGCAATTGTTGAAAATTCTAGCATATAGGGTGAATAGTAGATCTATTGTAATGACAAAATGCATTTTTCATTTATCTAATACGTGAACAATAAGATTCATGATCGGCAATAGACGTTAATGTAATTTATATTATTGTATTGTAATTTTATAGTTATTTTTATCCGGGTAAGGCCGTTACAAATATTTGATAAAGTAATGTCCTACCGCCGCAACCTGTTTCAAGGGAAAATTTGTAAGAAGGGTTAAAATCTAGGCTCGTGGCTGTACGTACTATCGAATCATATGTACGTACTATCGAGGGTACGTATTATCGAGGCAAAATGTACGTACTATCGAGGGTGCGTACTATCGAGGGTACGTACTATCGACTATAGTACGTACCCTATCGAGGTATACCTGTATTTAGATTTCGATAAAAAAAATGCCAGAGTCGGTGATATACAATAACAAAATATGAATTCAGTTAGACTGTTGCTGTTACTCGAAAATTGCTTGAATGTTATTCAGTACACTAATCGGATATTTGCATAAGCCAGGTCAGGTCTTAGAATTTTGGAAAATTAGGCAATAATTTTAAATGAACGATGTTTTTTAAAGCAAGTTTGTCGACCGTTTTGACAGATCTGTATTTAAAAATGACGCATAGAAAAGCTGAAAACCTTTTTAATTTGTTGGTTGAAGAAACGCCAAGCTGTAATAATTCATCTCCAGTGTATCACATCGCATATTCAAACTAAAAAACGAAACAAAGCAAGTTGAACTACGCCACAATCGCCTCCCTTACCCTACAAGTTAAGCAAGCAATTTGTGAGCGTAGACTTCGAGTCCACTTTTTACGATCTTTGCGAAGTTGTTTTTCATCCACGGCACCACCGACTTGTGGGCACTTTCCTACTGATGATGTAAGCAGAACGGTCGGTGTGGTCGGCCGAATCTCGCTAGAGCGTATTTATCAATGAACGAATGTAATTCGCTACTACTTCGTTATTTGCTCGCCGGAGCGAGATAGATAATAAGGGTAGTAGGTAGTAGTAGCAGGCACGTACATACGGCTACTAGTTACTATGTAACCTTCGGCGGCACCGATATACCGTTGTTACTAACCCATGGGAAGCGGCTAAGTCCACATATATACTCACCCATTCATAGAGGGGCCCCTCGGCGGTTCATTCATTCACTTCAATTCGTTTGTATTTTTCAAACGCTTCAGTCAGCCAAACACCGGCATCAACATCCGCTCACATGTTTTCATTGATATTTTTCACGCTACTTACGACCGGAGAGCAGCAGCGGTTACTATGTATACAGATTACGTCGGGAGCTAGATGAGATTGATTACACAGATATCGACGGAAGTGGGTTACTTAATGGCAACATTTTCTGGATTGGCTGTACATTGGACGCATAACATGGACACGGTGCGTTTCGTGGGTTTAAAAAATGACTGTGCTTTATGTGTTATTCTTATACGAATAATTTCATAAGTTAGTTGTTAATATTAAATTGTTGTAAAACAAAACGTTAAATTGAACAAGTAGAAGCATTTTTCAAGACATGGCAGTTGAGATGAAAACATTGATTTGTAAACAAGAAACGTTTCGAGTGATGCTTCGAATTGTTGAGATTAACAGTGGCATCGCAGGGATTGTACGAAAAGCATTACTGCATTACAGATTTTACCTGATAATTTATGAAAGCAACATCGTAATGGCATGGTTTGTCAAGTTGCGTGTGGAAATCCTCCTTTTTCAAACGATTTGTAGCTACAGTTTGCTTTCAATATTAAAATACGCGGCCGTCTCGATTACTTCAAAAATAGAGTCACTAGAATTTAAGTAAATCTCGTTGTAATAGACAAGTTGAAGAATCGGCAATGTCGGCTTGAAACGGATGGAACTTGTTGAGTTGTAGGCTTATCAATCCCAATCAGATTTACTCAAATTTGAGTGAGTTTTTGGCGAGACTCTGTAGAAACTCAGCAAAAAGTTCGCTGCACCATGGCTTCGGTTAGCGCAGTAAGGGCACTCTGGTTCTCCATAAGCTCCGTTTGGGATAAGAATTTTGTTAAACCCCCTAAACACAGGACGCTCAATACTATGTGATAGACTTCTAACAACGCAGCAGGCGTTCCGTAGTCTTTTCTTAGTACCTCTTAACGACAACGGCCGGCACTTCACGGCTTCAAATTATTTGTTCGCCATGCTCGTCGGGCCACCCTATCTTGTAACAAAATAACCTCTGTCCCATATTGTATGTGACTCCAGCGGCATCCGTACTGATGGTGTAGATCGGTCCAAGTAGGCTCTCAAGCGTTGACATGGACTACCTTGTTTTCCTAATAAAATACTACTATCACACTCTGTGGCCCCAATAGCATCCCTACTGTTGGTTTACACCGATCAAAATCGGCTTTTCAGCATTATTTAAAATCACTTTTTTCCCAATGAAAAACCACAATTTTCGAAAATTTCACTTGACAGCTTATCGTTAACCAGATCGAACACTGCTGCTACCCAATCCTGTAATCTAAAATCACAGTGACTTCTCGTGGAACTGCATTTGACTCCACGGCTTCCAATAAAGCGAGTATCACGGCAACATATTCCTACCCTTTCCTAACTTGACCTGCATTCGGGCGAGGCCGGCGCCTGTATTGCCTTAGCTTGGGATCATCAGTTTTTACACATTGAAGATGTATGTTAGCCCTAGGCATCATCTGTTGGTTCTCTGTCTAATAACAGCTGATCTGGCAACAACGGAGTAGCAACCTCGGGCGGTCAATCATGCTGATGCTCATGCTTAAAAAGATTAAATATCGTCTTCTAGAAAATGAGCGCATTTATGATTTAAAATCCTGTGCCCACATTCCTGATGATCTTTTCTGTCAATCACCCTGTACAATTTGGAAAATTGATATTTTTTTCGGTAAATTGGACCATGTTGTCCACAAACCACTGTAGAATGGTATAAGTATAAATATGACTTACGATTTCTTTGAATGATTTTTAGTTACTTTCCCATTTTCGAAAAAAAACGTATTGAGTTCATCCAGTACATCAGTTTCCATTTGTAAAAACCAACGAACTACCCAGGTAACCAATAAGCATTAGTATATGCAGTAAATCAACCCTAAATCTGCATTTCAGATGCTACACGCATTATATTAGCATTATATCAGCATCTTTAATGCTATCTGGTGTAAAGTTGTATTTCAAATGCTATTTAAATGCTTGTGGCTGTAATAAGCATTTCGAATGCAAAATAGCATCGTTGAACATTATCATGGCAATGCGGTAAAGTAGCCGTATATTGGGCCAAAAGCGGCATTTCTGTTGCATTTAACGTGACTTAATTGCTGGATAGGCTGCCTTAAAGACGCATTGGAACTACTTATTGGTTACGTTTAAAACTAGTTCTTATCTATAGAGAGAATTGATCATTGCAATTGAAGATTGCAATGATTTTTGTCTAAAATTATGAATTATTTTGTTGGACATTTCTTCTAGAGTCTCAACGTTTGAAATTCTATGTAATTCAATAGTACTGAACCAGGGTGGCAGCTTCAAAATCATTTTCAGAACTTTGTTCTGAATCCTTTTAAGTGCTTTTTTCCTAGTTGCGCAACAACTAGACCATATTGGCACAGCATAAAGCATGGCCGGTCTAAAAATTTGTTTGAATATTAGTTATTGGTTACGTTGGTGAAATTTAGAGAAGGATTTACTCAACACAGGACTAACAATGACACTACCTGAGTGAAAAAAAAACTCTAAAGAAAACAAGAAATGATTAAGTGCTGTAGTTTTCATTCCCAATGTCGGGTCAGCCACACTGGAGATCAAAGTAAGCCGTGCTGAAAATCTGACGTGTTATTTATTCTACTGCGTTTTTTCTCTCTAGAAAAATACATATTTTTATATTGACTTTAAATTAATCAATAGTCTGTGCAACAGTGAATACTGTAGGTTATTCAATGAACTTTAACGTTAAATTCGGTTGGTTTTACTATTAAATCTGTCCATGACGTTTGCGATCGGTCTGCAGAAAGTTTCGTGGATCTATTACACTGAAAATTTATTTTCGTAGATTAGCTTTCACTCGCTTTGTAAACATGGATTTTGTACATAGAACAAATGTCTCGTAAATTGTATAAAACATTGATATTGCTTGTCATCTATCAAAATTCTATCTCTACACCTTTTTTGTACAATGCACAAAATGAATTTCGTGAAGACCAGCCAATCAATGCTTCTCTTCGATCGTACTCATAAGTGTTGGTGTTTCAGCTGGGATGGCGGTAATCATTTATCCCGATATAGAAATAAAAGTGCTGGCGAGAATAAGAACCTCATGCTCATTAATCAAGTAACCTCTCACGAGCGAGATCAACCACGGAGTTAAAAACAGCTCTTCCTAAAAAAAGGATACAGAAACAATAAAAAATTAAACGCTGAACAACTCCTCGTGGTTGCACTATTTTTTCAATTACATTTTGGGCCGATAAAGTAGATCTGTCAGTCGTTCATGCACCACCAAAGAGACGTTTTTTTTTTATTGGTAACAAATTACTCGTAACTCTTAGTATTGTTTTCGTAGAATGAACGAATGTTCTATCTGTGTCAACAAATGCTTAGTGCTTTTGGCAGTGGCATTAAATACGAAGATAGCTTCTTATAAAGTACAAATCAGTTTCGTTGCAGAAAACAACGAAGAGATTTGTTAGTGCTACCCTTGATTTCGTAATATAAATGAAAATTAATTTTCAGTGTAGTAAGTATCATAAGTATTCCAAAAATGTATCATATCCAAATCATTAAAAAAAACATATACCTTTTTTCCATAATGTTTTTCACATGAATTTCATTTCAAAATCCTATAGATTGAGTTCATCGTGATTATCACTTAACCCAAATAGCACACTACGATCATAATTAGTTGTAGTAAATTAATTACGACTTAGCAAGTCATATTTATGTTATCTCAACTGAATTGCAACAAACTTGCTACTAGGGAACTTGAATAGGATTGAAAAGTGTATGCTAAGTTTTATGCTAAGCAGACTATAACAAATAAATTGAATATGCTGTAATTAATAGATGGATTTGATTCTGCCATAATCATTACAACATACAACATATAAATATTAGGTGCGCAACTAAGTTCACACTGTTTAGCAATAGATGGCGCCAGTAGTAAGTGCTGGTCGAATGTTGTACATCTCAAGCGTCATAAACCAAGCTCAGACATATGATAAACAACCCGCTTTGCCAAATCAGTGATTTTGGTTTAGTGTTATATATTTTGGTTGTTAAAAGATGTCTGATTTCGTGCCAAATAATCGTCATTTGCGGGAAGTGTTGATTTTCTTCTTTTATTCGAAGAAAACGGCGGCTGAAGCACATCGAGAGCTCCAAAAAGTTTGTGGTGATGCTGCTCTGAGTGAAACAACGTGTCGTGATTGGTTTAGTCGCTTCAAAAACGGTGATTTCAGTGTTGATGATCGTCCGCGTGAAGGAAGGCCAAAAAACTTCGAAGACTCTGAATTGGAGGCATTGCTCGATGAGGATCCGTACGCAAGAAGAGCTTGGTTCAGGATTAGGAGTTTCCCGCCAAGCCGTTTCTAAGCGATGGTATGCGTTGGGAATGATTCAAAAGCAAGGAACTTGGGTTCCTTACGATTTGAAGCCAAGAGATGTTGAGCATCGTTTTTTCGTCTGTGCACAACTGCTCCAGCGGCAAAAAAGGAAGAGTTTTCTACATCGCATTGTGACGAGTGACGAAAAATGGATTCATTACAGTAACCCAAAACGGAAACATTCATGGGGACTGCCCGGGCATGCTTCAACATCCTAGGCTAGGCCGAATATTCACGCTGCGAAGGTTATGCTGTGGATTTAGTGGGACCAAGTTGATGTTATTTATTATGAGCTGTTGAACGACCATTACCGGGAACGGTATCGATGTCAATTGATGCGATTGAGCCGAGCACGCCGAGCGATTGAGCCGAGTGATTCTTCAGCATGACAACGCTCGACCTCACGTTGCGAAACCCGTGAAAACCTACTTGGAAACGCTCAAATGGGAAGTCCTACCCCACCCGCCATATTCTCCTGATATTGCACCGTCCGATTATTACTTGTTCCGTTCGATGGCACATGGTCTCACTGGTCAGCAATTCCACTCATATGATGACATCTCAAAATGGCTTGATTCTTGGATAGCATCAGAAGACGAACAGTTCTATCGAAATGGTATTCACGTTCTACCAGAAAGATGGGAAAAAGTCATAGCTAGTGATGGGCAATACTTTGAATAATTCGTTTGTAACCTTTGTTTTCAAAATAAAGTTCCTTTATCACCAAAAAACAGCGAGAACTTAGTTGCGCACCTAATATATGATAGCTAGGTGATGAAAAGACTACATATTCAGGCATATAAACAATCAGTTTGTTTATCATTGACAGTTTATTTATTCTAATATTACATCTCTACTTTACCTATTTTGACGTCATATGCATATGTACATACTTCAACGCAAATCCGGTGGAAGGCTAAGACTATCGATGGGTACAGTTTCAACAATAGGAAGATCTTCAATTGTTGCTAAGTAATGATTATAATAGGTTCCAAGTTTCCACGATTAAACAATCAAGTGTAATGTTTTTTTCATGTTTTGTCCATTTTTGGTATACATATTTGCTTCTATAGCTGAACATACGAATAAAGTACCCTGTCCTTAGTTGGTTCCTTATAACACAATTGCATTTGAACACATCATTTCATACACTGAATCAATATTTAGTGGTTGAATAAGTATTGCATAGCAGTTTTTCAAACGCCAGTCATATAAATTGATTTTTTTGAAATTGAAAAAAATATACCATTTGGAAGTTTATGTACAAACTGCCATGAAGCTATCACATGCAATGGGTAACATCTTTTTTGAGCGATGACATGATGTGCGAATGTAGGTTGAACCCTTTTTGTTTTGCTTCGTTTTTAAAACACATAATTTATTCCATAGATCCAGATGTTCGATTAATATTTGGATAATGAACCAAAATATGATGCTTCGGCTTAGGTTTCATTTTGAAATGCGTTTGGTACAAATTGTGATGGTGAATTAGCACAAATTTAGCTATACCAACGCCTGAATCTATTGCGATTTGTTCCAATTTAGAGAATTCTTCAATTAGCTAATTGTTAACTCCACTATCTTTTATATCTTTTTTCTTTATCATACCTGCTGAAAAGATGTTATTCAATTCTAGTAGAAATTATTCTTGGACAGTCTCGATATTCTAATTTATTCCATATACCGAGTGTCGAACTACAGAAATAATTCATTTCAAATTAATCTGTACCTAACCATATTGGAATAACCATTTCTTTCATGTTCTTTCATTTGCTTTGTTTCCATTTTGTATAATTAAAAAGTTTAAAAATTTAATCAACTGTCACCTTTTCTGCAGCATGTCGATTTTTTTAACGCATCGATAATTTAAAAAATTATAATATTTTAAATTTCAATGGCATTACAGCAAGAAAACTTTTGACATATATAAATAGACAGAGCGAAACTCAAACAAAAGGTTTACAAACTATACCAAACATGACTATAAAGGGTGTTCCGACCAAAATTTGGTCAAACAGTAATGTGTGTGAGTCGATCAAAGTTTTTATTAATAAGTCAAATTCTTTTTCTTTCTCAAGTTCAATTAATACAGAATACAGGACAAATATTCAGCTAAGCTTCCTTTTTACCGAATGCGAATCGCCGGTTCTATCGTTTAACACCTGATTTTGTACAGTCTCATTGTCCACTTTATTCGCCGCAGAACGCCAGTTGAACTGTTTATCGCTCACAACAGCTTTTTGAGTCTTTTTAAGATTCCGCTTGACGATGGCCCATTATTGTTCGATTGGGCGGAGCTCAGGCGTGTTGTGAAGGCACCACTTGAACTTTGTTGGCAGCATACCACTCCATGGCCTTTTTTCCGCAATGGCAAGATGCCAAATCCGGCTTAAAAGAACGGAACAATTGTCTCGCTTCAGGAAAGGCAATAGAGGTTTTTGTAGGCACTCGCTCAGATAAATTTCCTGGTTGACGGTTCTGATCGCAATGTAAACGTTGCCCTTCAGGCCACAGATACAGATAGCCTGCCACACCAGATATTTCTTCGCGAACTTTGACAGTTTAATGTGCTTGAAAATATCTGCCACCTTTCCCCGTCCTGTTGTCGTATAAAATATCTGTCCAGGAAGCTGTTTAAAGTCTGCTTTGACGTAAGTTTCATCGTCCTGTACCACGCAATCAAACTTCGTCAGCATCGTCGTGTACAACTTTCGCGGTCGTGCTTTGGCGGACGTGTTTTGTTTATCGTCGCAATTTGGAATCACCACTTTCTTATAAGTCGACAGTTCAGCTCGTTTTTAGCTCTATCCACGGTTGAAGGCGCCACTACCAGCTTCTCTGCGACATCTAGGACGACGGCGGGCAACTCTTTTTGTCGTTGCTGTGGCCTCTGGCTTTCGATTTCCCGCCTATCCAGCTTTCCTGGCTGTCGGCAAACGTTCACCGAACACTTTTAATACGTTGGTAACAGTTGATTTAGCCACATTCAAAAATTTCGCCAACTTGGCGTGAGAGTAGTTTGGATTTTCGCCATGCACGTGCAAAATTTTGATGCGTTGCTTCTCTTCCTTCGACGACATTTTGATAACTGAAGGGGTGTGCAAAAAATGCACGATGGAAGGAAATGCGTCAAGTTTAAGTCGATCAAATTTTGATCGAAACACCCTTTACTCGGATAGCAAATCATCCGACCAAAACTTAGACACTTTTATAGCACACCAAAAATTGATTTTATATTTTATGTCACAGTGTGGGGTCAATTTATAACTTTTCTCGTTTCAGAGGATTAACGCTATGATTAATTCAGGACACACGGAAGTAACACCAATCACAGTTTTTCTCTTTTACTCATTTCAGAGAGCAAATAGCGCTCAAACCTAGGCTCATCAGCCAGGACACAAGGTGGAAATAGCTTTGTCGTTCTCAAAGAAGTCAGGACAAATTGAGTGACATTAACCTTCTAAGCAGCATCACTCCTAACTATTCACCTAAACATATCAAATCGAGACGAAAGGACGGTTGTCCCCGTTTCCTATTTCATACGATCTGAAAATATTCGTTGATTAACTTATTCATCAAATGGATAATTTAATTGCCGGTTATTATTGAATCTTCTTTTACTAACAAACGCTACACAGTGGGCCTGGCCGGTTTAATATTTTTGTCATATTTTAAATCGTCCACAAATATTAATGTTGCAAAGAAAAGTACTGGTTATAGTATTTTCCAGGATGCTTTTAATTACTGGCTGTGTAAGCGTTTGCATAGAATAGAATAGATGTCGAGTCAGCAACCCTGTATAAACAAAGCTGAGTTTTTCAAGTAAAAAAATAAGCAAATAATAAAAAATGGCATTTAAATTAATAATAATAATAAAAATAATAACTTAATACAATTTGGTTAAACATAAAAATGTTTGTTTTCATAAATGAAAAGTAAAATAAAGTTCATGCTAAATATACATATATATCATCAACGTCTAAAAATATAAATATCGAAGAAGCAAATGTGAAATAACCTGCAATTCGGACATGATTGTTTTGAAGTTAACTTTTAAGAGATTGAAACGCTTTCTGAGTATGAAAACCATCTGCTTCTATACACAATTTTTTGATAAAACGAAACAAAACAAAAAGGAAGAAAGTCATACAGAGGCATGACTGTATTAGTAAAATTCCAACGTAAATTAGTTTGCTGAGTATAACACACAGAGTGGGTGATGGCGATACTAACCAGTCATTAGGGATTGCTTTGCTCTGGATTCTAGAACAATAATTGTCGACTAACTATGATAAGCAATAGAAAATAAAACTTTAAAAATTTCGATTCAATTCCACAGCGCCAACTAGCTGTGATGTGCAAAGCAACCCATCGCATCCAGCTATGCCTCCGTCAGCTAGCTAAGAAATGACTCAACTATGACCACCTCTAATCCACCGCTAAACCCCCCAATCCATTAGCAACACAAACGATAGAGCTCTGATGTAACATGATACCGGTGAATGGAAATGGTGACAGCATTTTCTTCCCAACAATCTAGAAATAACAAACGAATAAGGGAAAAAGAAAACCCATACCTGAATGAACCAACAATGGATGGAACGAACCCCCTTTCCTCCCTCGTCGGAAAACTAGGACAACAACCGTCAGACGGTTTCTGTATAGTTGTGAATGAAATTTTCCCATTTCTCTCGCAGTCTCGGGCCGAAAACCGAACGAGAGAGGCAACACCCCTCTCGTTTGTCGATGAAATCGATTTTCATTCACACCATTTTCATTCACTTTTCGTGTCCTACCCTGCTGTTCAAGATAGTGGTGGTGGTGATGTGGGTGATGCAACCACGAAGGCGACGACGACGAAGACGACGACGGCTTAACTTTCGCCAGCATGCTTTTCAGAGTTTCTATTTTAGGTTTTCATGAATGGATGCATTTTCCCCCTCTTGGGTTCGTAGTGTCTCAATTAAAAAGTTTTACATCATTCATATTTTTTTCGTAACAATCAACGGCGCTTCAGATTGGGTTGCCGGTCTGTTGTGGTTTGTGGCATTTTAATGCCTTTTTGTCTTTGGTTTTTTTACAACTACAAATTGTGAGAATTTGGAGTAAGTAATAGTTATACGGGCAAATACGAAAAATGAATTGTGAGAGGGTTTTGGGGGATAACATTTTTTAAATTGAATTATTATGCAGGCGGTGGAAAGCTGCTGGCAGGCATTGTTGATGTGATGAGAATCCATTCTGCGAGCTCAATTAAATCAGAATGATAAAATTTTATTGCGTTGATTACCGGTTCGTATAATGGTAGACGTTTTTGTTGCTTTTCTGGTTCAATAAAACAACTTACATCTAAATGTGGCCCATCGCACTCAAGGGAATTATTGGAATTGATGAATAAATTTCAGTTTTTATGGCGATGGTGTTCTAGCTGCTGATTGTTCCAATCAATTCCTGCCTTTTCCTGTACGAAAACGACCGGATTTTTATCACAGGAGAATTTATTCGGGTTTTTCAAATTACGGTAGTTTAAAAATGAATAAAATCGAAACACCAACGTGTACTTTCCAGAGCAGCATTAATCCAGTTCCACCCAAGCTTTAGAACGATGCCACCTAGAGTGCTTCAATGGAATCGCGGTGAAGAATTTGGAATTCCCCCTGCACATTAGAGATTACCATATAAAAATGCAAATATTTCACGGATTGTACGTGAGAGTGGATGAAACTGGCCCCGGTATTTGTGCCTATTTGCGCTGTTTTTGATTCGTCCGTTCGTTCATTCGCTTCGTTCAGCCAGCGTAGGGTGATGTCTGTGATGTGTGGGGACCGCCGTGTGTGGGTGGCATCATTTCCGGTGCGAGAGCTGTCAGGGTCACTTTGTAAATAGCTTTTTTTTTGCTTCTCTCAACCTCCTCTTACTACTCCTACTGCGTTCGGTTTCATTATAAAATCATACGCGTTCGTTTGCCAATACCGAGCTACACTGATGATGCTCTGTCATGGGCATGTGTTCAGTTGATATAGATGTGGGGGAAGAATGGCGGAGGCGATATGTCTGTGATGTTGGTGTTTGGTTGCTGCTAGGGAACTCATAAGACGTAGCAGTCGTTACAGCAATAAGATGCCACGCATTGGTAGCTTAGAAGCATTGTACGCAGAACTGCTTCCAGGGATTTTTGGAATAAAATATTCAAGTTGTCGCTTTTTAGAATTGTTGTTAGGAAAATTCCTCATACAACTAAATCTGTTTTGTACGACATGAAATCAGGCCCATTGGAAGTGAAAATCATATTAAATATGTTGGTTGTAGACTCAATTGACCCATCATAGCATTCATAGAACCTAGCAACATACGCCTCAATGGCTTTTATCTTGGTGTCTGACTATAACATTCACGCTTTAACATTCACAGTCAAACGCTGGTCAAATTTGCAAATAAGTGAAGTGTTTCAGCGATTCGTGTAGTAAATCAAAGTCTACACTGCAAGAAAAGTGTCCGAAATTTATCGTGGACAGCCTTTACATCAATTTGTTTCGATGTGTGCGTAAGATTGTACTGTATTATGGCTCATATAAGAAAAAAAAACAAATCTCGACAAATTATTCCAAACACCTGATTTTGTAAACAAACACGTAAACAAGGTAAATACTACCGTTTAAATGCCTTTCCGCTCGTTTTCAACTTGCATCTTTCAATTTCACAGCCTGCCATACTCTAACGGAACTATCAATACACACTACCAAAATCTCGTGTAAATTTCTGTCCCTGAGACCGACACATGCAAGCGTCCTTTAGCGCATGCAGAATGTGTTGAAAGAGATGAAAAAATAAATTCAACCGAACACATTTTCTGTCGAATTGCGTATGTGTCAGTTTCAGGAGACATAATTTTACACGAAATCTTTCATTACGTTCCCCGAATATTACGTTCCCCGAATTTACGTTCCCGGACTATTTACAAACAAGAATTAGGTCTCGTGTAAAATTCATAATTTCTAAGTGTGTACTTCCTCTTCATTTCTCTTCGTTCTAGCAATAAGTTACCGTCTACTCCTAGAACCTCTCATGTTGATGGGAAATTATTTGCTTCTGACAAATTTCATTACAGATCGTTACTCCACGCATTGCGATAATACAAAAAAAAACAATCAAAGTGTAAGTAAACAAGGATTCAAACGAAAATTTCTCGAAACGCTTCGTACTTTTTTTAAAAAAAAAAAAAAAAAAAAAGACCATGCAATATCGTAGTTGCTACTCCTTTACTGATCAGAACTAGTGTTATTGCACAGAGAACCACATAGATGGAGCTTGGGAGTAGCTTTTACATCTTCAATTTACAAGTTCACTAATTCTATTTATAGATCAGTACCGGCGCGGGCACGTCCTCACGGTCTTTGGGGAGGGGTGAAGAAGGATGATTAGTTTGACAATCGTTGTTATTAGAGACCGTGAACACCACTGCATCTCTACGATTGCCAAGGGAAGGATAGTTGTCTTAGTGAGGCAAGGTTTATTTTTAGATCTTGGATGCACTGTGGTAAGTGAAGCGATCAATGAAAGAGAGCGCAGTAGACTGCTTTTTATTTTAAATCTAGTGGTGATAGAAAGAAAGTGACAAATGGCAAGGAAGGCGACGGGCCTGGGATTGAACTCCCGACCATCTGCTCAGTAAGCAGAACGGGTAACCACTGAGCCCCGCCGCGTCAAACGAAAATTTCTCGGAACTCTTCGTACTCCTAACAAACTGATTTTCATTGCCTTAATATCACTGTTACAACTGTAAATCTTAAGTTCAAAATAATTTGGATGACTTAGAGGATATCAAAGTTATAAAATATTGACAGTTGGCTTTCGAAAAGATTCATTGAATGTGTTTGAATACATATAGTCATCTTATATAGCCCAAAAAGCCACTGTAACAACTGTACATCTTATGTTTTGACCTTATAGACAGTTTGGATGACCTAGAATATCCCAAGATTCTCGCATTATGTCTGTTGACCTTGTACACTATTCAATGAATATTGTTAAATACATATTGTTCCATTGCATACTCCAAAAACCTACTGTTACAACTGTAGGTTTTATCTTCTGAATTCAAGGACAGTTTGGATGATACCAGTTCATCTCGTAATGTCTGTTTACGTTTTAAAACATAGACTGAATATGGTTGAATATGTTCGTAGTCTAAAAAGATATAGTTACTGCTGTAGATCTTAAGTTCTGAACTCAAGGATAGTTCTGATGACCTAGAACATCACAACATTATCAAATAATGACTGTTGACCTTCTTAAAGGTTCATTCAATATATTTGAACACATATCATAATCTTATATAGCCCTTAAAGCTTCTGTTACAACTGTATATCTGAAGTTCTGAACTCACGTGTATTTTGGATCTAGAAAATTCCAGAAAGCTACAAAAATATCTAACGATTATCACCAAAACTTAAGTATCACTGTTGGCAAAACCACCGTGCAAGCGTTACGGGTAGAAAAGTGAGTCCCGGTTACGCCCTATACGTTTGCGCAGTCAATCATAACGGCAGCTGTCATGTTGTCCGATCCGTCAGAGCAGCGGTGGCAGAGTTGAAATGTCAGAAGACCGAAAACAACAACAGTAGTGAAAAGAAAGGAAAATAGAATCTAGTTGGAAAGAATTGATAAACTATTGAAGAAAGAAGTGAAGTTTAATCGTGATTTTGCCACGAGGAAAGTTAATTGAGGAGTTAAAAGGAAGGAAAGAAGTTTGTTAAGGAAGATTGTATTGCGGAGGTGAGGAAAATAATATTCAAAAATAAATGAGAAATGTATACTAACAGCTGAATTCTAGATATACGTAACGTGTGTAATCCATTATTTATTAGGAAATTGTGAGGCACACGAGAACACCAAAATGAAAGTTTTTTCTTTGTTATTAAGTTCCAACTAACGGAAAATACATTTTTAACTTTGAAGCTGCGCAACACTGCTATTAAAGAGGTGTTTCATTTCGTCCCGAATAATAGAGTTTCTTCCCGACCGAAACATTCAAAGATTTTGATATAGATTTGTGGTTAGGATAACCGTGTAGAAAGTTCCGGCAGCATGAATCCGGCAAACCATTGTGTGCTGTGTGATCGACCGAACGAAGTTGATAATCTTGTCCAGTGCGACAAATGTGACAACTATATACACTTCTCTTGCGCTGGAGTAAGTGACTTAGGGCATCTTCAGCGGTGGTCTATTTTTGGAACAACTTAATACTTGATTTGCATCAGCAAAACATGAATAGAACATGCCTTACCCGCACCGTTGTTGTATTTCTTGTCGTTAAATCCACAAACTTCTGCCATCCTGTCAATTATTCAACATCAGAGATCAGAATATCCTTAAACTTCTTACTACTCGATAATTTTTCGTATCGCACCAAAATGAGAATAAAAAAATCAACTACACCAACAACAAAAAATTAGCAAATCGATCAACTTTCCAGATTTTTTTCAATTTCTCGTTAATTAGTTACAGGTATACCTCGATAGTACGTACCCTCGATAGTACGTACCCTCGATAGTACGCACCCTCGATAGTACGTACATTTTGCCTCGATAATACGTACCCTCGATAGTACGTACATATGATTCGATAGTACGTACAGCCACGAGCCTAGATTTTAACCCTTCTTACAAATTTTCCCTTCAAACAGGTTGCGGCGGTAGGACATTACTTTATCAAATATTTGTAACGGCCTTACCCGGATAAAAATAACTATAAAATTACAATACAATAATATAAATTACATTAAAGTCTATTGCCGATCATGAATCTTATTGTTCACGTATTAGATAAATGAAAAATGCATATTGTCATTACAATAGATCTACTATTCACCCTATATGCTAGAATTTTCAACAATTGCAAAACAATACAATCAATAGTAACTGACTTAGATTTGTTCGAGAAAAAATGATTTTTTCTATAGTAAAGATACATAACAACCTCCTTATTCTATTGTCGATGCCTCAATTAACAATAAATTCTATTGTGGAAACAATTACTCCAACAAATGTGGAAACAAATTGTCATCGTATTGTCATAAACAATACTATTAATTGTAAACACTATTGGCTCTACTGTATGGTTACAATACATTCAATTGTAAATCTATAAGAATTTTTTTTTCGGAAGGCCAGGTTTTGATTATTTGTGAACTCATTTATTGCATTCACACTCTAATGAGCTGGATTACCCAACAATAAGTCACAACTGGACATGATATGTTTCACCTCTCTCTGTACCTTATAGCTCCTACTCATGCGTTTGAACAAATGTCATAGGTGTCTATTAGGGTTGTCAGGCAGGTTGTTAACTGTAGAATACAGAATATGTGTAAAGAAAATGTTAAAATTCTTTAAATGATTTTAAGATTTTAATATACTGTTCGATTTGGGTATAACCATTCTATTTGAGTAAAATCATCTTAGCATGAAACGAAATAAAACTTGTAGTAAGCTTTGCGAAAATCTTCTCATTTCGCAAGAGTAAACAAAACCAACGTAACGCATTGTCATGAGAGGCCGTTAGCTATAAATACCAGCTAGCTGTGCTAATCCGGTTCATTCTTGTAACGAATTTTTTTAGCAACGGACCTGTAGCAGCAGCAACAGTGAAGCAACATTATCAAAGCTGAAGACTTCGCTCAAGTCACGACATTAACCAGTTGGTTTACGAAATTTTGCTTCTTCTTAGTGCGTTGCGTCACACATGCACACACACACACACACACACACACACACACACACACACACACACATTTTCTGTTCCCGTTTAGCTGATTCGATTGGTATATGATATCACAAGAAAATCATTCCTTTTGCCGAATTAACTGCCTTTATAGGACAAAACATTTATTTACATGGTTAAATTTATTATTTTATACAATTAAGCGATTTAAAACCCACTACAGAAATAAAAAACAAAAAAAAATGTGATTCGATAGTACGTACGATTCGATAGTACGTACACTAAACGAGGCGTAGGTGTACGTACTATCGAGGTATACCTGTATATATGTATGATATTCTGCTTCATATCATGAAAGATGTACCAGCTAGAAGTCCAAATAACTTCTGGGAAGCTAAATTTGTTTCTCAAAGATGCGGTTATTTCCAGAAAGCTGTTTCTATAGTATTCCATGGCTAATCAGCAAACTTTTTGGAATTTCAAAAAAAAATCCAGAAAAGTTGAGAATTTTTCGGCAACTAAACGGAATTCTCTGTAGATCCACCACTTCTCTTCTCAAAAGAGATCGAGCAAACTTCATGATTATCTTGAAACTTCCAAAAAGATCATTCAAATTCCAAAAAGCTTATCCAATTTAACCAACTTCTGTCAAGTTCATAGTAATTCAGTTCCGAAGTTCATAGTAATTCAGAAAATAGTTTTTAATGAGTTCGTTCTGTTTCTAGAAGCTTATATAAGCTCTGATCGATTCACACAGTCTAAAATCTGTAGAATATGCAATTGAATAATATAATATTTAAAAACGATTTCCGAAAAAAATCAAAGATTTTTGAATCTATCTCCAAGGTATCATCGGTTTCCCCCGATCAAAACTGTCATAGTAAAATGTATCCTAAGATAAGCCTGAATATCCAGATCTCTAGTAAACCTGCCGAAAATTTATATACAACAGGTTTCTCGAAAATGTATCTGTATGAGCTATTCTCGTGTACTAATGACCAATCCATCAATAAACCGTTTGTTCACTGTGAAGACTTCATTAGTTTTCATTTCTGAGCAATCGAAATAATATTGGGAATCAGAATTTGCCAACAAGTTGTCGTAAAATCCACAACATTCACATTTCCTGGAGCTTCCTCATTTCGAACTAGTGAGCGTTTTCCGGAAAATGCAGTGGCTGTAAAAAACTAGGAGAATCATTCGTTATTCAGGAATGAAACGAAAAGCAATTCGCTTGCAATTTGAGGTAATTATCAGCATTCGAGGCGAGTAACACCACTTTCTGTCCGGCACCAGCTTCACCCGCACCAAACACGGCCACTTTTCGGCTTAAAAGCTGAAATTTAACTCATTAATTGGTTTTATCTAGCAGCGTGTAGTGATTTGGAACGGTATTTTTCTTGGTTCAAATGGCTCCAAGAATATTTCAAAACATATGTTTTTGCGTTTAGTCGCTGTTTGCTTCGAAAAACGGCTGTGAACGGTTGTGTCGATACGTTGTTGCGCACTATTTTGATATCGGGTATAGCAGTTAGCTATTGTTTCGATTGGCTATTGTTCGGTGGTGCGAGTGATTGCATAATAGGGTGGATCACACCTGACCCACGGTGATGCGGGACAAAACCGGCAGACAAAGGTAAGTGGTATTAATTGGTTTTGATGTAGTGTGGTGTTTTAACCCATTCTTTTTTGGGTGTATCTAAAGCTTCGCATTTGTGCGTATTATAAGTTTCAGCTCACCAAACTTACGCTGTATGGAAACCATGTTGTTGCTGATTGTTGCTGAGTTCGGGTTTTTTAACTAATATCATTTTGATACCTAGCTGAAGCTACCGATTTATAGTCTTCCATCGTGAAATATCATGCTCATATGATTATTTAACAAAGTTTTTTTTTTTTTTTTTTGTATTTCCCACAATGTGTTAATAATATATTATTGCATTTAAATTTACCTTATCAATTGAAGTCACTTCAGAACACATGAGATCCACTACAAATGGTTATTGCAATGCAAGGAAACGGAACAGCACATCGGAAATTTAGATATACTTTTCATTATATGTCATTCAATGTTGAACGATATTTCCTATCCTTTTTTCTTTCTCTTACGATTAGGAAGTATCTGGTGCCTTGACTACAAGAAGCTGAAACTGAATCTGCGTTACACTTTTGCACTTATTACTGAATTAATTTTTAAATTTTAGCAAACGCAAATAAACTTTCTACCAAATATTAGCTACCCTGACTCATGCAGCGCATTACTTAATCATTACTGTTGTTATCATTTGGTTTTTTATTATTATTGTACTAATTTCACTTTAGATAATTTATATAATCTTGTATGTCCAATTATCCTTTAATTTCTTCTAAATGTTTCCTCTTATTTAGATGGATATAGTGCCTTCAAAACATGAGGCTTCAACTGAATCTGCGGCAAACATTTGTATTTATTACTGAAAATTAGGTTTACTTGTTGCTTTATTATTATTCTTCACAGCCTCGACAGTGAAAGTTACAATTTTAAATATTTTTAGCAAACAGCATTGACCAGCAACTATTAACACAGATTGCTTCTGATTGTATTATGTTAGAAGTTTCTGACAGCAACTGTTACATGTTATTGCTCCCTAGAACCAGCAGAAAGGAAAATAAGACACGCAAGGTACACTATTTCAGATTCATTATCCAGAACAGGCTACTCATTTTGTCGTATCAAACTACATACAGTTTATATATACTTACTTCCTTTACATATTCCATATTTGATATATTTATATATACTTACTTCCTTTACATATTCCATATTTGATATATTTAATTTACCGTATTATATTTCATTGATTTTAAACATTTAAATACTGGGATGGGAGGGTGCATCAGGGCATCATTGAAGTTGCAATTGGACAATGGAGTGGATGGCCAACCGGAGTCAAGGAGGGGATGTGTCTATCATTTATGATTGGTACATTCCACTCCAACAGTTGTAATGAATTTGACGCGCCTTTCTCAAACAAACCATCTAGTGGAAAGCTTAACTGAATTGCGTATTTTGTTATTCGTTTTATTGGATCATACTGCTGGAAGGAGATTCTCTTATTCCCGCAGGTTTCGCGTAAGTGTCTCTGCTTACGGGCCTGCCCAACCCTTTTTGGCCCTTCATACAGCAGTTTGTTGAATCTAGAACGGTAACAAAGCATGATCTTTCTGTTAAGTGGAACCGCATGCAGGGCAAGACCCACGCTACGATGGTGGCTTCCTACATACATACATACATACATACATATGTTTTTGCGTTTAGTCTAAAAAATAAATCCCATCTTCGATTTGGACCACCGTTGGAGTTGTCCTTAGTGTACTAAATTCCCATACTATCATGCCATATGGCCAGAGAGTTCGAAAAACTCCTAAAGCGAGTATCGAACCCAACCATCTTTAGCATGGTGTAGCTCTGTGGCTGTGCTTGCACCTACTGAGGTAAGGGAGGACCCACGATAAGATATGCGTATTACTAAACTGGAAACTAACTGGATTCCAATAATCCATATCATCAAACGTGGGATTCCATCGACCGATCGGTTCAATTTTTTCCACTTTTCAAATTGAAACGGCATCATCAGCATCGGTAGCAGTAAGTCGGCAGTCGGTGCCACTGCCGTGGATGATGACGACCATGATGATAATGATGAAGTTCTATCCTGCATGCACAGTTAGTCGGTTCTTCACGAGGACTTGGAAGATTTTCCCATGAAACCACGTCCACTTCACTCTCCAGTCAATGTGCTTTCCAACATTCCTAAGTGATGTACTTAGGGAGCCCAGAACCCAGAAAGAGCGTACTGCCGTAGTAAAGTTGTTTTCCCGCGCACCAATCACCAACAGCAAAAACACGATTGACTAGTTGTTTTCGCACTACCTGCTTATTTTATCGTGACCTCGAGCTAACTCGTCCGTTGCAGTGCTCTTCCAGGGCTGACTGGCTGGCTATTCCAGACCACGCGGGATCATCCCTCCGGCCGGCCCATGGGAAAAGATGCTTTCTGCACGCATTGCAGACTCGTTTATCTCCTTCTCCCGATCGTTCATCCCGTCCATCAATTCTTGCAACTCAACCGGACAGACAGTCAGACACACAGTCAGTCAAATCTCCATCGAAGTGCAAAACTGGCCCGAAATGCCTACACTCCAACCGCCCGTCGTCGTTACATGGCAATATGTGAAGGACCCTGACCGGAGCACATTGGAAATATATGTGCCAAGCCTGACTCTAGAGAGAAAAACGCCCGGCCAGAATCGATTTGGAAAGAGCCTAAGAAGAGTTGAAGGAGGAAAAGGGGGGGGGGGACTCATTATCATCATCGTTATTATTACTGGTGGTGTGCTCGCTGCGTTCTTGCATGACTGGAATTCGAAGAATTTTTCGTGCTTTCGATTGCAGGCAAAACTCGTGCGTTTCGTATTAGGCTAAATTGTTTTCGACTTGGAAATGAGATGCAGAAACCCGAGGGGGGATGCCGAGATTTCTGCCCATGGTGCAGCAATTTGAGGTGATTTCGTGTTATTCGGTGCGTTCCTAAGGGAAGAGAAGTAGCATCAACGGCGTGTTTCTGAACCGGGATGGCCAGGGAAGTGTATCTGTTAATTGTTGGCTATCTTCAAGAACTACAGGTCAATGCGAGCGGCTCGTCGTGACCTAGCGAGCAAATACGAAATTTTAAACTGCGTGAAGCATTTGATCGTTCATAATGAGTATGGGTTTCGAATATTGAGTTGCGAGGTCGAACTTTTCTTCTTCTTCTTTTTGAACATTCCAAGCAATTGACTTATTGCCTACTTCGCAACTTAGTGTTCTGAATGCACTTCCACAGTTATAGATTGAGATCTTTCGATGCCAGTACATTTTTTTAGTATGTTTGTAAGGTTCCTTAACGGAAATATCCTAGACAATGCATTGCAATGGTTTGAATGGTTTTGCTTTATAGCTACGCCTTTAGCGACTGAGCTGAGGAAGGTTGCTATTTGGTATTGGTTGTTGTTTGGTATTGGGTCAAAGAAATAGACCCAGATATTGAAAAGTTTAAAATTGCTGTTATGGGATGGGTCATTTGCTGGGCATCTTCGACTATACACTGCCGCTCTGCTTGACTTAAAGTTGTGCAATTTTTGACTCGATTTCTTCAAAAGAGTCACTAAAATTTTAGTAATTCTTTTTGGGAATAACAAGTTGACAAATCAATAAGATTGGCTTAAAATTGAAAAAAGTTTGCTCTGTTAAAACTATTATCATTATTTTGAACCAATGCTTCTGGTTTGTGACACAAAGCGTATCATAACGATCAATTTCGACAAATTCAGTATTTTGGATGAATTTCACTTCCAGCTGAACAAAGCTCAGAATTTCTTTACAGGATTTCCGAGCAAATCTTCAATGATGTATACTGCGAGTTGAGAAGCTGTGTTGTTTAGTAAAAAAGACGTTTTCTCCAGAGTGCAAATTATTTACGTGCTCGTTAATGCCTAAAAAGTTAGTCGACAGTTTTGAATATTTCATAAATTGGAGAAAGCACCTGTGAAATAAATTCCGGTCAGCTGAAATTAAACGAGTGTTGTGTACCTTGGGATCATTCCCATGTTCGTGATTTATAGAAGATAAAAACGGCTCACAACTGATGGCTTTCGGTGTGTTTTGAGTTAGCTGAAGTTCAAACTGGCCATTTTCTGCTGTGATTTTCAGTTGCAAAAACAGTAATCGAAAAACACGGGAACATTGTAAAATTTGGGAACTTAATAAAATTTTGGACTGTTTAAATTGTGTGGAGCCGCGAGAAAAAGACCCATTGAATTGGACTCGAGTAGTAGCTCTGGCATCGTTTGGAGGACATTTTTACATAAATAATTTTCGAAACCTACCGAAAACGAATTAGTAACTTGTAAAGTGCGAAGTTTTCGCTTTTAGTGGACGTTGCAGTCTGTGTTGTGCATTTTCATGACGGTTATAAGACCATCATCTTCTCATGATCATTAGAACTCACGAATGATGGTCAAATACTGTGTCACTCACAAACAGGTTGATCTCATTTGACCGTTTGTAACAAAAGCCTTCATGACTGCTGGAGAATGTGATATGAAGAGATTAGAAAAATCAATCACTCACTAATTATCTCTAAGAACGATATGCAAGAAAAATTATTTTCAGCTTAATAGGTGTTAACCTCTGGCAATTATTGTTCAATTTTAATTCTTTTGGCATCGTTAAATTCAAAAACTCACCCGCTTCATGGATATTATCGGCAATGTCCGTTTGGTTTTATCTAGTTCCCGTAAATCCGGGTTATCGGGCTGTGATCCGGTACGGCGATACTATTTGGCAATTCAATTGCATTTCCCGGATCTTTGGAATAATTTCTACAAGCTATTTCGATTCCATTGTGGATTATATGCCGACTTGTTCCTGGAACGGCCATTCTGTAACAGGTTCCAGTAGGGTCTCGAATGGCCTTGAATGTATTTAGAAGGAATATGGGTATCAAAATTCGAGAAATTTCTTCAGAACGATATTTCTTAACGTTTTGTGTTCAACTGATGATATGTCCCCGTGCCGGTTATTCCGGAATAGGTTCCTGTGGGACCTCAAGTTGCCAGAAACAAACTTTGAAGGATACCCTGGCAATATTGGTATCAAAATTCATCAAATTTCCCCAGTAGGCTATTTCTCCACGTTTTGATGATTTGTTCTTGAACCGGTAGTTCCGGAACAGTTTTCTGTGGGGTCTCAAGTGGCCATTAACATATTTAGAAGGAAACCCTGGCAATATGGGTCTCAAAATTCATAAAAGGTCTCCAGGAGGCTTTTTCTCAACGTTGTGTTAATTTGTCATTGGAAAGGTCATCTCGGAACAGGTTCCCGTCGAGTCTCAAGTGGTGATTAACATTACTAGCCACAAAACATTAAGAAATATCCTACTGAAGAAATTTGATGAATGTGATGGTCCCATATTGTCAGGTTTTCCTTCTGAAAATATTCATAGCTACTCCAGGCTCCACGGGAACCTGTTCCGAAATGGCAGGTCCGAGGACAAATCATCAGATGGCCACTAAACGTTGATAAATATTCTCTTGGGTTTCTTCTAAATATGTTCATGACCACTCGCGGCCAAACGGGCATCTGTCCGGGAATGACTGGCCCAAGAATAAATCATTAGATGGCCACAAAACGTTGTGAAAAAACCTTCTAGAGAAATTTCCTGAATTTTGAAAACCATATTGCCAGGGTTTCATTTTGAAAATGTTGATGGCCACTCGAGGTCCCACGGGAACCTGACAGATCCGAAAACAAATCATCAGACCACAAATGTTCAAAAATATCCTACTGGAGAAGTCTCATGAATTTTGCTGCCCTTATTCCCAGAGTTTACTTTTGAAAATGTTCATAGGCCCACAATGGAATAGACATAGTTTTGAGGATTTTTTTTTCAAAGATGTTGGCATCCATTCCCGGAAAATAAATTAATATTTCAAAATCGTGTCTCCGCACCATAGCCCCGGAAATCCGGAATTCCGGGAACCAAATGAATCCAAATGGTCACGGTGCCAAAATAAGGTAAAAAACCTAGCTGAAAATCTGACGTGTTTTTTGAGTTGACGTTTTTCTTCAGATTCAAATAGATTTAAGCGTAAAGCGATTTCATAGTCGGACGGAAAACGCTGCTACCGGACCAAGTTGCTACTGAGTTCGAAATTGCAGGCAGAATAGCAGAAGCACATTTTATGTGTCTTTTAGAAATAGGGCTTAAATTTCGAACTACTTTTGGTCTAATCGAAAGGCCGAAGGGTATGACCAGAAAGAAAAATCGCTTCTTTTCCTACCGAGAGAGTGGGCTGGTGTATTTCGTTCACTGTGTGCTTCTTAGCTAGTAATATGGAAATCTGGCAAGAAACAGCTACGGGAATTATGTGATATCCTGAACTTTTATTGTCTTGGAGTAATGGACAAAAATTGCATGAAATGTTATGTAAATGTCTATGAAATTGTTAAAAATTTTACAAATTACATCAGGATTAGTCTTACATTTCCGGATCAACCTCAAAGATCATAGATCACTTAAAAAGATACGTATTTTTGTACTTTTTTTGTCTTAAAGGTTGTACGGAATCAAATTGCAGCACTTTTAAATGACTGTAACTTTTTACTCCTTGAGTATTTTCTGTTGAATTTTTGGGTGGAATTACACAGCAAAAAATTATGAAAATTACACGTGTTGTAAACCGGTTCATTTTGAAAAATACATCAATGTATTATCTTACATTAGTTAGAATTTCCGTTTAAGATCATGTATTTAAGCGAAACCTTGAAAAACCCATTCATATTCAATTAAATTTTTACTACAACCTATGTTTACATTATGCTGTGAAAATAAAGTGAAACGCTCTTTTACTCCCTGAAAGTTTGAAGATGATTGGTTGAACGGGTGAATTTTGCCGAATATTTGAGTGTGTCGCAATTTGATGCCGTACACCCTGTATATAAATTTGTACATAATTAAACGAATACTTCATACTAGTACTTGGGAATAGGAAAAGGGAATGCCATCTCCCCATTACTAGCAGTTTGTTGATAGAAGGCGGGCTCTTTTCCCCGCCCATTGGAGCATCTCCATGTTAGATAGCTTACTTTTTGACGAATTGTTGAATCAGGTTGTCGAAAGCACTTTTTCTCATTCAATGAAAAAAACTTGTTAACTCGAAAACTTATTAAATTCAAAGCCAGTTAAGTCTTCAACAGCCGTATGCTTCTGATAAATCTTTCTGTGGACTTTTAATGAACTTTTTTGTGAACTTCCTTCGGATCATCTTTGATTTTTCTTTAGATCGTTCATTTCTTTTGAATCTTATGATAGTTCATTTTGGTTATCTATTGAACTTTTTCAAGATTGTCTTGGAAATAATCGTAGGGACTTGTGTGGGCTTCATCAACAAGCCTCCTGTGGGCTTCATAAATGATTCCACAAAATGTGTTTTAACATATTCATCGTGTTCTTATGTATTCTTTTTACATATTCCTTTACATATTCTTAGAACTTTATATTCAATTTCTAAAAATTCTCTCACATATGTGTATTTGATAAATTTTGGTAACTTTCTAAAGATCTGTCTGAAAAAACCTTTTATCATATTTTTTTCACTGTATCTTTCTTAAATTGCCTCTATACGTTTATTTGGATTTTCTCCAGAACTTCCTCTAAATTACACACATCATTTTAAATTTATTCTTTGAACTGATTCTGTTTTGTAAGCGACTCCTAAATAACTTCAAAATTTCGTAATTTCGTCCCTGAAAACAAAATCTCTTAGTCAATTAAAATACAACTTAAAATTTTCTACATCATTATCAATTTGGATTACGGTAACATCCGCCCTTTTTTTACCAAATAATAGAATGTTGGAAAGTTAAGTCAGTGCCTAGTCACTTTTGGAATTTTCGAATCGCCTTATACTTATATTAGCGATATTATTTATATTTCTTACGAGAAAATATAGGACCATACATTTTTGAAGAAGTCCAGAGGCTTTCGAGGTTTTAAGAGTACTCTGGATCGGTACATATATCTTGAATAGTATTATGACAACATGTCTAGGACCTGCTGCATATTGTTTTTCTAATATCTTTCTTCAGCCGGAAATTGACCACGTAAAGCGAGGAAAAAACCGCTGGATACAACAACTCTCACCGCCGATAATGACACCAGCAGAAAGATACAATAGTGCATTATGGCTGGCAATCGTGCCTACTTTGGACTCCGAATGTCGCGAATGTCGCGAATGTTCACCGAACTATAAAGTTGACCAACCACAAGACATTAATAAGACTGGTAGTTCTCTACGGCCACGAATTATGGACATTGCTAGTGGAGGACCAACGCGCCCTTAGTGTCTTTGGACGGAAGGTGCTGCGTACAATCTACGGTGGAGTGCTGCTGGAAGAACCTCGCATCGTACACATCGCTGAAATCGGTCGACTACGATGGGCTGGGCATGCCGTAAAAATGTCGGACGATAGCCCAGTTAAAATAATTCTCGAAAACAAACCGACGAGCACAAGAAGAAGAGGTGTGCAACGAGCAAGGTGGATTGATCAAGAAGAAGGCGACCTGCGAACTCTTCGCAGACAGCGAAGCTTGCTAGGTGCAGCCTAGTAATACATTAGTTCAAATTTTGGGGGACTTATGAGGACTTTATTTAAAATTGTTTAAGCAGTTTCGAAAATCTCAGGAAAATTACACACAACACTGCTTGAGACAAACCGAATAACTAAGTCAAGAAGTAAATGAACTAAAGGTGAACAAACCGACATCACTAAGTAAAGGCTGTACATCAAAACATGAGACGCAATAATTAGCTTGTAACTTTTTCGTGTATGGGTATACAAATATGAAAATTTTGACTAAGAAACTTTGACTAATTTCATCACTATCTGTCAAGTATCGGCCATTGGAACAAAACAACATCCACCGAAAAATTGTGTGCTCCGTGCGTGTGTGCGTTGCAAAGATGGATCGGAACACACCTGGGATTGCACGATTCGTCAGTGTCCCGGGTGGTGAAGTCATTCGCGGCAGGCGGCGGCAGAAAACCGAAGACAGCTGATCCGGAGAAGGGAAGGAAGGTGTTACTCTGTTCAAGCATCTACCGAACTTTCCGATCCAAGATGTGGCAGATGTTTCTATCTAGCTTGTGAAAAAAAAAACGACGAAATGTACCGGCCTCCATGTCTACAAAGTCAGGAAGATACCAAACCGGAAAGATTAACAAAACACGGTTGCGAAAGGGTACCATGAATGGGCAAATCTACCGAGACGAGTGCCTCAAAAAACGGCTGCTACCCCTCCTGCAGTCTCATGGAGGCAAGACGCTGTTTTAGCCGGATTTGGCATCCGGCTACTACGCCGGCGTTAGACTGGTACAGAGATAACAATGTTTTTGGGTTGTATTGAAAAACTTCAACCTACCGAACTCGAAGGAATTTCGTCCGACTGAAAAATGTTGGGCCATCAAAGCTAAACTTCTTTAAACACCTATGTTTTGGAGAACGAGCTGGCTGTACAAAAACAGTGGGTATAAGTATCAAAAGAAGTCGGCATCACTATTGCCCAAAACCTTATGAGTGGTGTCAAGGAACTAGTGCGGGGATTAGGTCATGGAGAGGAGATCCAATTAACCGATGAAATAGAAAGCTAGCCATAATTGTAGTTTATTTTTTGCAAGTTTAAAGAAATCCGACTTAAAATGAATTTTTGGTGATCATTTTTGTGAGCCTCGTTTTTTTTTCAAGTACAGTCTTCAATAAAAAAAATTAGCATAACTCGATGGAATTGTATACACAAAACTCTCAATAAATCGGGGTATTAAGTAACATCCAGTTACAGCATATTATTGTTTACTGTATATGTGTGTGTGTGTGTCATCCTCTATCCCTCACCCAACCGGGGGCGTTGGGCGAGAAGAACTGCGAATAATTTGATCAATCATATGCTCTGCAATGGTGCCCTTTTTGTTATGGAGGCCAGTACAATAAAAAGGAGAGCTTTTGAGGCAACACAAGTTATTCTCTAAGCTTTTGGGGAAATGGGAAGTACTGGGAGTCCACAACAGGTACAGCAAAACATTACATAGACGCCCTTATTCACACTTGCAACTCAGGAATAGAAGGTCAAGAAGAGCCACCGTCACCAGCTAAAGCTTGAACCGGGTATCTGGGAAACCCACAATACCCGCGGCAATAGCCAGCGGACGATGCCCTGGTCGTATTTAGTAAAAAATGGCATATTCCTTATGGAGTGATCTCACCTTCTTGTTTAACTTTTTTTGAAAAGAAAAAAAAACTGTTCATTCAGAACCACCGTTGCCAACTAAAGTTTGAACCAGGTATTTAATAAATCAATTATACCTGCCACCTTAGCCAGCAAACAATGTTCTGTACGTATTTAGTGTATTACGGGAGCTAAAACTGATTTCACAAAATACAAAAAGTAAAAAGTACTTAGCTGAATTCCATTTCATTACGTGTCCTATCTAAAAAGCCCGATCAGGCAACTACCATCGAGCAATGCCCATAACCTCCAGCTGAAGTTTGAAGACACGGATATAGTTTAATCGTACAATTTCTTCATAATCCTAAAACACTAGAATCACAATTGATAACGTAAAAACATTGTCGAAAATCTTCACATGCAAGATTTCATTGAAACGAATGATCCACATCACAGGGCATTGGGCAAAGCACACACACAATCGAAGCAAGGACAATGTAGGGACAACGCACGAAGTATGATGGTTGTCGGTTGGCACTCCCGTAAAAATCAATCGAAGCTGGAGAGCACTCCACGACCGAAATTCAAAGTAAAATACAAATAAAAATAAAATCAAAACGGAGCAAAACTGACAAGACAATTTTTTTCACGTCTGGATTCGCGCCCCGCACACTACGATCCTCGCATATTATTGTTTACTGTATATGTATATTAAAATTTGAATCATATTTCCGTCCTGTATTTTCTGAGCATTATCGTACATGTTAAAAACGAATCATCTGAAACACTAAACTCTCCTGTTTCTAGTTCAAACAAGTTAAATTTATCGTAATTAAATGTTTTTTGTTTCAGCAGAAATGATTCCATCGTCGAGTTTTCTCCGTTCAACTTTTGACGCATTCATTATGCTCCTCATCGATTCCTCTCCGCCGCGTAGTCAAACCTTCGGGCGAAATTTAAATGACTTTCCCCATACTCCAGGCTAGGAAACTTCTACTGAATTTTCTCCATTTTTCTCCCCCCACTGAAATTGAATTGTTATTCAAAGTCGAGATCATTCTATTTCGAATTCTTACGACGCATCATTCACATTCTACGACGCCAAACGGTGCCCATTGAGAAGCACTCACGCCATGATCAATAGACTGGGTCTAGACTCGATTCGTGTTTCATTCACAAATTCTTTATTTACGAAAACGCAGCACTTTTGGCACTCCACGCCCAAGCCGAGGGCCCATAAATATTGTCCACCCATTGTGTGAATGGCTGTCGCCAGAAGAAAATGTTTTTATGAAGGGGGACACGCGTAGAGCCGAGAGCAAAAGGAGAAAAAAAATGAGATCAAGAAAAAAAATACGATAGGGTCGTAATAGATTGCTGCGGTTGATGTTGATGTTGCTATTGCCGAGGAATGTTTCTCTGAATGGGGGAAAAAAGTTATGAATGGAAACGAAGTCGTAAAAACTAGCAAAGTGCGGACGAGTGACGCATTGCTACCATTGCCACTGCCATTTCCCTCTCTCTCTCTCTCTCTCTCTCTCTCTCTCTAGCTTTCTAGATAGTTTTCTGAATGGTTCTTGTGAACCAAATTTACGACCAAATTCGATAGAGTTTTATGAATGAAAGTTTATTTCCGCCCAAACATGCCACCATGGCACCACTACTGATAGGGAGGATAAAAACAACCTCGTCGTTTGCGGCCGAGAAAAAAGGCAATGCTCGATGTGTGCATTTCTTATAACGATTCAAGAAAGTTCCGAGCGCAACAATTTTGTGATGCAAAGGTCCCCCTGTAGTTCGGGGCATGGAACGCAACGGAACGGAAGCAGCAATTTAATGTAGAAAGTATACGTAATACTCTGTAGACTGGAAACCTTGTACAGTGCACGGTGCATCATGGAAGTGAGGAGCGGGGAAAGTGAAGAGTGGTGAGACGAACAACAATTGTTCTGCAACAGTTGAGCTTCTTGTGTGTTTCATCAAGGGTAACGAGTGTGGGAAACGAGCGTAGTTACGACGACATTTTCAAAATCAAAGGCCCTTTAGCGGAGAAGGCGTTGGTTTTAGTGTTTTAATTTTGTTTGAATAAAAGACTTGCGTCATTCAATATCTGGACGCACTGTTTATTTTACTGCAGCGCTCCTTGTGGTCGTATCTGGAATGTTTTGACAGCAGTTTGTTTTTAAATGTTTCTTATTTCAGTGCTAAAAAGTTCGTCAAGATTCATTTTGTTTCGTAGAAGCAGGGATGTCATATTCACAGACATGTCTGTAAATTTGCAGACTTTTAATTTTTGTTGCAGACTTTTACAGACATTTGAAATATTTTTTGAATTTCAAATAAAGGTGTTCTCTGAAGTTCTGATTTAGAACGAACGAGGATCTGAACAGTATAGAAGATACGGTAAGAAGGTTTGTTGAAATATTTTATAATATCGTAGGTATCATTTAAAGTAGAAATCTTTGAAGAAGCGGAAGCGGTAGGCCACTTGGAGACACAAAGGGGCCCGGAGATAAGTATCGTATAGGCCCTTTCATCGGGGTTACATGGAGTCCCTACTTATGGTTATGTTCAATTCCACGCGTGTTCAATCCTATGCGAAAAATTACTGTCAAATCGTTGGTAATATTGGTCCTAAACGGAAATCAAGGTTCAAAACAATACAAATGATAACTAGAAATTAGAAGAAAAATTAGTAACTTCCATTTAATTCCAACTACCTTTGCTTATCTTCGACAGGTGTGTCGAAGATAAGCAAAGGTAGTTGGAATTAAATGGAAGTTACTAATTTTTTTTCTAATTTCTAGTTACAGGTATTCCACTAAACAGCTCAAACAGCTCTAGGATTCAATACAAATGATATTTGAGAAATTTACAGTAAAAAAGGAGTTGCTGAGTATTTTAACCAAGAAGCACTCTATCAACTTTCTACTATCAACTAAACCATAAATTCAACCCGCATAAAGATAATCAATTTGCTGTATAGTCAAAACTATATTTCGTATGGGAGATATATAATTCAAATTATATGTTATTGATTTCTAATAGTTACATCTCGTTTTCACCGAATAACTTGTACATCAACAAATATTGTTAATTTATGCCATATTGTCATTTAAAGGTTTTTTATGCACTCGGTCTGGATTACATACCAACTTTTAGGCAAAAATTATGTTCGGTAAATTGTGATTTTTTTATGCCTTAGGCATCGTCAGAGGCTTTTGAGGTGAAACCAGCAAACTAATGCTTAGCAAATGAGTTATTTGGACCACCAATAAACCTTAGGTCGGTATAACAAGAAGTAAATTTATTTTCTCGTTTGAATACTATTATTTTTGTGATCGTAAGATTTGCTCTAAGCCCTGTCGGTTGCCACTCGAGGACAAAACAACAGTAAAAGTGATGAGCTATTGAAATAAATCTTAAAACTCTGGTTTTTTCAGAAGAACTACTAAACGCACTATTTCAGTACATTTGCACTAGGGAGATAAAAAAAATTCCCCTGAATTAGTAATAGATTCCTAGAAGTCTAGAAAGAAACGACCCAGAATTTAGGACACATCCTGGAAAGTTTAGAAGAAGACTTCCTAGCGCTTCGGGAAGATAATTTCTAGAAGTTCAGATTTCCTCGAGAAAAAAAAACTTCTCCGATTCAAGCAAGGAGAACTTTCAAAAATTTAGGACCGAACATAATCGAAGTTCAAGATCATACTTACCAGAATTTCAGGACAGAACCTCCCCGAGAATCCGGAAAGGTTCAGGAAGAAGTGCAGTCTTTGAAGTTTGGAACTTTTCAGAGGTTTTGGAGTTCTTCCCAGAAATTCAAGATTGAACTTCCCAGAAGTTCAGAAAAGAATTTCCTCAAATTTCAGACGGGAACTAACCAGGAAGGGCATCTATAATTTCTCAAAAAATCTGTCAAAAAATCCTCAGAACGATGCGACGATAACTTCCCAAAAGTTCCGGAAGAAACTTCTCAAAAGGTTAGTTGGAACTTCCCAGAAGTGCTGCTGCTTTTTCAAAGCTCATAGGACAACATTTCAACATTTCAGCATAAGGATTTCTCAAAATTCTTTAGAGAGAAATGAACCCAAGTAGCACACCACGATCATAATTAGTTGCAGCAACTTGATTATGACGAACAAAGGCATATTTATGTTTTTTTCAACTTAATGGCAACATGTGTGCTACTAGGGAATGAAACTTTCCAGGAGCGTTTGGGATACTTCCTTCTAATTTGAGCACGAATTTCCCAATAGTTCCGGAACAAACTTTCCCGAAATTCTGGAGAAAACATCCCAAAAGTTCAGAAGAGGACTTCTCAGGAGTCCAGAAAGAAACTTCAAGAACAGATTTAAGGGAATTTTCCTAAAAATTTTGGAGACGGCTTTCCCAAAGTTTCAATAAAATTTTCAATATGGACCAATCTAAAGTTTGGAAAGAATAAACTCAGGAAAAATTTCCCCGAATTTCAGGAAGAAACTTACCAGAGAAGGCACTACCTGTTCTCAGAAGTTCCAAAGAGACCAAAAGTTTAGTTTGAACTACCCAGAAGTGCTAGAGAGCTTCCCAAAGGTCCGAATCGAACATTCCAGCATTTCAGAATGAGAATTCTATATATATTAATTTATAAACTGAACAAACAGCAAGAATCGAAAAAAATCTCAACATAAAGATCGATTAATCGAGTGAAAATAAGCGATCTTTCGATTTTAGATTCCGATTGCCCCATTCCTGATACACAGAGATAAACTTGTGTTCATATACTTCATCCAGATATCACGTGGACAGTTTAGGGGGAGGGGAAGGTTGGCAAATGGCCACGGTCCATTCAATGTTTTGAGATTTATGGAGGGGGTGGGAGGTCCAAAATTGCTCAAAATCTGTCTACGTGATATCTGAATATCCCCTAGATTCCTGTACTTTTTTTTAATTTTCTGTATGGAAATGAGTGAAGAAAAATCTTCCCATAACCAAAAATAAGAAAGAATTGACAGCACTGTAGGAGGATAGTTACTCACCTTAAGTGAAATTCAACACCAGAAATGAACTCAGTACCCCAAAATTAAAACTAAATGTGTGATTTTCAGTCAGTTCAAGTAACATTTTAGGTTTTGTCCGACTTTTGTACAGAGAGCCGCCACTGTGCACCGTCAGAAAGATGTGAGAAGGATTTCGATTTTCCCGCCTTGAAAGCATTTCAACGGCCTGAACTGGGATTGCACCCAGACACCCGGGTGAGAAAGCAATCACGGTAGATATTACATCAAAGGTACTGTTAAAACCGTCATATATTAATAATTATCTGCGAATAAGTGACGTCCTGAGTGTGTTTTCCTCAAATAAGTAAGTTAATGTAAAATTTAGACTGCGAACTCAAATATTTCCTTCTGGTGGTAATCGAACGTTTCAATATATTCGTACAGTTGATTTACTTTTTGCAACTCACTAATCTGAACCTCCCGCGCATTGCTTGGCACATCAATGCAAATTTAAATTGATGGCACTTTTCAGAAAAAAGAGAGAAGAAAAAAATTATCGCCGCCATCAAGTACTTATTCCACGATCAACCTGCACTGTGAGCAGGCGTCGGCATCGAAATTCCTTCACATAGCCTCCAGGGCCGAAATGGTATCCACTTCGATATAAATCCCAATCGAGCGTTTCCGCCTGGCAATATATGGATATAGACAAACACGAAAATGGCGCAAACATTGCGGAGGCAAAACGGGAAAACCTGAATCGCGCCAAACCAATCTTTCTTCTCGGTCTCTGAATGAAGATAGTGAAATCGGTTGTCGTCGTTCGTGTAACTGTTGTTACCAGGTCGTCGTCGTCGTCGTCGTCGGCATCCCACACTTGCTGAGCTGCTGGTTGGCGTTCGTTGCCACGGCAGCCAGCCACCCAACCACAGCCGCACACAGAATCTATACAAGTGGAAACGATTGATAGGCTCTGCTCTCGGTAGATGACATTTGAATATCTCGTCCTCGTCCGTTCCTTTATTATGGGATTATTATTTTCATTTTTATTGAACCCACATGGCACATGGCACAACGTTTTGTTGGAAAGCTTCTCCATCCCTCTGGGCAGGAATTGTGAATGGAATGTCAGAATTTGAGGGCGATTGAGTGGATTGGATCTTTTCTTCTTCGATAAGAACGAGCGCACCTTTTTTTTTTTTTTTCTTATTTTCAAGCAGTTCGTTCTCCGGCTTAGAGAAGTTGTTTTGAAGTGCTTACCGACTATTATATCACCGGATGTGAGGGGCCGGTAGAGGTGTTCAATTTGTTACAAAGGTAAAGAAATTTATCTCAGGTGATCGAGGATTTTTTCGAACATCGATTCCAACTGAGCACATTGGATTGATGTTTGCATTGATTAGGCGACTCCAGAAAAAAAATGACGAAATGAAGAATAATAATCAAATTATATAGAGGAATTAAACAGAATGTTTGTGTACAGGATTTATGGGAAGTTATCCAGCCGGTTTTGTGAACGGTCGGTCGACAACTAAGCAAATCTTTACGTTGCGGCAGATCCTCCAAAAGTATCTCGAATATCAAGTCCCTGCACACCACCTATTCATCGCCTTCAAGGCAGCAACCGAAACTATTGATCGTGAAGAGCTACGGAAGATTCTGGACGAGAACGTTTGTTGAGAACGAGTGTTGCGTGAAGATATCGGGTACTATATCGGACTCGTTTGAAACACGCAATGGACTACGACAAAGGGATGGTCTTTCCTGCCTCCTGTTCAACATTGCGCTAGAAGGTGTTATGAAACGCGCGGACTTTAACGTGCGGGGTAAGATTTTCAATAAATCCAGCCAGTTCATCTGCTTCGCTGACGTCGTAGACATTGTCAGCAGAACGTTCCAGGTGGTAGCTGATCAGTACACCAAGCTGAAAAGCGAAGCGGAAAAGGTTGGATTGAAGGTGAAAGCGTCGAAGACTAAGTATCTGCTGGCTGGAGGAGATACTTAGTCTTTGCATAGGCAGAATTGTGACAATGGACAGAGATGAGCGTGGAAAATGCTTGAAGAGGACCTGCAAGCACTTGGAGTTTTCGAACGACGCGTGCTTAGGACTATCTTTGGTGTATGTGAAAACGGTGTTTGGAGGAGAAGGAGCTGGCGCAGCTCTATGCTTAACTTTGACATATATGCTGAAGTAAGTTGTACATTGTAGACAACATACGCGTTTTTATCAAAGTTCAGCAATTAAGGTAAAATTAGTTATCTAGCTCTCATTTTTCCTACATTTGATAGAAAATGTCAATCACTATCAATACTCTCTTATATGAAGAAATATATGCTCTGGTTTTATATGCATTAGTAGAATAAAAAAATGCAAGTAAATTTCAAAGATTATTGGTTCAGCTGACACGGTTTAAAAAATCTAATCAAGTTGAAGGAAATAAACCTAAATATATTAAAATGATATTTTGCAAAAAGCCCTGCTGTTCCCTGTTAAACTGCATGCCTTCAAATATCCAACCACTATTACACTAAGCTCTTCCAAAAATTTGCTGCTACTTTTTACAATATTTTGAGTAATTGGTATATGAAAACACCTCCATTTTACAACATTATAGCAAATATATTTGTATCCATATATGATCGCAAATGTGTCTGAAATGAACAAGTTGCAGCATTTCGACAATATTGCACCGTTTACATTTTATATTGTAGATCTTTATTCGCGAAAAAATACTGAAAACGACTTTTTGCGGTGTTTTTTAAAAGTTGGCCAATATTTTGTTTTCTGTGTAAGATAGGTCTTTGGAGTCTTGGACAACTTTTTTCAGCATAATCTAATAAACAACTTTGTCGAAAAAAACATCCTTTTAGGGCGCTCAGTTAAGAAGATAGAATCGAGCGCCACCTATGCGGAGGAAATAGAAGCTAATGAAAACCGTCAAAAGGTGGCGCTTTTTCAACTGAACAACTATCTCCAAGACTACAGCCCTGTAGAAAGCATACACGCGGCGCTAGAGGTTTTGGCCACACTGTGCGCAGTTTTCAAGGATACTGGCACTGTTGTTCCTAAGACGAAACCCGCAGAAGCGCAGTGTACGCACTCTCTCAGCGGTCAAAGCAGTGAGGGAGCGAATTTGGAATCCTGCTCGGTCGGCGAGAAAAAAGGCGTATGAACTGAAAATGAACCACACATTCATGCAAAATATATTGAAACGGGATCTTCGATATGGAGCTATATAAAACGGATTGACACGCAAGAATGATGCCGACAGAGTTGCCAGATCGTGGGCGCTGCTTAAGATCAAAGTGCTTCTGTGTTGATGGTTTGAGGTCCCATATCGTCATAAGGCAGTTTACCCCTGGTGTTCATAGACAGGGGCGTGAAAATAACTTACTTTACCAATCAGACCAGGGCCGGTGTGGCCTCTGCTGTACACAGAAATTGTCTTTATTGTAATCGGTGCATGACTGTACCTCGCCATCCACGGTATCTGCGGAGATTCCGCAGGTCACCTTCTAATTGATCGATCTACCTTGCTCGTTGCGCCCCTCTTCTTCTTGTACCCCTCGGTTCGTTTTCGAGAACCATTTTAACAGGGCTGTCGTCCGACATTCTTACGCCATACCCAGCCCATCGTAGTCGACCGATTTAAGGCATGTATACGATTGGAGGTTCTCCAAGCAACTGATGCAATTCGTGGTTCGTTCGCCTCTTTCACGTTCCATCTTCCACCTGCACTCCACAGTAGATCCACAGTCGTAGAGAACTACTGGCCTAATTATTGCCTTGTAGATGGTCAACTTTGTAGTTTGGCGAACTTTGTTCGATCTTAGCGTCCTTCGTAGTCCAAAGTAGGCATGATTGGCAGCCATAATGAGCCTTGGTATCTCTCTGCCGGTGTCTTTATCGGTGGTCTCCAATGAGCCCAGACACACGAATTCGTCTACTACCTCGATTTCATCACCGTCGATCTGAACTTCAACGCTGAAAGTTTTCAACGCATTAATCACAAGCCCAATCCTATCTGCTTCAGCTTCAAGTCTGATGTACGTGTCCGCCATCGTCTCAAAGTTACGTGCTACGACACCAACGTCGACGGCAAAGCCAAATAGTTGGACAGACTGGCGTGAAAACAAATATGTTATCAAAGACCACCTACTTCCCTGTGCTAAGAAACTTTTTGGAGAGGAAAGTTTTTGTTTTCAACAGCATAGGGCAGTAGTTGTTCAGCACTGGTGTAAACCAAATTTATCATGTAACGGACCTAATTTCCGTTATTCCAGATTAATTCATTTTGCATCAATGTTGATACACGGTCAGTCATATATCAACACGAAAAAACTACTAGCAGAAATTTGCTTCATTCAGATAACACGGTAGTGACTGCGCTTCACAGATGGTCGTCCGTATTACGTTTTTTGTCACTAAGCTCAGTAGGTCACGACAGCTGTTGATAAAATACCACTCGAACTCGAGGAGCAATGGGTTCTCTTTGCTTGTTTTTTGTTCTCATAGGTTGACGATGGAATTCGCATAGCTACCGGGCCCATAGGGTCTCCGAATGGCCTGTATCAGCTCCTGATTTGAATCCACTAATCTACGGTATCTAGGAATACATGCTAGGAAAACTGGACGACTTGAAGCGTATGTGTCTGGACGCATTATAAAAGGTTTGGTTGAGATTTTGAATCAAATGCCGGAAAACCGTCTTCAAGCCGTGTTTAAATATAAAGGAGAAAGATTTGAAACTCAACCCTTGCGCTGAACTGGCCGGCATGACGTGCCACAAGGACTCAGTAGGAATTCTCTGTCAAGACCGGAAGCTAAGACTCAGTTCCATTGTGGTAATATCACATTATGTAGTTTTTCCACTGTAGTTATCTACACATTTTTTTTCAGCATTTCAGTGTGGAGAAGCTGCAATGTTGTCAGCTTGTCAACAGGGAAAAGTAAGTGGCTGCGACTGAAGATCGTGTTCAAGCAGGGTTTATTTTCCTTTCACATGTTATTAATAATTTCAGCATGCCTTGTGACATCGTCGTATTTCAAATTACTTTTGCTTTCAGAGTGCGGAGTAGCATGACAATTTAATACTTGTAATGCTCAATTTGATTTTCAGCATTTCAGCTTAACATTTTCATTAAAATTTTATTTCTGAACTACAACTATTATTCCATAAATGACCGGCATGTGATTAGAAGCAGTATAGGATTGTATTTAAATATATGTGTTTAGTAGTATTTTGATAAGATATTCTTTTGATTTCAGAAATCATCGAAACTATCATCGATCACTGAAACTGCTTTCTTCAACCTATAGAATAGTATTTTTCGTTGGAAGGAGATTCTCTATCCTTTCCGTGGGTTTCGTGTCCACACTCCCGTGTTGGCCCTTCATACAACGGAAAAGTGAGGGTTACAGGAACGTACAGCTTGATCATGCCATTAGGAGGAACTGTACACCATGGCAAGTCATGCACTGTTGGTGGCTTCCTATCACATCACATGAGACATATTTGAACTTCAATGTAAGTTTTATATTTTAACTTGTTCTGTAAAGTGCAATGTGTGGAAATACAATCCTGTTTAAGTTTTATAACAATTTTCAAGTGTATAATTTTTGCGTTGCCACCCTGTATATTGGGATAAACAAACTTTATCCAAATGTGCATGCTAATTTTCCGACTTATTTGCGAATTTTCCAAGAGAGATTCAACTCCATTAAAAACGGATTTGAAATTCGTGGAATAGTGCTTCCTTGGGCTAACAACTAACCTCTAACAATTTATGCTAAACACGCGTTAAATCTGACAAAATCCCTAAATTTGAACTGTCATAACATTCTTAGCTTCTTGATTGAGTGTATATTTTACTGACTTCCAGTTGATAACCATCTAGAAGGAAATCGGAACAACCCTAGTCACGAAACAACTCCACAATGTCAGATACGCAAAAAAGAGGGGGCGTTGGGCCCGATAGAGAACGAGAGAGAGATAGAGAGAGAGACACACACTTGATGGAATGTGGAATATACATTCATTCATGGGGCCCGCCCTTGTTATTGCTGTTGCTATCGAAAGCTGCGAAACGACAGACACACTCTCGAAACCAGTTGTGTGGGAGCTAATCCCAATTAAAGGCTGGCAAAAAAAAAATAACCTATACTTCAGTGAATTGCCGCACCTCTGCCGCCCGGCATGCAAATAGTACACCTTGCATGGATATTAGAAAGAAGAATCAACTTCCACACCACCGTCATCCTCTACCAGGTACCTCCTAGAATGCGAACGATCGGCGGAGCGAGGAGAAATCATCGCCTCCTTTAATCAAGAAAGAAGAAGTAAGCGGAGAAATCGAATGGGAAAAATGCAGATGTCCGCGAATGGGTGCGCACATGACGTTAAATATCAATAACGATACAGCGCGCGATCGGCCTATAATAATAAACATACTACCACTTAATCGTGAATAATTCATATTCATTCATAAAAAGTCCGGACCGAAGCCGAACCGATGGAATCGAGTGAGAGAAGGCTTAGTGGGAAAGGGAACTGGGGGAGAGGACTGCAGGAAAGATAAAATAATACTCGCACGAATTAATAAAATAAACGTGATCGCTTGAAGAATACTATGATTTCAGTTCACCTATAAAAATGTTTGAATTTCTCGTTGAAAAAAAAACTGTAGTTATTAGCGTCCTATAAATTACGCTTATTGAGGATATGCGAACGAAATTGATGATAATTGCTTGACGTGATCTCGATGTCTAGCCCCTCGAAGATGATAATTTGTACCGTTGTCATTGTCGGGAAGGGCACGTGGAAAAAGAAGCGATGTCTCCACTGTACAATTAGCGAACTTAGTCACCATTGTTGATTGACACCTTTAAGCTTGAATATAAGGCGCTAAAATCGCCGACAACGGCACGGTGTTTGACTACCGAATTAATTCCCGTACGAACAAACACGTTTCGTAATAACTGTCATCCGTATCCGAACGAACAAGTGACGCCTAGAAAATTACCGGACAGGTTAAGTTACTTAAGTCACAAGTATTATAATTCAAGATGGTTGTTTTCGAACTGATAAAAGGATCCTGGATCAATCCATCTATGATGATAAAAATTGATCTTTTTCGAAACGAAAGTTCGATTTCCTAGCGAAGCGTATACCTTTCTTCGTGAGAAGAGTAAAATTATGCAGGACAAAAATAAACATTCGCTGAATTAATAACCCATGTTTGGAAAGTTCAAGGAAACCCTTTTCCAAAAGGCTCGTAAACATGTCCCAATACTTAATCGCATATTCCCGCGTCCAACGACTGCGCGCCAGGCTAAACTTCGGTAACGCCTCGCTCACGTCAGGCTGAGCCACACCTTTTTTAAATTACTCCGAAGTCGACGGCGGCGCGGCGCAACGCAGCGCGACAACACCTTGCGTCCGACCGAAGCAGGCCGAAAATAAAATTCGCACATATTTGTCAAGGTGACTCGAAGGTTCCCGCCGAGACGCACAGGTTTCACATTTCACAGTGAATGAGAAAAGTAATCATTTCATTCAACTTTTCTCCGTTTCCGTTTTATATTTAAGAGAAGATAAAAAAAAGGCTGAATTTCGTTCATTAGCACAGGTGAGGGAGGTAACGAGCCAAGTGTGTGCGTCAGATGAACCGGATGAAAAGTAAGATGTGAGAAAGTTGGCAGCGCTGATGATGATGATGATGCTGCTGACGCAGGAGGGGTTGAGGTAATAGGGCGAATTGGATTTCGATGTTCAGCCAGATATTTTGTGTTCACATCTGAAGGTCAATTATTGATAGCGACTAGAGAGTAATGATTGGTTGAGGTTGAAAAAGCTAGTAAAATTATTGTTTAATTATTTGTTGAGCATTTCCAAGCTAACATACACGGTGTTCAATAAGTTCGGATACACTTTCAAAATTTGTTAAAAAATGAAAACATGTTTTTTATTTTTGGATTTATGTTATTGAAAGCTATGTTTACAAGGAACGTTTACAACATTTCTCTTGGAATGACCCCCTTTGTACCTCCTTAACGAGCTTCAAACGTTTCTCGAACGCGTCGCAGGCGGCACGCACGGACTGCATGGGCATTTCGTCCCAGATTTTGAGAATTACCGTCTTGAAATGATCCAAAGTGCTGACCTTGTATTCGTTCAGCTTCGCCATCATATAGGACCAAACAAAAAGTCGAGAGGATTCAAGTCCGGGGAGCTGGGAGGCCACAAAGTTTTGTCCAGAAAGTCGGTTAAATTGTCCCGACACCAGGCTTGAACCACATTTGCCGTATGGGCTGGTGCACCGTCCTGCTGGAACACGTAGTGCTCATCGCCGTAGAGGCTTCGGAGACTGGGGGCAACAACCTTTTCCAAAACCTCAGTTTTGTAGTACGCCGCGTTGATTTTGACGTTTTTTCAATAAACACCAAGGGTAGCTTACCACGTTTGCATACTGCCCCCAAACCATCACCGACGCGGCACTTTGGAACCGAAGGGATGTTTATATTGGATTCAGGAATGCTGTCCCTCGATGGCGCCCATACCCGGTCATTTTGCACATTGTGCGGCTGCTGCAGCACGAACAGTTTCTCGTCCGAAAAACAAACTCCTGACCAGCGTGCCGAGAGAGGATCCTCTTAGCTCGATCCAACCGCTTTTTGCTGGTAGCCTCCGGAAACGCCATGGACCTTACGTTTTTTGTAAGGCCTGAAACCAAGGTCCTTGGTGAGTATGGTGTGAGCGGTTCCAATGGAAACGTTGAGATCTGCAGCCGTTTTCCGGATTGAGCGGTTCTTTTGCGCCGAATTCGCTCCCTCACGATCTTGATGACCCGTGGCGTCCTCGCTGAACGCGGCCGACCGGATCTCGCACGGTCATTGGTCGAGGACGTCTCCCGGTATCGCCTGATGGTCGTGTAGACAAAGTTCCGCTTGACCCCATGCGATTTCAGCAGCCGGAATATATCGCCGGGTCGCTCACCGTTCAAAAAACGCTTAATTACGAAGTCCCGATACTCTTTCATCGCGCGTAACAAACGAACAACAACTAACAGAATGTCAACACCGCGCACATTCGGTAGCGTATGAATGAAGCTAAAGCTGACACCAATACCAATGCAGAATATGTACATGGCGCATACCTACGCAATGATGAAAACTTGTATTCGAACTTATTGAACACCGTGTAGATCTCTTGGATTTAAATGAAAGAATGCCGATGTGTTGGGAACGAAGTGAATAAATTATCATATATCATAAGTTCAAAAGGACTCACCGAAACTTTTAAAATGTATTTGGTACTGAAAGAACGTGTCAAAAAGATAAACATGAAGACTTTTGGGATGTTTTCACCATCACTTCGAAAAGTGCCCTGAAAACGCCAATCTACTAGGTGGCGCTTGTATTTAAGCATGGAATTTTTTGACCTTCTGCATCTCAAGAACTTCTCCCAGCAACTGATGCAATTCGTGGTTCATTCGCCTCCTCCACGTTTCGTCTTCTATCTGCACTCCACCGTAGATCGAACGCAGCACCTTCCGTTCAAAGACACTAAAAGCGCGTTGGTCCTCTACTAGCAATTTTCATGTTTCGTGGCCGTAGAGAACTACCGGTCTACGTAATGTCTTGTAGATGGTCAACTTTGTAGTTTGGCGAACTTTTGATCCAAAGTAGGAACGATACCAGCCATAATGCGCCTTTGTATCTTTCTGCTGGTGTCGTTATCGGCGGTTACCAGTGAGCCCACTTACACGAATTTGCCTACTACCTCGATTTTATCATCGTCGATCAGAACTCGTGCTAGAGGCTAACATTGTCTTCTCGTGAGCGCCTCTTCCTTTCATGTATTTTGTTTTCAACGGATTATTCACAAGCCCAATTCTACCAGCTTCAGCCTTAGGTCTGAAGTACGTGCTACGATATCAACGTCGTCGACGAAACCAAATAGTTGCACAGACTACCTGAAGATCGTGCCACTCATGTCTATCCCAGCTCTTCTAATCACACCCTCCAATGCAATGTTAAACAACAAACACGACAACCCTCACCTTGCCGTAATCCCTCCGAGATTCGAAGGGACTTGAGAGTGTCCATGATACTCGGACGGCACACATCACTCGACACATCGTTGCTTTGACAAACCATGTGTCTGTTTTTCCGGAAATCTGATATTCGTGCATTATCTGCCATAGCTGGTCTCGATCGATAAAGCGTGCATTAAAAAAAGCGACTAAATGTTCCGATTTTTCATGCGTTTACCCTGCCACTTGGTGGTCGGTCCACCGGTCTGTAGTCAATATATACTAGTTGCCTATGTACTGTGAAAATTTGACACCTCCATCAGTTTGTTTAAGGAAGCTATGGCGAGAACAGTGCAACAACTTCGATCTATGGTTTGTTTGTACCGCCTGCTCTATCCGGGCATAAAAAAGTTGGCCATCGTGGCCTACTTCGTATCGGCCGGCCATGATCGCGGTAACATCTACAGGACTCTGGCACTTCTGAAGAAGGGAGAGTCCTTCGAGCGGAAGCCCGTCCGACCGTTTTAAGCGACCGGAGTATTCAACAAAAGCTCAAACGGAAGACGGAAAGCAAGGTGGCCACTTCTTCCCGTAGGTTGAGCCCAGAGGTCGGTGCGACAGACCAAATTGTCAAGAAGTATTTGCCAAAATGGATATCCAATTCTAGAAGTGTCAGTCCAAGCCAGTGTCGGAGAACCAAGCGGAAACCCAGAAAAAATGGCTAAAAATCTAGTCAAAGAGATCGTTTCCCGGCGAAGCGGAACATGGTGGTCCTTAAAGACGACGAGACGTACCTCACGTTGGACGGCAACGATTGGCAAGGCAAAGGCTACTTCACCTCCCCAACAAAGGAAATTAGCAGCGATGTGAAGTACATAGCGCACACGATGTTCCCAAAGCACTGGATTTGGATTGATTTGGATTCGTATTGGATTTAGATTCGTATTGGATTTGATTGATTAGGATTGGATTTGGATTGATTTGATTGATTTGATTGATTTGGATTGGATTTGGATTGATTTGATTGATTTGGATTGATTTGGATTGGATTTGGATTGGATTTGGATTGGATTTGGATTGGATTTGATTGATTTGGATTGGATTTGGATTGGATTTGGATTGGATTTGGATTGGATTTGGATTGGATTTGATTGGATTTGATTGATTTGGATTGATTGGATTGGATTTGGATTGATTGGATTGAGTTGGATTGGATTTGGATTGAGTTGGATTGGATTTGGATTGGTCCATTTGGATTGGATTTGATTGATTTGATTGATTTGGATTGGATTTGATTGATTGGATTGGATTTGATTGGATTTGGATTGGATTTGGATTGATCGGATTGGATTGGATTGATGGATTGATTTGATTGGATTTGGATTGATTTGGATTGATTGATTGGATCGATTGGATTGGATTTGATTGATTGGATTGACTGGATTGGATTTGATTGGATTTGGATTGACTTGGATTGATTGGATTGATTGGATTGATTGGATTGGATTTGGATTGATTGACTGATTGGATTGGATTTGGATTGGATTTGGATTGATTTGATTGATTTGGATTGGATTTGATTGATTGATTGATTTGGATTGATTTGGATTGATTTGGATTGATTTGGATTGATTTGGATTGGATTTGGATTGATTTGGATTGGATTTGATTGATTGGATTGATTTGATTGGATTTGGATTGATTTGGATTGGATTTGATTGATTTGGATTGATTTGGATTGGATTTGATTGATTTGATTGATTTGATTGATTTGATTGGATTTGGATTGATTGGATTGATTGGATTGGATTTGATTGATTTGATTGATTTGATTGATTGGATTGATTCGGATTAGATTTGGATTGGATTCGGATTAGATTTGGATTAGATTTGCATTGGACTTGGATTGAATTTTGATTGGATCTGGATTGGATTTGGATTGGATTTCGAATTGAATTAAATTTGGATTAAAATTTGGATTGATTCCGGATTGGATTTAGCTTTTTTAATGCGCGCATTACGAATGACGAAATTGCATCGCTCGGCTCTGAGCGTCAGTGTCTGGAGACACATGACAAACCACGGCTTACATAATTGGTTCCCAGAGGAGTAGATATATCTACGTTGAACTATGTTTCTTCGAAGTCGGTCTCAAGCAAAATAAGAGGCATGTGGCACTTTCCTGCGTATTCAGGATCGGAAGATGCTAGTTCAGTTCCCCGGGTTCTGAACAGTGACGAACTGAATCTACACATGACTATTCTTAACATTGTGGCATTAGGCAAGTATTCATCGATTTGTAATAATTATCTGCCTGATAAACTTCCGTGCTCCAGCGCTTTTTCTGTCTTTATCGCGCCTATTTGAGATAGTTTCGGTTGCGAACGTTCCACAATTCTGATCCCATCGGTACTCAACGACCTGCTGAGCCCTTCTGTGGAAGTAGCTGTTGTAATGGAGTAAGCGACCACCAACTGTCATCTAGCTCTGTACCAGAACGCACACTTGCCACTAGCCCTAAGGAAGTCCCTATCCTTCTCACTGCAGTGGGATGCCAGCGATCTATGGCTGCGTTTGAGTTGGGAGACGGGATCTTCCGAACTCATACTGGAGGCAAGTGTACAGTGTTACGTGAAGATATCGGGTGCGTATCGGACTCGTTTGAAACACGCAAAAGACTTCGACAAGGCGATGTTTTTTTCCTGCCTCCTGTTCGCTAGAAGGTGCGCTAGAAGGTGTTATGACGCACGGACTTTAACTTGTGGGGTACGATTTGCAATAAATCCGGCTAGTTCATCTGCTTAACTGACGACGTTGGCATTGTCGGCAGAACGTTGCAGGTTGTAGCTGATCAGTAAACCAAGCTGAAACGTGAAGCGGGAACGGTTGGATTGAAGGTGAATGCATCGAAGACCAAGTATCTGTTGGCTGAAGGAACCGAGCGTGATAGAGCTCGCATAGGCAGAACTGTGGCAATCGACGGAGATGAGTTCGAGGTAGTGGATGCGTTTGTGTAAAGGGTGTCCACGATGAAATTGCCACACTATGAAATTGCTCTAACTTTTCAACCGTTGGGTAGAATTTAATGAAAATTTGGGTGGATTTAGTTAACTGTCATAGTGTGGATTTAGTCATAGTGCATTATTTACATCCTGCAAGTTTTAAAGTCCTGTGATTAAAACTCGCGGAAATGGAGTCGAAAGAACAGCTCGTGCGTGATAAAATCTTGCGCATTCATCACGAGAACAAGGATCTCTCGCATCGTTCCATCGCTAAAACGTTGGGAATCGCGAATTCCACAGTGTCGCGAGTGATTAAGCGGTTCGAGGAACGGTTGACCCCCGATCGGAAGCCCAGAAGTGAAGGAAAAAGTATTCCGTACAACACCAACAATCACAACCGCGTAGTTGGGGCCTTCAACCGAAATCCGAACGCCTCCGTTCGGGATGTGGCTAAGAAGCTGCACCTAAGCCGAAGTTTTGTCCAGAAGGCCAAAACTAAGGCTGGGCTTCGAACGTTCAAGGTACAAAAGGCCCCTAATCGCGACGAGAAGCAGAACAAGTCCGCCAAAACCCGTGCCAGGAAGTTGTACCTCAACATGCTGACGAAAGTTGAATGCTGCATCATGGACGACGAAACATATGTGAAGGCCGACTTCAAACAGATCCCCGGCAACTTATCCCCAAGGATAAGTTCAGCGTTCCGGAGCATGTCCGCACTCAGAAGATGTCCAAATTTGCGAAGAAATTCCTGGTTTGTCAAGCCATCTGCACGTGCGGGAAGCGGAGTGCACCTTTCGTGACCCAGGACACGATGAACGGACAGGTGTACATAAAAGAGTGCCTCCAGAAGCGGCTGCTTCCATTCCTGAAGGCCCACAACGTCCCAACAATCTTCTGGCCGGATTTGGCCTCATGCCACTACTCCAAGGACGTGCTGAAGTGGTTTGCGGACAATAAGGTCAATTTCGTGCCGAAAATGTTCAACCCTCCCAACACTCCGGAGCTCAGCCCCATCGAGAAGTACTGGGCGATTATGAAGCAGCACCTTCTTAAACGACCTAAGGTAGTGAAGACAGTCGAGGAACTGAAGAAAGTATGGGTTTACATGCAAAAAACGGTTGATTCACAGGTTGTGCAGAATCTTATGGCCGGGGTTAAGGCCTAAGGTGCGGGCATTTGCGTATGGACTGTAAATAAAATACGAGTAAAATGGTAAAATGAAGTTTAATAGTTATTTCTCAATCCCTGAAAATTTGATGGCAATCGGATGAAAACTCGAATTTTGCGAATCAATTTTGTGTGTGGCAATTTCATCGTGGACACCCTTTACCTCGGATCATTGGTTACGTCGGATAACAACTGCAGCAGAGAAATTCGGAGACGTTTTATTACCGGAAGTCGTGCCTACTATGAACTCCACAAGACCTTGAAGTCTGGTAAACTTCACCCCCGTACAAAGTGTACCATGTATAAAACGCTGATAAGGCCGACAGTTATCCCCGTATAAGACGTGGACAATGCTCGAAGAGGACCTGCAAGCACTTGGAGTTTTCGAACGACGCGTGCTTAGGACCATCTTTGGTGTATGTGAAAACGGCGTATGCAGGAGAAGGAGCTGGCGCAGCTCTACGGCGAACACAGTATCCAGAAAGTCGCTAAAACTGGAAGGTTACAATGGGCGGGACATGTTGTAAGAATGTCGGACAACAACCCCGCAAAAATGGCGTTTGCCTCGAATCAGATCGGTACAAGACGCAGAAGAGCGCAGCGAGCTTGGTGGTTAAACTAAATGGAGCAAGACCTTGGAAGTGTGAGGCATTGGAGGAACTGCCGACAAGCAGTTCTCAACCGAGTTTTATGGAGATATACCGTGACGCAGGTGCGGTCTTAATAGGACGTTTGACCAGCATAACTTACTCACTAGCTGCAGGCAAGTACGCTGCTTTTTCGAACGGTTCGTTCCCTGATAGTTCTCCGGCTTTCAGTGTGTTGCACCAAACGTCGTTTTCGCGCAATTCCACAAATCAACCAAGCTCACCGTCTTTAGACCCGAGACGCCGGACGCTTAGCTCAGTCGAGCCGTCTGCTGTCACCGTACATCTGTTTCAGTTTACACGTTTCTGCCATCCAAGTCGTTCCAGCCCTGAATCGTGTGCTAGCGATACGGTCTTTGAAGTTGCCCGCCACAGCTTTGCGTCATAGCTTGCGCTGCCGCAGGAGGGTGAGCTCGACGAAGCCCCTCTCAAGGACTTTCAACAGTCTTCGAGAGGGGCTTTGTTGAGCTTGCCCTTATAAAACCAGCTATTAGCAGCATAGCGGATAATGTATCAAGTTACGTGAAACGAAACCAACAGAACTAGTGGTTCGACGAGGACTTATAACTTATGGGTTAAGGTAATCGTCAGAGTATGGAACGGTACCACCAGGGGTGTGTGGTACTAGAACAGCTGCACCGATCACATGGAACGCGAAAGTTCTACCAGCAACTCAAGGCATTCCGCAGAAGCTTCGTGTCGTGGGCAGAAATTTTTCGGGAAGCGGATTGTGAGGTGACCGAAAGCAGCACTTCGATGAACATCTGAATGGATTACAGGAAGAGGACCAAATCAGCGAAGGAAGTGCCGTTGGCTATGCAGCAAGTGACGAGGGTGTACCATCCCCGACGATAGGTGAAGTTAAGGATGCCATCAAGCAGCTGAAGAGCAACAAATCGGTTGGAAGGAATGGTATCGAAGCAGAGCTTATCAAAATGGGCCCGGACAAGTTGGCCAATCGCCTGCATCTACTGATAGCCTGGATTTGAAGCATGGAGTTATCTGCCCCAGAAAGCAAACAGATTCGTGGGAAGTTATCAGTCTGGCTTCATCGGAGGGAGGTCTACAACGGGCCAAAAATTAACTATGTGGCAGATCCTTTAAAAAAAACCGTGAATTTAGAGTCGCTGCACGTCATCTAACCATCGACTTCAAAGCCGGATATGATACAGTTAACCAAAAAGACCTACGCAAGGACGAGAACGGCTTTCCAGGGAAGCTGACCCGACTATTAAGACTACGTTATTTGTAATTATTTTCGTTTACTATGTCTTGTTTTCAATCAAACATTCGTACTAGTCTCCTTAAAGTACCACGGTTTTTTGCTTGGTAACTGTGTACAACGAGAAAATAACCTATTCTTGAAGATCAACTCTCCTCATCGACTTGCTAGTCTGTGAATAACGAGGCTGCAGAAGGTAGGTTGATAGCTTTAATTGTTAACCAGGTCGAATGTCGTAATCTAAATTGAAAGTCGATGAAGAGAATCGTAGAACAGCGATCGTTTTCAATCACTAGAACAGGAAAATAGGCAAGTCAGGTACTGGTGGATCACTATCCTTTTTAATAATGTATTCAACAAGGATGCCTGCTGTGCACGATGTAAGAAGCTATCTATTGATACTATTTTTCGTAAGACAGGTTTAACCATAGGTAGGTTGTTTGCTTTCATGTTCCATATATCGAATCCTCGGTATAGATAAAACTCGGTCGGCACTGCAAGTGATAACAAAATTCCTGGTTTAAACCCTATGGGCATAAAACGTTCATAGATTTCGTAAGAATTGACTAAGCCCATTCACAAGGCTTTTGCTACTGTAATTAATAAATCCCGAACAAATCCCTAATTATTGTTCAAATTATCGTTAAGCCTACAATGCGCAGTAAATCATCCCCCAACACGGTACGGTTCATGCATATTTCATGCGGAAATCGGCTTAGTGCAGTTCATACGCAGACGCGCAACAACCAATTGCTAATTTTGTCTGGCTCATTTCCTCCTCGCCACCAGCAGTTAGTAACGTACATAAAAACATCGTCACAACCTCAATAATTATGCACTTGCAGTTGAATTTGACTCGTGAAATTAATCTGATCGCGGCTGAAATTTCGCCAACGTAGGCTGCTGCTACGTGCCCCACGGGTAGAAATGTGGTCGATTGACTCCACAGCAGAGCAGGAAAATAAAAAACTTGAAGCCCACTGGCAAACAAAAAAAAAAGAGTTGAAAAACCGGGTCGGTTGGAGGAAGTACACCTCGTAAATATTCAAATCCCCACGATTTTTTCAGCTTCTACCACTTCGTTCTGCGTGGCCTCCCTCCGTGCAAAGTTGATTCACAGTTGGCACCGCGGCGTATAGTGTTCCATTCATAAAACTTCTCCATCCATTCAATTAAACCTGCATTGACAGGGCGCACGACCGCGCAGCCAGCAACAGCAACAGAGCTTTCGTCGTCGTCGCCACCGCCGTTCATCGAACCGTGTTTCTACCGAGAGCACACTTTCCTACACAACGTAGGAACTAGGCTGGAGCCAGGAGGTTGGGCCGCCCAAATACAGTTGTCTCGCGAAGGCGAACTACAACGCCCGCTTATCATTTAGTCTAGATCAAATATTTAGCTCCCGATGTGCAAAGAAAAACAATAGCGACAGCGTCTCGAATGAGGTGTTCTGTTGCTATAAATATTCAAACTGTGTCGTCAGTAACAGTACGATTTCATGCCCAAGTTTGGCTCCCCAAATGAAGCTATCGATTTCCGGTCGCTAACGCAAAATGGGCGCATACCTGTGCGGTACGTAATTCGGAGGAAGCATGGCCGGAGATTCGATAGATAGAATAAATGCGACCGGGCTCAGCGCCAGCAGTGATGGAGAATTGGGTGGGGAGCGCTCACGGCTTTTACACGCTTACCCTGTTGCCTAACCGTAGGCGTATTGCTCAATGCTGAAGTTCTGTCACTTACCTGTAAAGAGAATATAAGAAGAAAAAACTGTTTACAAAGGAGGATTTTCTAGTTAGTGATAATTTTGATCAAAACATGTTCATCCAGGCATGTGTCCAAAGGACTAGGTTTAAACTCCGAAGTTAATTCGGTCGAAAGGTCGCATTGCTTTCCAACAAAAAACCTCAGCTCACATGTTCGTCACGGAGAGCCGGATGAGCTGTGCTGGCCCCCTGTGGACGACACAGTAACCGGATTATGTGTGCTCAATTCAAACGCTTCTGCTGCAGTTTGTCATTCAATATTTGCCAGCTCGTGTTACGCGCGCACTTTGGACGAAACGTGATCCATCTCCATTATTTTCGTTACACTTGCTTTTGCTTCGGCCAGCACCTTTTAATTCACAATTTGTGCCCCAGTCATCGTTGTTGTCGTCGCCATCGGTGACAAACAATGAAGGAGGAAAAAAAAACTTCTGGAATGCGTCTAAGCCGATTTGAATGAGATAATTTTGCCGGGAGATTTTTTCGTCATCTTCCCTCATTCTTCTCATGTTTTTTTTTCCTTTTCTTTATTTCTCGTGTGTGCTCACCTTCAAGCGGATTAAAATGTTAGATAAACATTATGTTTGTTCCACAGCTGGCTACTGTTTGGGCTACCGTTTGCTGGATTTACGAAAGCAAAGAATGTAATGGTTTATTTGAATAGCAGTTGTTAGCCAAGATTTCATTTAACGGAAGAACGTGACAAAAGCATTGGTTGTTCTTAAGGGTATACATTTTATGATAATCAATTGAAGGCAGTTTTAAGAGCCCAAAGCAGCAGTGACGTCCAGGTCCAACCGGTCCCATGATATGGGAATCGGATTTACATTCGACAGAAAATGTTTCTTACATTTAATTTACTTTACTATGAAAGATTTTTGAAAGTTTTGAAAGCCTATTTTTGGCAACTATTCATTTATTTATTATTCTGAGCCTTTTTTAAAATTCTGCACTAAAAGACGCGAGTTCTAAATATTAACAAGAAAGGTGGGTTGCCAATGACTACCCACCGATTGCCTCTCGATCTGAAAAATTTTGAAGACTTCTTCATTTAGTTCAAATTATAATGTTCCGCCAACTTTGATGTGATGATGTGACAAGAACCCGGCGTGGGACTCTAAATGCAACTGTGCATCAAGACCCTCCGAAAAGCTAGGGGATTGGAGTCAGGCCTTGTAATCCAGCCGGAAAACAAGCAAGCCCGGGAACGGCAACACCAGAATACGAACCGGAACAAGTGCCGAAGACCCCAGCGACGAAACAGGACTAGCGATTGAAAAAGCGATAGTTGGAACTGCACATCCCTCAATTTTGTCGGAAGCACCCACGTGCTATCCAATGAACTGAAGTATCGCAAGTTTGGCAACGCTGCAGGAGGTGTTCTGGAAAGGATCTATTAGATCCTGTAGGGGAGGACGGGGTAAGACGGCCTAGTGGGATGAGATGGCCAGTCGCTGGTTTACTAAGATAATATAATGGAAGTTACTGAATTTGCTATCACAAGTGCTTCTTATTTATTTATTTATTTATTTTTGTCAACAGATAAAAATGTTCATCCCCATGACCCTTTAAAAAATTAAATTACAATCACAAATTAACAAAACTTAACAAAGACATATACGGAAACAACGCTTATTAACCTCACGGGATACATTAAAATCAAACACATTATAGCACATTATAACGCGGCACATGCTTTGCACAGGTACGTGTTTGCCGTAGTTGGTCCTTGAGGAACACGAAGAACTGTTGTAAACGGAGATTTCCTCGTCGAGTGTTGATGATCAAGAGATCCAGTAGAGCGGAACAATCGACAGTTCCTTGAAGCAGATCACCAATGAAACACGCTTTGGCTACCATACGCCTACCTTCCAACAGTTCCAGGTTGATGAGCTTGCACCGACTTTCATAACTTGGCAATCTGCGACGGTCTTGCCAGCAAAGATGTCGCAAAGCAAAGCGTATAAACCTTCGCTGAACAGCTTCGATCCTCTGGACTGCGTTTTGGTAGGGGACCAAACGATGGCACAGTATTCCAAAAAAGGGCGAACAGTAACGTCCTTGAAGTTTTTTGCGAAGCGCAACATAAATCCTAGCTGCGAAGAGGCCTTGGAAACAATATACGAAATGTGAACGACAGTTTGGAATCGAGCATTACTCCCAGATCCTTGACCATTGTTCCTCGTTTCAAGCGCGTACCTCGAAGGATGTATTCGTGGAGATACATCGCACGTTTTCGGCCGAAGGAGATAGTTGGGCATTTGGATACATTTAAGGACATTTTGTTGATTCGGCACCAGTTATCGAACACTTGCTGTTCCTGCTGAAGAAAGTGGGCGTCTTCCGGACCTTTTATAACGTAGTACAGCTTCAGGTCATCCGTTACCTTGAGGAACGCCGGATATTACCGGAAAGCTAGATGAGGCGTAATCGGCAATCTTCACGGACATAGTTCTACCAGTCAGGTATGAACGGAGCCAGTTCAACAGTTGATCGTGAACCCCCATGTTGCCGTATTTAGAAATGGCAATTTGATGGTTCATTTTATCTAAGGCCGCAAAGAGATCTGTGTAAATGGCGCGTTTACTTGATGACCGCGTTCCATTTCGCGCATGATGAACGATGTAAATACGGTTAGATTGGTCGCCGTCGAGCGCTTGGGCACAAAACCGTGTTGGTTTGGAGAAATAGTCTGTGAATATTCATTGACCAGCCTTTGAAGAACAATTAGTTCAAATAGCTTGGATACAGGGGCCGTATTTTGGATCTCGAAACGAACGACTTTTTGTACGAACGCTTGTGAGAAAAAGTTCTTCGTTTCGAGTTCCAAAATGCGGCCCCAGATCTTAGTGCAGCAATCCCACGATAGTTGGCGACGGACCGTTTGCATCCCTTCTTGTGTATTGGGAAAACAAATGACTCTTTCCAGCATTCAGGAAACTCGCCGGAAGTTACAGACAAATTGAACACCGTCAGGACCGCATCCAGTTGAAGTTTTCATCTGCTTCCCGGCTGAAATCACCATGTCACTATGAATAGTGAAAGCAGAGCCAAATACAGACATGCGGGGAACATTGCTAGTAGCCGCTTCGAGGCTCTCGGCGTCCAGAATTTCGTCGCAGAAGACACTGCTGAACTGCGTACGGAACAAGCTGGCGATATCCACGATAGTGTCAGTTTCAAGAGTGCCATCAGTCATAGTAGAGGGTAAGCCGGTTTCTTTCCGTTGTTCGTTCACAAACCGCCAGAAGCTTTTCGGGTTCGTTTTGAGATGACTCTGCAATTGAAACTGATGGGCGTTGTACAAGCTGTTATTGAGGTATTTGTAATCGTCGTTGGCGCGAGCGTAGTTTGCCCTTGTGGAATCGGTGCGATATCTGTTGTGTTTCCTCAAAGCAGCCCTTTTAACTCATTTCTAGTGTTTGAGGTCAGAATTAAACCAGGCAGGTTTCGGAGGCTTACGGTTGATTCTCTTAGGCAGAATTGATCGACGGCGTAAAGCAGAATACAGCACATAGTCGAAGCAGCAAAATTTGCATCCCCGTTTGCAAGAGTTGTGTTTCAGTCCACGTCGGCGAGAAAGTTGTTCATTCCCTCGTAGTCAGCTTGGTTGAAGTCATAATAAACATTTTCGAAGTTGTCATGAAAGCTGTACTCAGGATTTAACTCCAGCGTCAGTAGCAGAGGGGCATGGTTTCTGCAGCTTTTGACAAACGGTGCCGGAGCTTGAATGACAGAACATCTTTGACCCAGTTCTTCAGTAATGAAGCATAGATCCAGCAAACGATTGTTGTTATTCGGAATGCCGTTAACTTGCCGAAGTCTCGCGGTAGAATAAGCATCAAACAAGGAGAGAGATGCTGGTCTGAATGACGAACATGAAGTATCTGGATAGTGGAAGCCGTTGGTATCGACATGCCATGAAATCGTGCTGAGGTTGAAATCTCCCACAAGGACGATGTTGTCGCTGGGTCCCATTTTTGACACGATCCAATCCAAAGAAAGAGTGTGCTTATCGATGAGGATGCTGTCGTTGACACGATCAGGTGGGATATACACCACGCACATAAACAATGTTCCGGTTTTGGTGGATATTGCCACCCAGAGATGTTCAACCGCTGAGTTTTCGGGAGGCTTCAGGAGGCGAGATTTGAACGTTGAGCGCACGGCAAGAAGGACTCCACCACCAGATTTCTTGTTGCTGTTGAGCGGCGATCGATCTAGTCGGTACACATCGTACGTTTCGTCGAACAGTTTCTTCTACTATTTAGAGCATTTCGAGCTACTCAGTTGAAGTGTTGAGCTCGAAACGTCAAAACAATCGACTTACCAAGCACCAGTCGTACTAATTTTGAAGCACTCGAACCAAAGGTATTTTGGCCCGATGAAATCAAGTTTCTCCGAAAAAAAGGGATCATCTGATCAATCAAATCACAACCTGTCGGGTTGTTATTTAAAAACAACCGGTTTTACGCGCTCAGTTGAAATAACAGCATAAATTAAAAACGATATTACGGGGTAAGACGGCCCTTTTTTGACGGGGCAAGACGGCTACCCATAGGTAATAACTCAACGGTTGGATACTTTCATTTTTCCGTGCATAACTCAAAACAAAACCAAAACATTCGGAGTATTTGTAAGCAGTTAATTGAGTAATTTCTGGTCGTAATAAGCAATAATTTCTCGAGAAAAGGCGATTTCTGACTAGTTGTCACCATAAACGTAAGGTTTGTAGCAAAAAATATCAATTAAAAACCATTTTGAATCATTTGTCATAATTTTTAGATGCCACGGAAGTACAAGCGGAAGAGCTCCCGGCAGCAGTGGTCGGATGAGCAGCTGCCACAGCAGCCGTCAGCCAAGGAGTGTCAATCCACAAAGCTGCCACCAGTTTCAAGATCCCTCAGACCACATTCCGCAGATACATCAAAGATGCAAAGTCAAGACCGACGCTCGGACCAAAGTCTCCGGTTTTTACGCCTGAAAAAGAAGTGGAACTCGTTCAGCACTTTTTGGAGTTGGAAAACTGCTTCTACGGTATCACAGCGAAGAACGTGGAACGGGAGTTGGCGTTCCGGCTGGCAAAGAAGAACAATATTCCTCATACAAACGGATTGCTGGAAAATATTGGCTGGAGGGATTTCTTAAACGAAACCCGGTAATCTCTTTTCAACGAAACATCCGTTGGGGCGTTTTTCAAACTTTTGAAGGAATTGAAAGCTAAACACAACTTCTGTCCATCTACTATGTACAATACTGACGGAACAGCGGTTAGCTCGGTAAGATTCATACAGTTTTCGTAATAAAATTAGTTTCTACTTTATTTGAGGAAGATTGCAGCAATGAAGAGGAAGAAGCAGGTGTGCGAAATGACTTCAGCTGAGCGGGGCGAAACCATCACTGATAGGATGTGTATGTCTGCCACGGGACATTATCTGCCCCCTTTTTGATATTCCCACGAGCTAGGTTCCACAAACCGTTGAAAAGAGGTGCTTTCAGCGGAACAGGTTTTGCGAACAACCCAATGTGTAAAATGACGGTTGACATTTTTAACAAATGGTTTGACCATTTTCTGTTCCACGTGCGCCCATCTCAATAGAAGCTAGTGTTGCTAATAATCGACGGCCATTCATCCCATACAAAAAACCTAGCTTTTACTAAGAAAGCTCGTGCAAATCATGTCACAGTTTTGGTACTTCGGCCACATTTCTCAAATAAATTTCAGCCATTAGACGTATCATTCATGGCGCCATTCAAGTCTTCCTACGCTGATGCCGTAGAAAACTTGATGCGTAAGAAGGTTGGACATGTTGTGAGCCAATATGATATTGCTGAACTCACAGGCAAAGCTGTGGGTTACTTGAGGTGCTACTATGGAGATAGCAGTAAGTGGCTTTCGGAAGACAGGGATGCATCCATTGGATGAACATGTCTTCAACCAAGATTCTTTCGCATCATCCTTGGTAACGGATCAGCCTACCCCTGAAACGATTCCTGCAGATCAACCAACAACATTGTTTGTTCGCTCAGTTGAGGATCATCCAGTTTCAGAAGCTATTTCGCCCGCTTTGGATCAAGATCAACCAACGTCACTTGTTCGCCCAACCGAGAAGGATTCTGTAACTCCCTGTCACGAGCTTGAAACGGAAGTCACGTGTGAGATTTTGAATGATACGCAATCTGAGGCAGCCCTGTACGAATCATTAAATGTGTCACCGTCGAATATTCTGCCTTTACCGAGAATGACCATTCCACGGGTAACAAAAAGAAGACGACCAGCTGAGAAATCAGCGGAAATCACGTCGGATCAGTACAAAGACACACTGAAGAAAGCTAAAGCATCGAAGGAGTTTAAGGACATGAAGAAACCCCGTAAAGCTATCTGTCGCAAATCCAAAATTAAAAAATCAACGCCAATGGAAGAAGATATACTTTGCTTCAAATGCGGAAGCATTTTCACGGATTCCCACGAAGGAGCTGGTTGTTTTTCCTGCTACAAGTGCGGAACATGGTTCCATGATGACTGTGAGACGGAAAACCAAGGCAAATGTCTCGATTGCTGCTGAAGCACTTGTTCTATGTAGTTTATTGATTTTCTGGTAATTTCGTTTGATATGTATTATTTTTCAAGTGACATTGAACCATTTTGCTGAAGATATGAGGAAGTTATTTCACCGTATTACCCCTGAGTTCGGACCCAATTATCTCAAATACCATTTGTTACTTGTATTCGTCAATACCGGATCTTCCATAATAAAGGAAACCAGTGGCATTAATACTATGGAAATCCGGCACAAACGAATCCGTACTATAGATATCTTTACTGTAAACGACTGTTTTGATAAACACTTTTCTTAGCACTGGTCGTACTTTTACCGTACCACGCAGTTAGTATTCAATAAGTGAATACGATCGCTGCCCAAGCCATTACGTCAAGATCATCATAGGAGACTTGAATGCTCAGGCCGGCCAGGAGGAGGAGTTTAAACCGACTTGGAAAGTTTGACGGTCTATTGAATTCGCCGCCTCTGATAATAAGGCCATTCGTAACATTTACTTCCAGCACAGTCTCCAGTATAAAGCGTCCATTAAAAAAAGCGGCTATTTTTCATGAGATTATCCTGCCACCTGGCGGTCGGTCCGCCGGTCAGTAGTCAATATATACTAGTTGTCTATATACTGTGAAATTTTGACAGCTCCATCAGTTCGTTTACGGCAGCTATGGCGAGAACAGTAAAACAACTTCGCTCATTGGTTTGTTCGTACCGCCTGCTCGCTCCGAGTCTAAAAAAAGTCGGCCATCGTGGCCCAGTTCGTGTCGACCGGGCGGAAACATCTACAATATTCTGAAACTTCTGGAAAAGCGGAAGGCAAATTTCAAGTTGGATTGGGTCCACTTCTAGTGGGACAAAGTTGATACTCCGTTGAGGATCTTTACCGAGTTCATGAACGGTGCCGTCTTAGATGTTTCCGAGGTTCTGAGGTGATTTTTTCGCTATCGATCAATGATCGCAACGAACGTTCCCGAACAGCGACGGCGAACAAAAGAGAGTATGTTCACGTCCACAACTTCTCATTCAGCAGAGCGGAAACATCAAGAGCAAACAGCGAGAGGCAGTGTTGGGTGTACAGAAGGACCGACCACAAAACCAGGTTCTGCAATGATTTTAGAATGCTCGTCGAACGCCTGAGGTGGTAGATAAGTGTATGTTGTGTAAGCTATGCCTCACCAACCACGGGAAGAGTCGAACTTCAAGATACACTGTAACGTGACAGAATGCCGAGGAAGTCACCATCCGCTCCTACACCGTACTGAAGAAGCAGTTTAGAGCATGGAGGTCCAGTGCACAGCCGTATGAATCGCTCCACAGTCTTCAGCATACTGCCGGTTACGCTGGACTTTGGGAACCGAAGGCTGGATATACTAGCTTTCTTGGAGGAGGGGTCTTCCATCACCCTTGTAGAGGATTCCGTCGTGAATAAGGTGAAGGTAAACGGGATCGCCGTGTCACTAGTTGTCACGTGGACAGGAAACACGAAGCGTTTCCAGAATAGTTCCGCGTAGAAGCGTTCAAAACAAAATACATGAGGGGAACAGGCTCACAAGAAGACTATTTTAGCCTCCTATCACGAATTCAGATCGACGGTCAAATCGAGGTAGTAGACGAATTCGGGAATTTGGGCTCATTGGTGACCGCTGATAACGACACCAGCAGAGACATACAAACGCGAATTATGGCTGGCAATCGTGCCTACTTTGGACTCTCAAGGTGGCTAAGATCGAGCAAAGTTCGCCGAACTACAAAGTTGACCATCTACAAGACATTATTTAAACCGGTAGTTCTCTACGGCCATGAACCATGCACATTGCTAGTGGAGGACCATCTGCGGACAGTGGAGGACTCTCCGCAGACAGCGAGGCTTGCAAGATACAGCCATGGATCGAATACAATGGAGACAAAGTCTGTGTTAAGCAGAGGCGACACCGGTTTTGATCTGATTTTGCATTGGGGGGGGGGGGGGGGGCCGGCTTAGTGGTTAAAATCCATACGGCAAAGTCACGAGTTCAAATCTCACCCCCGGAAAAGTTACGTCAATGCCCAAAAGGTATTTGAGTGACTACGATAGAAGCAGCCCTGAGATGAAAATCTCGATAATAGAGGAATGAATGATTTTGCATTGGTATGATTGTGTGGCAAGTACAATCATACTCTATGCCCCGTCGAACACCGTCACCTCCAGCATGGTATTGCTTTGTAGCTGCACTTTTACCGATTGAGCTAAAGGAGTACCCTGTTTTCATCTTGCTGTAAACTTGCGTTCACTTTTCTTTTAGAAAATTAGTTTTGTTTTCATTGTCTTGACAGATCATCAAGCGGAATACTGATTTTGCTATCAAGAGGAAAATATGTACAGCAAATTGACTTTTCCATTTGCTCTCATTGATAGCCGGATCAGTTTTAAATTTGATGTTATAGGAATAATTATAATTTTATAATTATATACAAGAGCAGGAAATCGACCGGCGGTGACGTTCTCGTTGCAGTTAGTTTCAGGCTGAAAGCAAGTATAGTTAAAGACGATTCTTGGATCTCCGTGGAACAAATTTGGGTAGCAATTCAGCTGGGAGGCCGTAAACTATTTCTCTGTGCGATATACATTCCTCCGGATCGAATTCGAGACTTGGAATTAATTGATGAACATTGTCAATCTGTCTTTGATGCGTCGGATAGGGCTACCCTCAATGATGAAGTGATTGTTTAGAGAGACTTCAACCTAGCGGAAATTGCATGGACACGAACTCACAGCGGCTTCCGCCAACGAGATCATGAGCGCTCTTCTTTTAATGCAGGGTCAATTCAGCTTTTGGACAGCTACAGTACCGCAACTCTATCCCAAGTTAATGACGTGGTGAATGAAAACAGTCGTTCTCTAGATCTCTGCTTTGCCAGTGGCCGAGATACCGCTCCAGTCATCTCTTCGGCCCCATGCCTCTAGTTAAGGATGTGCCTCACCACCCTTCTCTTATAGTTGCCGTCGAAGATTTTATATGACTTCTGTAGAGCTGACTATCGTAGTATTGGTGAGGTACTGTCTAACTTAGATTGGCAGAGCATTCTTGATCCAACCGACGTTAATATCGCTGCTCAAACTTTTTCCCATGTCTTGGCTTATGTCACTGGCACGTCGCAAAAGGATCGTTCAGACTGAATCTTGGGTCCCATGGATGACTAACGGGTCTTCGTACGCTTAGACGGAACAAAAGAGCGGCCCTCAAAAGATTCACGAAATACCGCACACTGTCGCTTAAACGCCATTATAGCAGACTCAACAACGAATACAAACGATCAAGTCGTGTGCTTCTCCAACGCCATCTGAGTGTGGTTCAACGGCGACTTAAATCACACCCTAAATCATTTTGGAACTGTGTTAAACAACAACGCAAGGAAGTAGGCTTACCATCATCCATGGTCTTTAATAGCGAAACCGCTGGCACTGATCAGAAATTTGCGATCTGTTTTCGGCAAAACTTGCTAGTGTGTTTGAGGACGAGCGACTTCCGTTCATTCCATTGACGCTGCCGCGAACAATGTTCCCTCGGAAATCAAACACTCAGCCTCGTTGATATGGATTTTGAATCGATCTCGAACGCTGCATCACTTCTTAAAACATCGTTTAAGCCCGGACCTGGTGGTGTTTCGTTCGTTTTTCTTAAACATAATATGGCCTATCTTCTGGATCCACTTCATCAGATATTCCAGCTGCCCCTTTCCAGCGGGGTATTTCCTTTTTGCTGGAAAACGGCAGACATGTTTCCGGTATTTAAAAAAGGAAGCAAGCAGGACGTGAATAACTACATCGTTAAGAGCCGCATCGAAGCTATTTGAACTGGTCCGAAGGAATTCTCTTTTAGCACATTGTAAGCAATTTTTGAGTGCCGATCAGCACGGGGTTTCGGCTGGGCGTTCCCCAACAACAAAGCTATTGTGACTAACCTCATACATAACTGATAGTATGATTGCTCGATGCCAAACGGACGTGATCTACACAGATTTTACGGTAGCTTTCGACAAGCTGAACCACGAATTGCGATCGCTAAACTTGACAGGCTAGGAGTTGGCGGTAATCTCTTAAGATGGTTTCGTTCACATCTTACAGGGCGTCAACTGACAGTTGCTTTAGGCAACATTCGATCAACAAGTTTTTGCGCCGAGTCCGGGATACCGCAGGGATTTTTCTGCGTATCTGCTCAATAGCCAACTGCCGTTTCACAGCAGAAACAACCAATTGTTTTCAGCTACAATCTTCTCGTGCGATCTACACTGGAATACAAACATACATTTATTTGTTCTACAACACATTTAGGATAAGACATAATCAACAATAGTACGCCACAATACTCGGTTTGCGGCTGCCGCTCTCCAACCTCGGTCACGCCCAATGCTGCCCAGATCACGCTCCACCTGGTCCGCCCATCGTGCTCTCTGCGCTCCACGCCTTCTTGAGCTCACCGGATCAGTAGCGAACACCAACTTTGCAGGGTTGTTGTCCGATGTTCTTGCAACATGCCCTGCCCACCGTATCCTTCCGGCTTTGGCCACCTTCAGAAAGCTGGGTTCGCCGTAGAGTGCAGCGAGCTCGTGGTTCATCCTTCGCCGCCACACACCGTTCTCCTGAAAACCGCCGAAGATCATCCTTAGCACGCGTCGCTCGAAAACTCCGAGTGCTTGCAGGTTCTCCTCGAGCATGGTCCATGTCTCGTGTCCGTAGAGGACCACTGGTCTTACTAGCGTTTTGTCCATGGTGCATTTGGTGCGGGGGTGAATCTTTTTAGATCGCAGTTTCTTCTGGAGCCCTTAGTAGGCACGACTTTCACTGATGATGCGCCTTCGAATTTCATGACTCGTATTGTTGTTAGCCGTCTGTAAGTATCCGAGGTAGACAAATTCCTCCACCACCTCGAAGGTATCCCCATCTATCGTAGCATTACTTCCTAGGCGGATCCGGTCGTGTTCGGTTCCGCCTACCAGCATGTACTTTGTTTTCGACGCTTTCACCACCAGTACGACTTTTATTGCCTCACGTTTCAGGCGGGTGTACAGCTCTGCCACCGTTCCAAATGTTCTTGCGATAATGTCCATGTCGTCCGCTAAGCACAAAAATTGACCAGATTTCGTGTTAATCGTACTCCGGCTGTTGAGCCCAGCTCGTCGCATTACACCTTCCAGGGCGAAGTTGAATAGTAGACATGAGAGTCCGTCATCTTGTCACAGTCCTTGACGAGATTCGAATGAACTGGATAGTTCACCCGAAGCCCTTACGCAGTTTTGCACACCGTCCATCGTTGCTTTGATGAGTCTGGTCAGCTCCCCAGGAAAGCCGTTTTCGTCCAAAATTTTCCATAGCTCTGTGCGGTCGATACTGGCGTATGCCGTTTTGAAGTCGATGAACAGGTGATGCGTTGGGACCTGGTATTCACGGCATTTCTGGAGGATTTGCCTTACGATGAAGATCTGGTCCGTTTTCGATCAGCCGTCGATGAACCCGGCTTGATAACTTCCCACGAACTCATTCGTTCTAGGTGACAGACGACGGAATATGATCTGCGATAGCACTTTATAGGCAACATTCAGAATTGTGATCACTCTGAAGGTCTCACATTCCAAATGATCGCCTTTTTTATGTATGGGACAGATAACCCCTTCCGTCCACTCCTCCGGTAGCTGTTCGGTTTCCCAGATCCTGGCTATCATCAGTTACAAGCAGGTGGCCAAGTTTTCTAGGCCCATCTTGATGAGTTCAGCAGCGATACCATCTTTACCAACTGCTTTGTTGGTTTTGAGCTGGTGGATTCCTTAGAGTGGAAGTTGGATCATTTCCTCCCTCTGCTGCACTGACGTAGTCGTTTCCTCCGTTGCCTTGATCTCCCATGCCTACATTCTTCACGCCATTCCGGTGCCAAAACCCACCCATTTTCCCATCCGTTCAATTGTTATTCCTATTAACTTCGAGACGGCCGCGAGTAATCGGTTATATCCCCCTAACATTAGTTTTCAGATAATTGATGTATATAAATATGAAAACTCGGCTCTGTAAAGTTAATTCGATTGAGCCTGTACAAATAAAAGACCTTTTAAAAAAAATCCAAAATGACAGCTACATGAGTAATTACTATTGAGTAATCAACATCACAACATTATATTTAGCTTCCTATTGGATCTCAGACTCTACTCAGGTAGAGTGAACAAAGAGATGCACCAATACGTTAGGCTCAATCATCAAGATAAGTAGCATGCTATCCACAATAATCCTTTCTTAAAGATCTCATTGAGCATCGGACTAAACACTTAGCAAAAGTACTCACCGGAATTTTAGATGTCCTCAAGAATTCCAGCAACGCTTCCAAAGAACCAAGAGTAGATGCCTGCACATAAACACCGCGCTCGCTGAGCTTGATGCTGCTAAGCACCGATTTCAAATCTCTCGCCACAATATCCCTAAAAAAAACAAACGAAAAACAATCAAACCTCGTTTCCCCCAATTCCAACCACCCAGCTTAACAACAACTCACTTGAAAATCTCCACCTCGTCCGGTTTGTGCGCAATTTGCAGATTCAGACCAGCGATCGCTTTCTCGAGCTCCTTGGCGGCAATCTTGACACCCTGGGCAGCGATCACTTCCTTGTGCTCGACGTACGCATTCTTCACGCGCAGCTCCTTCATGGGTTGCGGCATCAGTAGGGCTTTGACCTGGGTCACAATTGGCCCTTCGGTTCCAGCCAGAATCATGGTTTCGCCTTCACGGAGCCTTCCGTTAATCAGAATAGCGTCGATTGTCGTCCCGAGCCCGGGAATCGCCTTCACCTCCAGCACCGTTGCCTGGAGGTCTTCGCTGAACACTAACCGCTTGGCCAGCTGCTTTTGGCAGAACTGCACAATCAGGAAGAGCAAATTTCCCATACCTTCGCCGCTGATGGCACTCGTAGGAACTAAGGAGATGTACGTTTTCGGGTCGGGATTCTCGTAGTAGAGGGCAGCATTGAGACCCTGTTCGGCGAACTGAACGATGACGTCCTTCGTACGCTGCTGGAACTCCAGCATTGTGTTGGAAGCCTGACCCTTGATGATGTCTCGTACATCTTTGCGATTCATAGTGTTCCAATCGTACAGACGATCGATCTTGTTAAGCGCGACCACAAACGGAGTTCGTTTTGATTTCAGCAAATTAATTGATTCGATCGTTTGGGGTTCGAGACCGTGCATAATATCGACAACAAGGATTGCAATGTCACAAAGCGAGGAGCCACGATTACGCAAATTACTGAAAGATTCGTGACCGGGTGTATCGATAATGAGCAGTCCTGGGAGCTTGAACGTGGTTTCGCCATAGCCTTTGACAAATTTGGTCTGTTCCTTAATGTTTTCAATCGGAACATTGGTTGCTCCGATTTGTTGCGTGATTCCACCGGCTTCGCCATCTTGAACATTGGTCCGACGCAACTTGTCCAAGATTTTGGTTTTGCCCGTATCTACGTGACCCAGAACGCAAACGACAGCCGCTCGCAACACATCAATCGATTTACTCTTTTCCGCATCCTGCGTTCTTTTGGCGATTCGATCCAAGGCTCGTTGGCGCATCTTTTCCGCCTCTGGACGGGTGTCTTCTTCCGATTCACTTCCGCTATCCGATTCGTCTTCCGAATCATCATCGTCCGATTCACTATCGTCGTCTTCCTCGTCTTCGGATTCCTCTTTCTTTGCTCGCTTGGCCGCTTGAGACGGTTTCGAAACTTCTTTCGTTTTCGGTTTTTCGGGTTCCTTTTCTTCTTGCTCTTCTTCCTCACTATCGGAAGCATCCCAAGATTCCTTCACTTCATCCTTGGGTTCTTCGACCTTCTGAGCTTCGGCCTTCAGCTCTTCTTCAGTAGGGCTGGATTCCTTGCTTTCTGCGTCTTTACTGGCGTCATCCTTCTTCTTTGGACGCAGTCGGGTTCCAGGCCGAACCTTTTTCTCAACACCAACTTCCGGAATTTCCACTCCCTGAGCCTTCAGTGCTTCCAACATTGCCTGAGCACGCATGCGATCTTGCTTTTGCTTTGCCGTGAGAAGCTTTCCTTCGGCCTTCAACCTTTCCTTGCGCTCCTTTTCCTTCTGCTTCTTGCGTTCCTTCTTCTCCTGCTCTAGGCGCAACTGTTCCAAGTGGTAACGCTCCGCCTCTTCAGCCAAGCGCTGCTTTTCCTCTTCCTCCCGTTTTAAACGTTCCTCTTCCTCCCGGATCGCCTTCAAGCGTTCCTGCATAAGAGCAATGGCAGCCTTGTTAGGGCCTTTCTTTTTCTTATCAGCAGCGTCGCCAGCCGTCTGGGAAGTAGTTGGTTCAGCGGATTTCTCTTCAGCAGCAACTTCAGTGCCTTCATCCTTTTTACCTTTCTTTTTCTTCTTCTTGCCTTCTCCGGCCACTGGTACAGCGGTCTCATCTTGCTCCGGAGCTGGAGTCGCTTCTTTCGTCTCCTTTTCGGGTTCAGGCTTGCTAGCTTCAGCATCCTTTTCCTGTTGCTTAGCAGCTTGAGCTTCCTTTTTTTGACGTTCCTTTTTCTCTTTACGCTTCTCAGCTGCCGTTTTAATATGGACTTCGTCTTCGGTCTTCTCCGCGACTGAATCCGTCGCCTCCGGAGTGTCTTCCTTCTTTTTCTTATCCTTTTTATCTTGTTTCTTCTCCGGTTCTTTTTGCTCCGGAACGGCAGATTCTTCGGCTGCAGGCGGCTTCACACCAGAATATTCCATTTCCAATTCGGCGAGCATTTTTTCAATGTCCTCATCATCACTGTCGCCACCCTTCTTCTTCTTTCCCTTTTTGGCCTTTTTACCGCCCTTTTGCTGAGGCTCATCGTCTTCATCTTTAGCCTGAAATTCAAAGATACCGAGTTTAACTTGAGAGTTACACACTGAATGTGGCATAATGAACTCACCTGTTGCTTCTTGCCTCCTTTGGCCTTTCCCTTCTTGGGAGCATCATCTTCCTCATCATTATCATCCCTGATGGTTTCCTGAACTTCATCTTCCTCATCATCATCATCGGCCATCAGCAGGGAAAACCCAACCGGTGCTCCACCGCCGGATTTACCCTTTTTCTTGCCCTTAGCCTTCTTGCCCGGATCTTCCTCTTCCTCATCGTCATCGTCCTCTTTGGCAGCCTTCTTAGAAGCTTTCTTCTTCTCCTTCTCCTGTTGCTTACCCCCTACGGACAGCTTGCTGACCGCTGCGGTCACATCATCCAGGTTTTCGTCCGCTTCGCCATCGCTATCGATCTTCTTGGACTTTTTTTCCTTCTTCTTTTTATCGTTCTTACGATTCTCCGTCTCCGTCTCAGTTAACTCGGTCTGCTTAACCTCTACGTCGGAGCTGAAAAGATACGTTCGATTAATGAATAAGTTAACTTTGTTATCCAATCTCGATAATGTCTCGCATAACCTCTCCCATAAAAATGCCGATATTTCAAACTTTTATCCTTATCTTAAATTTACTCCCCACCCTCCCTCCGATACTTACTTATCCTCGCCAGTGGCAGCCACGGCGGCGGAGTCCTTCTTGCCTTTCTTCGCCTTACCCATCGCTTGTTGCCCGGTCGACTCGGAACTTCGGAATACCTCCACCAACGATGCTGCTGAAGATGATGGCTACCGGAAGGACTCAGCTTGAAGACACACACGAGAAGCTTAGGTGAACCTTTCCGAAAAATACTACCGTCTACCCAATCGCTTTAATTTCAGAACCGAAAAAATCCCTTTCCACTTTACCACGGCGACAAACGCAACGCAATCAATTTTCTACCGGAGAAAAAAACACGCCGCACGGAACGCGACTTCACGACGGCGACGACACTCGGCGCTCCCGACGGGAAAATAAAACCGCAAATGTTAGCACACTTTATTCACCGTAAATAGCTACCCACGTATGCAACGTTTAATTCGCGAAAAACTTCCTGCATAAACCAGCACGGACCGATCCGAAAAACTAGCGAGAAAAATGTGTTTGCACTGCAACACCACTGCTAGCCAGAAGAAACACACGCAAGTATACGTGACAGAAAGTCGAAGGACTAGCAGACTGACAGATCGGCATCCATCGGCCACCAGAGCAAAACGGAGGTCGCGAGAAGCGGATGGATGACAGCTGTTCGATTCTTGCGCATGTGTTGGTGGTGTTTATTTTTGAAGGCGGGATTTAGACGAGGGAGCAGCCAGTCGCTGACCGCATAAAAGGTGTACCAGAAGTGAACGATCAGTTAAGTTCATGTAATTTCGTGTTATAATGTAAGAATATCCCATTTTGAATACCGCAAAATAAAGGCCCAAACGTAATGTGGACGGAAACGGAACGGAAGCGGCAAATTTGACAGTTGTCGTAAATGACGTTGATATTCTCGTTGCAGTTGAAAACCAGACAAATCACTCGCGCAAATCAATATAACTGCTCTTCCGCATGGCAAAAAAGTGTCGCATCTAGTGCGCTTTGTAGCACATCAGATGCACTGTACAGCCCGCATAAACAATAATCATAAGAAGTGCCTAACCACCAATTCGGGGTATCATCCCAACTGTAAGCGGTATGGTCACACCATCTATAATATCGCTCCTGTATGGTATATGTTTATTAGGGAGTGCACTAAATGCGCCACAATTCAATCGTACAGAACGAGAGAAAAACCATTTGGCGCCAGTGGGTTATTCCGGTTTAAAGTTGCAACGATATTGACATATTAGAATCTACTTTAATCAAAACAGTTCTCTATCCGACAAGCCGGTTTAGTCATATTGGTCTATTCCGCTGCCGTCGCCGTGCCGCTCCTGCTATCACTGCGTTTGAGCCTTAAGAATCAAACTGAATTCTTAAGGGTCACCCCCAATAGATACGTTCGCGTTCCGTTGACGTAAATTTGACAGAAAACCTATGGTAAAACTGTCAAATTCACGCAAACGCACCCGCAACGTATCAATTACGGACCAGCCATTATGGCTGGACCACAATAGACCTTTCTTGTGCATTTTTTTATTATCTTATCCGACACCTTTCAATTTGTGGAGTATAATTTTCCATGGGATCTATATTTTTTGAAGCTTGTAACTATTTAAAAACAATGAAAAACTGTTAAATTACCATCTCACCCTACATGCGCCCTTTGGTGAATACCCATATGCCCTCTCTTTCCCAATCTGATGTTTCTCTTCTGTGGTGAGTTGTAACGTTAACTTATTAGCTCTTCACTCCTATGCAGAAATCCCATAAGTAGATGTCAGAGCTTGCGTGAAACATGGTGGTAGTTTTTTTACTCAGTCACTCCACCGAAAAGTCGCGTAACAAAGTGTCAATCTTCGCGTAAAAAAGCCACGTCTTCGAAAGTACTTTCATTAAACTTATCACGTCTGGGTGTAGTAGCAACAATCAATATGCAACTAGCGATTTGAAATTGGTTCACTGTTGTAGAACCCCTTGGTCCGAATTACACCTTGCAGCCAGCACCTTGTTATACAAATTTGCGCCTTTGTTTTGATTTGCTGTGTTATTTTGACAGAATATTTGAGAGTGTGTTCATGTGAGTTCATTATTAGGGGCTCATTATAAAGCTTGGGACCGAGCTTGGGACCGTTGTTTTAGTACTGACTGAGCCAAGAAAAAAATCGTTTTTGTATGGGACCTACTGGTCTTAGAGTTAGTCTATGATATTATGCTAACATCAACAATATTCATTGTTGATGATATGACAGCTCTCTGATTCTCATGATAAATTCTATAATGTTTATGTTTAATTTGACCTTATTTTGAGGGTTGAACTAATGGTACCGGATGGTTGGTTTAAGCATACACAGAGATTCGTTCAAATGATGTTATGGTTGGTTCCAAAAATCAAAAAAATCGTTAAATTTACGATAAAAGTTCCTATAATGGTGGCATTTTAGTGCAATATGTTCTAATTGGAACCTTTTGCACTAAAATACCACCATTATAGGAATGTTTACTCAATTAGCACATATTCTTTGGATATTACGAAATTAAACAACATATAACAATGTTTGAAAATTGGAAATATCATTCTCATCAACATGCGACCCTAGGAGTGGACAGCAAATTGCGGTGGAGTGGACAGCAAACAGCAAGCTCCTCGCGCGTCAATCTGCCAAATTCATCACCAATTTCGATCCTTCCGTGACAGGATCTTTGATGTTTGGTACGCTTCGCAAATCAACCGCCCTTTTTTTGACCTATTGATCAGAGCTTGCGCCGTCCATTGTTGCCGCGGCAGATTACCGAGCGCAACTCTCGGTGGATGAGATGTTTGAATATTTCCGCTTTTCAGTGGCGAGGATACTGTTGGTAATCCTTGCGGAGTAAATTGCACATTACTTACTATTTTTCGAAATGAAAATTATGAGCAAATTACCAGAGACCGACGCCAATCATTCAATTCTCGAATGCACTTGGTTCGGTCTGCTAGTCGCGGTGGAGAAAGAAGCGCTTCGACTTCTTCACCCTCGATTAATTGTAGCGCATCAATGTCGTACCCGTTAGCTGACATAAAAATATATTAAAACTACTTTAAAGAATAGTTACAATTTGCTTACGTACCTACAAACTCTTCGATGCCCACCGCGGATAATCCAAACGATTTCAATAATTAAACCACTTCTTCGTCAACATAAAACTCTTCAACCAGGTCGTCGTCCAACTCAACCGAGTGATCTGCCGCCGCCATGATATTTTTTTTCCTTCGCTTTGTCGTTGAGTGCGGATGGCAGCCACGAGGCTCAGTAGAGTAGCTATATGCCCTATTTAACCTTCCAGTATGAGTGATTTAACGATAAACACGGATTCAAATAATGACATGTATGCTTGATTTAAGCATTTAATGGTTGATGTTCAATAACGTGAACATGAAATATATGCTTGATGCAAACATCAAATCATTTTCAAACAACCATTTAAATTAACTATGTCAAGAATATCTTCGAAGCTTGGGATAACTATGGCAAAAGTTATATCAATCATGCATCATTTCTGTCCGTGTAAGTTAGAGCAAAGAAGAATGCTAAGATGGAACAGTTGGTACAAATATTTTTTCATTTTAGTGTCCTTTTTAAAAATTCAAAACGGTCCCTTTCGACTGAGCACTCCCCAGTAATCGGGCTGACAGATCTTGTTATTCTCATGCCGTTCCCTCATAGTGCAAACAAAGACCAAAGCATCAAAGTTTGGTGAAAACAAGGTAAACTATATTGCTAGATGTCATAGTATCATAGTTTTTTTCTTGGCTCAATCAGTACTAGCACATCGGTCCCAGGCTCAATAATGCGCCCCTCATAATGAACTCACACGAACACACTCTCAAATATTCTGTCAAAATAACACAGCAAATCAAAACAAAGGCGCAATTATATCAACAATCAATATGCAACTAGCGATTTGAAATTGGTTCACTGTTGTAGAACCCCTTGGTCCGAATAACACCTTGAAGCCAGCACCTTGTTATACATATTTGCGCCTTTGTTTTGATTTGCTGGGTTATTTTGACAGAGTATTTGAGAGTGTGTTCATGTGAGTTCATTATAAGGGGTGCATTATTGAGCTTGGGACCGAGCTTGGGACGATGTTCTAGTACTGACTGAGCCAAGAAAAAAATCGTTTTTGTATGGGACCTACTGGTCTTAGAGTTAGTCTATGATTATATACAGTAAGGTGCTGGCTTCAAGGTATATTTCGGACCAAGGGGTTCTACAACAGTAAACCAAATTCAAATCGCTAGTTGCATATTGATTGTTGGTTTTACGGTAAAATGGGTAACAATTTCCAAAGGAGGAATAATAATAATAATAAATCGTACCCATTAATGGGTACAGGAAGCTTACCGTGGAGAAATATACGAATGAGTTCTTCATATTGACCGTGCATCAACAGACAGAAAGTAAACATTAATCTAGTACAACACTCAAGAGCCCGCCCGCGCTGCATTAGCTCCCCGCTTGCATATTGCGCGATGCATTTGCATTCCACCCAGTAGAAGTGGGGAATTCAAAACTCAAACGGTCGCCATCGCGTAAATTTTGCTTGCATGTGATTTTTGTTCTGTTAAATAATTGGTGTTGTTGCTTGAAATATTACGGAGTCAAATCATCAAAATCTGCAGATTGCGAGAATAGTTCACAAAATTTAACATCTTCGTTTACTTTGTAAAGGTGCACGCCGTTCTGCCGAGTAACACTTCGTACAACAAAGGACCGTTGACAATGGATTCCCGGGCGTCCGATGTTTTGAAGGTAGGTTTTTTATGATATGCAATTTTAATCTAGAATTATTATTGACCTCGATGTGTACTGCTCATGAAACCGCATCTGTCCCATCTGCAAAAATAGCAAGTAGAGAAAAACGCAGTTGAAAATTTATTTCCTTTAGGATTTCGGAATTTAAACAAAATTAAACAATATTAAGAAATTTTCTTATGGGCAGTAAATCACACAATCTTTTAAAAGTGAATACTTGTTAAAGCTTAAGGCCATTAATCTGTTCCGCTATTATATACATAATTTTCCGGCATTTACAGAAACAACGATACCTGGCAGCCCAAACCCTGCAGAAAGCAGACGAAATGCGTGAGCGAAGTCCGTTGAACGGCAAAAATGCTTCCAAAAGTCGCCAACTGCTGTCTCCTCCAACGCAAGAAAGGAACGATTCTACCGTTAGCACGCGAAGCAATAGCGAATATTTGCAGCAACCAAGAAGATACAAGGCCATCAATATAACTGAGTTGGAGGAAGATAAAACGATTCATTTGCAGGCCACACCCCAGAAAATGTCCTTCGAACCGAACGAGATGGCCGCGCGATCGACTTTGGAGAAAAATTCCGCCGATCAAGCTCGAAGGAAACTCGATATAGAACAGATGGCTCCGGAGATTCAAGCAATTTTAAACGAAAGCATTGCACCAGAAATTCGAGAGCTGAGCGGAATGTTCGACAGGGCTTCTATGTCTAGAGATTCGGCATTGCATCTACTGCAATCGGATGATCGACCAGACGTTAGTCTTCCACGCACGGCGGACATGAGTCGAATGTCGGCGATGAGAGATTCGATTTCGTCTGTACCGCATAAAAATGGCCAGGAAGATTTCTGGGATATGCCGGCAGCGTCTACTCCCTTTGCGAACAGTTGGATGCAGAAAGAACTATCCCAGTTAGAGGAAATCAGTTTTCATCCTGCGGAAGCTCAACAGTCCCGCCTGTTGGAAGACGAGATGGCTTGGGAGCAGGAGAACGCGATTATCCCGGAAATGAATGCCCAAGTAGGTAAATCACCGATAGTTCCATCCAAGTTGCCCCAGAATCTTCGGAACCATGTAGACTTCTCTTGCTTTTCGGGATATCTTGGCCAGGATGACCAGGATCCGATGCATGCCACCCGTATAGAGGATAGCAGCTACTGTTCGGTGGGGCAATATTTTAACAAGATGTCGGACGATTTAAAAGGCATTATTTCGGAAGACAGCCCTCCCCGACGGACGCCTCTTCCCTTGATCGATTTAAGTAATATGGGTATGGTTGAGATATAAGATATTGCTAAGGTATTGTAAATGAATGGGGGATTTGTTTTTTCTTCTACAGGTTTATCGGATGAGTCGGAGGGAAAGACTCCGGCCAAACCTCAGAGAAACAATAAATCCGTGGACACTGATAAGGAAAATTCTCTCAGTGTTTCTAAAATAATAAAAGCAATAGGTGAGTGTTTGGAAGGAAATGTCTTTAAATATGACTAACTGTGTCTTCCGTAGATTCGATTCATCTAGGAGATACTCCGACTGCGTTTATCAGTAGACTGCAGAATATGCGAAAAGGAAGAACTGACCAGCCGAACAGTCGTCCAAGTGTGCCATCTTTGAAGCAACCAGCGCAGGCAGCAGAGTTGCACAAAACGGCATCATTGAAGACTGATATGTCCTCCGTCACAAAATCCCCGTCCTTTCTACGGGATCTAAATGCGGTGAAAACACGTCCTAATGCTGAACATCTATGTGATACGGCTAGCTTCACCGAGTCTCTGCTGGAGTCGTCCGCTTTCGTTCCGATGGATAATCATAAAATGAAAACATCCAGTCCACTCGTTTCCGCTTCATCCTCGGCAGCAAAGTCCATGCAGAGTGAAGTTGACGGGACGTATCGTGTTTCGACGGCGAGGAAACCTCTTGTGAACACCTATCGAGTCTCAACGGCGACTAAAATGTCCGAGGATCAACTGGAGCTGCCACCGATTCCGAAGGTTCGGTCGCCTCGTAAATGTCAGAAGCAAATTCTTCAAGAAGGACCTCCGGTGAAACCCAGCCGCAAAAGGAGATCCAGTTCAGCGACCCGTCAGGAACTTTTGGAAAATGAAGAGAAGCGCCTGGATGCAATAGAGACCAATCAAAAACGGTCCCGGTCGCCTTCGAATATGGCAGAGTTGAAGGCAGTTTCCAATCACTTGACGGTCTACACTGAAACTCCAAAAGGCACCATGCCATCTCAGCGTGCAGTGCAGTCAAAGTTGAATCGGTCATATCTTTCGCCGGAGCCTCGTCAGCGTGACGTTTATGCAGATAAGTCACCGTTCACCTCACCTAAATCGCTTGCTTATTCAAGCGAAGATCTGAGAGAAACTGATCGAGTCGCCTATTCCGAACCATCCAAGTCACCTAAAAGAAACAATTTGCTAAGCTCCGGTCGATCCGCTTCCCAGTACTCCGTAACGAACAGTGAATACAGTCACAAGGATGGTACATTGCCTCTCAAAGCCACACATTCGGAGATTTCCTGGGGTAGCACCAAGCTGCGGAAAAGCGAGAAGAAATCAATGCAAATCAAAAACACCTCCAATAAGAAATTGATTATCAAAGCCTGCATTACCGGGCCCGGTTTTCAGTTGTGCGGAATAGAGCAGGTCCTCACTCTTCACAGTCAGGAGTGCCGTACAATCACAGTTGATTTCTGTCCCACTGTCATTGGCCCGGCAGTTGGTCTGCTCAGTTTCCAGCCATCGCATGACAATTACGCCCATCATCGTGCCGTATCTCTCTTCGGTTATGGCGGTGAGGCATCCATTCGAATCGAGGGAATCCAAAAGGGACCAACGGGTCCGTACTTAGAGCTCGGTCAAGCCCACAATCTCGGACGTCCTCTGGAGAAGTCCTTCACTCTCTACAATAAAGGAAGTCTACCGGCATTTGCCCGAATCGGGATTGACAAGAAGAAGGTCGATCAGACCTTTTTAGCTTCTGCAGTGTTCGTTCAGCCACAGAAGGTCATCATTCCGCCGAACACGTACGTCCATATCAATGTCATCTTCAAACCACGTCGCCAAGAAATTGCCAAAATACTCCAGAAACAGGTCGACGTGCTTCCAATCACGAATCTCCACATAATGTGGGGCGACGAGGCAACCCGTCACCGTATTCGTCATATCATCAACGTCATCAAGCGTCACGATCTGCAGGAAAATAACGTCGGTCCGCTGGAATCTGTCTGCGAAGTTTTCCCGAACGAACGCGAGTTCAGCGAATTGGATCGCTTTGCTGAAAATGCTTTCCAAACCATCCACGAACTATTCCTCACCTTCCGTGAGTATGAGTTGGTCCTGACAGTGGACCGGGCGCTGGATGAAACCATGATCGATTTCACCCTGACCGACGACAGCAGTGCACTTTTCAAAACCATGTGCGTTTCGTCGGACGCCGGTTCGCCTCGGCTGCCGGAGGATATCTCCCCAGCTTTGCTGACGGCAAAACGGGAAAGCGGTGAATCGTGGAGTGTCCGGCCGACCTTCATCGAGTTTACTTCAACCGAACGCACCAGGCAGTTTGTCATCAAAAGCAACTTTTACACGACGCAGTTTTTCGAGCTGAACTCGAACTTCCGTCCGCTGTTCAAGTTCTCGCCGATGGAAGGGCAAATCCGTCCCGGCCAGGAGGTCATCGTCAATGTCAACTTCCATATGGGTCCACCGACGCAGCAGCAGATTTTGATTGTGGTAAGTGCAGTAATGAATGAATGAATGAAGGAGCGGTTCCAAAATGAAAACTGACATTATTTTGCCATTTTTAGGTTTACATTGAAAATGAAAAGATTACGCTGCCGGTCTATGTTCGCCATGGGAACCACCGAAGGGAAGCCTTCGCTGCGAATTAACTGCTAATTAGAATATGAAATTATTGTATTTTTGGGACTTTTTTTTACAGTCACTAGATATCCGTGTTAAAGCTATTTATTTGTGTTTGCGTATTGCTTGCACAGTGATTGAACCAGTGCACTATTTGACAATTGGAATTTTTTTCGTATTAAACTTGGACCAATAGTATGTACTTGATCGTGTATAGTTGATTTGTTTGTCCGAAAGTTTTCCAGAACGTAATTGTAAACAAGAGACCTTCTTCAGATGCGGAATCCATCCTTGGCCATATTATGTGTTTGTTTAAAGCAGGAACGTCTAGCAAAACTAAGAGCGATATGAGGAGCCTTTTGCACCAGTCCGATAGAAAGCATTAACGCAGATACAGGAATTTCCAGTTTGCGACTAGTTGATAGGAAAACTTCAAGATTGTACATGGCGATTTTGGGACATGGATGAAGAAGACTCGGAACACTTGTTATGCCACTGCCCGGCAATCTCCAACAAAAGATATAAGTTCTTCAGCTAAGGGCTACTAGATGTGCAGGGGCTTAGCAGTTGCTGGACTCTTTCTTCTAAAATCCCACAAATATCCGAAAACAGCCCTGTCAAAGCGAGTCACCCCGCTATAAGGGTAAATTCAGGCCGGTTATAGGCAAGTTCAGCGCCTACGAGCTTATGAACGAAAATGGCCTGAGACTCATCGATTTCGCCGCCTCTAAGAACATGGCCATATGTAGTACCTACTTCCCGTATAGTCTCCCATATCGGTACATCTTTTAATTGATGGAAGACACTTCTCGGATATTTTCGACATCAGGACCTATCGTGGCGCCAACATCGACTCAGACTACTATCTGGTAATGGTCAAAGTGCGCCAAAGACTTTCCGTTGTGAACAACATTCGATACCGGCGCCCGCCACGGCATAATCTGGAACGACCGCAGCTACCCGAAGTCGCAACTATCCGAGCAGGAACGAATACCTGAGGATAATACCATAAAATTGTTCACACAATGTTATGCGAGTACCAAATCGAGGTAAGACAATAACAAAATAGTACCCCTAAGGTATTCCCGAAATAACAAGTTTCGTTATTCGAGTGATATTTGCAATTTGCTTGTAATTCTTAGGTATTTTGTTTAGGTAATTTACCTCTTAATCTGAGCTCTTGAATATCTAGTCCAGTTATCAAGATCAAAATTAGGTGTTCACATGTTGTTGTCTCCTGCTCGAGTAAATACGCGCAAAGCCTTGAAGCAGCGTTGCCGGAAGAGGGAGAGCTCATCGAAGCCCCTCTTGAGGACTGCTGGAGTACCGTCGAAGCAGTCATCAACAACTCAGTGGAAGGCGCCATAGGGTTTGTGGAAAGACGGAACGATTTTTTCGACGATGAGTGTCAAATGGTTCTTGTTGCGTCCACGCCGCAAGAACGATCTAAAACAAAATATGTCCCGCCTTATTGACAACGAGCACCACTGACAACAGCCGACCGATGAGTAAAGAAGACCGCTATAAAGAAGTAAGAACGGCTATAAAACAACAGCACATCGAAGAATTCATTTCAGTTTTTTTTGTACAAGCATCCGATTAGGATAGAACCATTTCGACCCAACCCGACCCGAAAGCAACAGCGGCAGCAAAGGGAAATAACCACCCCGACCCGACAGCAGCAGAACGAGTGCAGCTGTACCAACGGACGACGAGCAGCAGAGCATTGGCGCTGCTTGCTACCTACCGTGTGTCAATCGATTAGTGGTAAAAAGAGGAAAATAAAAGAGTTGAGAATTTCCGACTTCCTTCTTTTTACTTTTAATCCCGCTCGAACTTGCCCAACCAAGAGGAGTCTCACACCCGTTCAGCCAACGAAATTCCGCAATCAGAAGTCCCCTTTATACAGTCCACACCCAAGGAATCCACACCGAACATTGGTCCTTCGAACCGGATTGGACTTCTGATTGCTTTCCGAGGACGTGTGAAGGAAAAAGTCGACGGTAAGCAACACACCGAAGAAAAGTGCAGCGATGTCAGTGCAACGAACCCCTGTCAAGGGTGACAAATCGGAAACATTCGAGGGATTTTCCGATGAGTCCATCCTGCAATCCGAGAAGACCGAGCAGCCAGTCGCTGCAGCCAACGATGAAGCAAGCGAGCAGCTGAAATCACTTTCTCGTCAGCGAGCACAGGTGATGACGAAGATGATTCGCATTTACAATTGTGTGAAGGACACCGAACTTGGCTTACCACAGTTGAAGGTAGAAGTCAAGAAACTGGAAGCAGCGTACACCGAGTTTTCTGGCTTTCACAGTCGGATTATTGCCATCGTTCCGGAGAATCAAATCGACGAGCAAGAAAGAAACTATGTGCGATTCGAAAAGCTGTACGATTGGACTTCCGCCCAAGTCGAATCACTGATCATCAAGCGCGATCAACCCAAACTACCGCAAGTCATCATACAACAGCAGCCCCTCAAAGCGCCTATTCCGACGTTTGATGGGGAATATACCAACTGGCCGAAGTTCAAGGCCATGTTTACAGACGTGATGGCTCAATCCCGGGACTCCGACGCAGTGAAGCTTTACCACCTCGATAAAGCCTTGGTAGGAGCTGCCGCTGGAATACTCGACGCAAAAACGATAAACGAAGGGAACTACAAGCAAGCATGGAAGATTCTCTCGGAAAGATACGAAAACACCCGAGTGATAGTGGAGACGCACATCCGTGGTCTCTTATCGCTGAAAAGGATGACATCCGAAGCCAGTTACGAAGCCTTCTCGATGCGTGTACCAAAAATGTCGAGAGCTTGGAGTACATGCAACAAGAGATGTCTGGTGTGTCGGAGCTGATTGTAGTTTATCTACTCACAGCATCCTAGAGGGTTTGAGCTGTTTAGTGGAATACCTGTAACTAGAAATTAGAAGAAGAACTAGTATCTTCCATTTAATTCCAACTACCTTTGCTTATCTTCGACAGATACGCGTATTTCGTCTACAATGTGCAGACTTCTTCAGTGTCTCGTACTAATAACTCGACTGAAAGAAAACCTTCGCCACCTGCCGTATATATACTATTTTTTAAATACAAAACGTTTACCTATCATTATGTTGTTTATACCTATCTTATTATTAGTTTGTCTATACCTATCCTGAGTCAAAAACAAGTGTACTTAATATCTAATTCGCTTCTTTCTCATTTATACCTAACATACTTATTGTGTAGCAGCGGGTGCTCCGCTTCGTCGGGTTTGATGTCGTTTGGGTAGTAAGTTGAAGAGCCATGTGTAAAATAGTATATATACGGCAGGTGGCGAAGGTTTTCTTTCAGTCGAGTTATTAGTACGAGACACTGAAGAAGTCTGCACATTGTAGACGAAATACGCGTATCTGTCGAAGATAAGCAAAGGTAGTTGGAATTAAATGGAAGATACTAATTCTTCTTCTAATTTCTAGTTACTCACAGCAGCACTGGACAATTCTACACGCAAGCACTGGGAACAATCTCTTGCATCTGGTGAGCTGCCGACGTACAAGAAGACGGTTGCTTTTCTGAAGTCACACTGTCAAGTTCTGGAACGTTGTGAAACAGCAAACAAAATACCGAATTCGAAGACGACGCCTACACCGAAGCAGCTCACACCGACCCCGAAGTTCGTTAGTCGGGCTCATGCCGCTTCGTCGACCGATTCAGAGGCCACAGAGAGGTGTGACTTTTGCAACGGAACACACCTTAACTACCAGTGCAACAAGTTGAACACTTTTACCAGCAGTGAGAAGATGCAAAAAGTACGCGCTGCAGGCGTTTGCTTTAATTGCTTGCGAAAGGGACATCGATTAAGTAACTGTACATCAACGAAGACATGCCGAAAGTGTCAGAAGAGACACCATACACAGCTCCATAACGACGAATTCGATCCGAAGCAAGAATCCCGCTCTAACGTGTCAACTATTCCGAAGGACGAAACACACCGTCAACCAGCGACGCCCGTTCCGACGTCGATCCAATCGAACGAGTCGGTGTCGACAACTTGTGCGTGCAACCATGGCCAATCATCTCAGACCGTCTTGCTTCAGACTGCAGTTGTCTTGGTAATGGATCAACGTAACCAACTGCAGCCATGCCGCGTTCTCCTGGACTCTGGGTCCCAGGTGAACTTCATCACCGAAAAGATGGCCAACATCATTGGTATCAAGCGACAGCCCGCTAACGTAGCGATTGCAGGAATCAACAACCTACGAACGACCGCCCGTGAGAAGGTAAATATCGAAATTAGATCTCGTTGCAGTGATTTTCGTGCCAAGTTGGAGTGCTTGATAACGATGAAGGTGACAGGTATCATCCCATCTCGAAGCATCGACGTCACAAGCTGGAACATTCCAAGTAACGTTCAACTTGCTGATCCATCATTCTTCCGCGCCGGTAGCATAGACATGCTGATCGGAGCAGGAATCTTTTTCCAACTCATGAAGCCAAACTACATCACAATCAACGACAGATTGCCTGAGCTACGAGAGTCACAGCTGGGTTGGCTGGTTGCAGGCGCAATACAGTCAGACAATTCAACCGAGGATCTACGATACTCCCAAGTGGCATCGATCCAAACCGTGGAGGGTTGGATGCACAAATTTTGGGAAATTGAAGAGGTTCCGAATGCATCATCGAACTCAACCGACGAACAACGATGTGAAGATCATTTCGCGGCAACACACTTCCGTGACGATGACGGAAGGTTCGTTGTCAGACTTCCGTTAAAGGACAATGTACACCAACTGGATAGCTGTAGGTCGCTAGCCTTGAAGCGATTTTACATGCTTGAGAACCGACTTCAACGCAATCCTGAACTGAAGGTCCAATACGTGGATTTTATTCGGGAATACCAGGCGCTTGGCCATTGCCGAGAAATCAACGAGACGAGCGACGATCCGACGTTGCAAAGCTACTATTTGCCTCATCATGCAGTACTCCGACCAAACAGTTCTACAACCAAGTGTAGAGTTGTTTTCGACGCCAGCGCAAAATCATCCGACGGCAATATTTCTCTCAACGACGTACTACTGGTGGGACCGGTGGTACAGAGCGAGTTGTATATGATTCTTTTACGATTCCGGATCCACAAGTACGTCTTCACGGCGGACTTAACGAAAATGTACCGTCAAATACGACTGCATCCGAACGACACACACTGCCTGAGAATATTCTGGAGAGAATCCCCGAGCGACCGGCTGAAAGTCCTAGAATTGACAACCGTCACCTACGGGACCGCATCAGCCCCTTATCAAGCAACACGGAGTTTGGTACAACTCGCCGACGATGAAGCCGAGAAGTTTCCAATGGCAGCCAGGATCATCAAAAAGGACTGCTATGTAGACGACGTATTGTCGGGAGCCGATACACTCGATGAAGCATTGGAAGCACAGCGTCAGCTGAAGGCAATGTTGGGAAGGGCACGATTCCCAATTCACAAATGGTGTTCCAATTCTGAAGAGTTCTTGAAAACCATTCCACACGAGGAGCGAGAAACCCCGAAGCCCTTGGAAGACAGCGATATCAACCAAGCCATCAAGGTTCTTGGTCTACTCTGGGATCCGACATCTGACGAGTATCTACTCGCTGGAGAACTGGATTTAGCCACAACAACGAACCAACCCTGGACGAAGCGAAGAATCTACTCCGACGTGGCGAAACTATTTGATCCCCTAGGTTTGTTTTCGCCATCCATCGTACTGGCCAAATTGCTGGTGCAACAGTTATGGCAGCATAAACAGGGCTGGGACGATTCTGTAGACGACATCATCAGTCAACAGTGGAACGAGCTGCGACAATCGTTGCACGTATTAAAACAGTGTTCAATTCCACGCCAAGTAACCATCGAAGGAGCAGTGCAATTCGAACTACATGGATTCGCGGACGCCTCCACGAAAGCATATGGAGCGTGTCTGTATATAAGAAGCATTCTTCCCGACGAAACAGCCACGTCACGCTTGCTGACCAGCAAGTCGAAGGTGGCGCCTCTCCACGACATGTCGATTCCGCGCAAGGAATTGTGCGCCGCGCTCCTACTATCTCGCTTGGTGGACAAGGTAATTGAGAACATTAATATCCATTTCGAGCAGGTGACGTTGTGGTCTGACAGCCAAATCGTGTTGGCTTGGCTCAAAAAGCATCCATCTCAACTAGAGGTATTCGTTCGCAACCGTACAGCAGAAATACGGAGACTCACTGAAGGCTATCAGTGGAGCTACGTCCGGTCGCATCTCAATCCGGCAGACTTAGTTTCGAGAGGTATGTTGCCAATCGATCTCATCACGAGTGGACTATGGTGGGACGGTCCTAAGTTCATCAACGAGTCGACCATCGCAATGGAGCCGCTGCAAACAATCGCCGACAGCGAGCTGCCTGAATTAAAGCCTTCGACAGTGACGATGACTGCAATCATCGAGCAACCGCTACCAGTCTTTCGGAAATACGATTCTTTCCGGAAACTACAACGAATTATCGCATGGGTTCTCCGTTTCGTGAACAACATGAGGAAGCAATCAACCGAACGAGTAATGAAGAAATACTTGACCATCAATGAGCTTCGCCAATCATTGTTGGTGATTGTTCGGGTGGTGCAACACGTCGAGCTGAGTGACGAGATCCAGCGTCTTCAGTCAAATTCGAAATGCAAGCGAATCGGACCGCTCAACCCGATCTATGTCGACAACGTTCTGCGTGTGGGTGGTCGCCTTAGCCATTCGCGTCTACCTGACGAATCGAAGCATCAGCTCATCTTGCCGCACACTAGCCCAGTGATAGAGATGCTGATACGGACAATGCACATAGAGCAGCTTCACGTTGGACCTAGCGGATTGCTAGCGACAATGCGACAACTGTTCTGGCTGACGAATGCCAGATCAACAATACGAAAGGTCACCAGGTCATGCTTGACATGCTTCCGAACGAATCCAGCCGATGTTAAGCAACTAATGGGTGAATTACCAATGCAACGTGTAACTCCTTCGCCGCCATTCTGTGTAACTGGTGTCGATTATGCCGGACCCATTGTTGTGAAGCAGGGATCCTACCGACCGAAACAGATCAAGGCATACATTGCAGTTTTTGTGTGCCTTTCAACAAAAGCCATCCATCTGGAATTGGTGTCTGACCTGACGACCAACGCGTTTATCGCAGCTCTTCGACGATTTATTGGCCAATATGGAGTGCCTTCAGAAATCCATTCGGACAATGGTACAAATTTTCATGGTGCCAAGAACGAATTGCACGAACTCTATGACCTATTCCGCCGAGACACCGAAGTCGACCGCATCATCAAGTATTGCCAGATCAAGGAGATTGATTGGCACTTCATTCCGCCCGGTGCGCCTGAGTTTGGTGGCCTGTGGGAGGCAGCCGTGAAATCGACGAAGACGCACCTGAAACGAATAGTAGCTAATTCAGTACTTAGTTTTGAGGAAATGACTACCGTGTTGCGGGAATTACAAGCAGTGTTAAATTCTCGTCCACTGTTTGCCGTTTCCAACGATTCAACCGATCCTGAGGTGATAACACCAGCCCATTTCTTGATCGGTCGCCCAATGAACGCGTTACCAGAGCCATCAAAGAACGAAACAAAAATCAGTCGACTGTCCCGCTGGCAGCATTGTCAACTCATGCGCGAGCACTTCTGGCGAGCCTGGTCCAGAGAATATTTGATGAGTCTACAACCTCGAAAAAAGAATTGGACGACGATGGACAACGTTAAGCCAGGTATGGTCGTGCTTCTACACGACAACAATCGACCGCCGCTATGCTGGAAACTCGGCCGAGTAATTTCGGTATACCCCGGTGCCGACAACTTGGTTCGAGCTGTGGACGTTTTGAGTGAAGGAACGGTCTACCGACGTCCAATAACAAAACTGTCTATACTACCAACAGAGGATAACCAACGCCTACTTGACGACAATACAACGAAGTAGTAGTAACGAAACGTTCCAACGAGGCCGGTGTATGTTGCGTCCACGCCGCAAGAACGATCTAAAACAAAATATGTCCCGCCTTATTGACAACGAGCACCACTGACAACAGCCGACCGATGAGTAAAGAAGACCGCTATAAAGAAGTAAGAACGGCTATAAAACAACAGCACATCGAAGAATTCATTTCAGTTTTTTTTGTACAAGCATCCGATTAGGATAGAACCATTTCGACCCAACCCGACTCGAAAGCAACAGCGGCAGCAAAGGGAAATAACCACCCCGACCCGACAGCAGCAGAACGAGTGCAGCTGTACCAACGGACGACGAGCAGCAGAGCATTGGCGCTGCTTGCTACCTACCGTGTGTCAATCGATTAGTGGTAAAAAGAGGAAAATAAAAGAGTTGAGAATTTCCGACTTCCTTCTTTTTACTTTTAATCCCGCTCGAACTTGCCCAACCAAGAGGAGTCTCACACCCGTTCAGCCAACGAAATTCCGCAATCAGAAGTCCCCTTTATACAGTCCACACCCAAGGAATCCACACCGAACAGTTCTAGATGAGAAGAATGCAGCGCAGGCGTTGATGCTGCAGCAGGCAACTCGTCAAAATGTGGAGCGATACAGACAGAAACGAAGACAGCAAACTCATCTCCTCCGGGATAAAAAGCATCATCTGGAGAAGTTGGAGTGCGAAGAAATGGAGCAGCTGTATCGTTCTTAAGATACGCGTAAATTGTACAAGAAGCTCAACGCATCCTGGAAGGCTATCTTGATGGATGAACGTGAGGTAATTGAAAGGTGGAAGCAGCATGAACACTTGAATGGCGCAGAGGCGGAACATCAAGACAGCAGAAGGAATGGCTTCATCGGTACGGTGGACGAGGGTGACGTTCTAACTCCCACACCCTTACTAACCCCGAGACGGCCTCGGGCATACGGTCACCTTTTCCTACTAACATTTTGTATTCTTTTTTTTTGCAACGCCATTCACACCGATTGGTGGACCAATCCGGTGAGCTCTTCGGTTTGTATCTCACTCCACAAACCATATAAAAAGGCGTGTATCGACGCAGTTTAGAGCAGCAGTTTTGTGTAGTTTCAACAGTGAACATCAATAAACAATTAGTAAACCGTAGTGACCATATCAATTTTTATACTGAGCCCTGTGGGATGTAGCTTATCCGCTACTCAACTTTTTGCTGCTTGAACTCCGGCGTCGCCTATCGGCGCTAATAAGCAGATTTGTGGGAAGTTATCAAGCCGGTTTCGTGAACGGTCGATCGACAACTGACCAAATCTTTACGGTGCGGCAAAAAGTGTCGCGAATGTCAAGTCCCTATTCAAGGCTGCATACGATACTTTTGATTATGAAGAGCTATGGAAGATTATAGACGATAACCTTTTTCCCAGGAAACTGACCAAAATGATCAAGGCTACGATGGATGGTGTAGTGAGTGTAACGTGAAGGGAGGGTAATCGGTGCGTAATCGGACTCCTTTGAAACACGTGAAGGACTTCGACAAGGTGATGGTCTGCCTTCTGTTTAACATTGCGCTCGAAAGTGTTATGAAACGTGACTTTAACATGCGGGGTACGGTTTTTTAATAAATCCGGCCAATTCAACTGCTTCGCTGACGGAGTGGACGTTGTCAGCAGAACGATCTAGGTGGTAGCTGATCAGTACCGTGAATTCGGGTGAAATTGATCAATGATGACCAACAAAAAGAAGCCCAATTTTGCTACTTAAATAAAGCCTAACAAAACTAAAGCTGTTATGTCCGGCATAGCAATTGAGTCAATGATTGCAGTTTGGCTTTTAACTACCACGTTTTCGTTAAATAATTTTTCTTCATAATTTTTGCTACTTTTCATTTTTTACACTTTTATTTCTTGAATAATTCTTCTTTTTGAAAACGCAGACGAGAGTATTAAAAGAACATATCACATGACTAGTATTATTCTACTATTACCTGACATTTCATTGAATATTAACAAGAACCGAAAATTGTAATAATATTTGTTTAATTCAAGTATTGAGGAAAAAAACAATACACTTTTTATCATCAACCACCAGCACAAGCTAAAATTCTTGAGGAAAACGTCTTAGTTTAATAAAGTTTCAAATTGTAATTTGAAAATTCACCAAATTTTACCGATAGCGCAGTGGTAAGCGCAATTGTTTCATACCCCAGAGGGTCTTGAATCAATTCTAGTCAGCACCGTAGGGATTTTGATCACGTGTAAAGCCGTTAGTCCCGGCCCACGTGTTGATGGATTCAATCTAGTAAGTAAGTAAGTAATGGAATAATCGTAGAAGAAAAAACAATTAAGAAAATAATCAACGGCAACGCAAGCATATAGACACTAGATTGCATTGTAATCCAGTAAGCCATGGAATGGGTGATGCACTGCCAGTTTGGTAAGAAGGGGGGGGGGGGGGGGTTGCCCTAAGTCTACGCTCCATACTAAAATTCAAAAAAATGTATGGAGAAAAATATACGAGGAGGACAGGGGGTCAGAGATTTCCAAAAATGAGTCTACGTCAAGGGGTAAGTCGCTAAGAACAGTGTGCCAGGCACACCGTTGTTGAAAATTTTACACCATAACGGAACATGTGTGGAACTCTGTGGCACACTTTTGACATTTGTATCATTTGAAGATATAATCTAGCAGCCCTGGAAAATTGACGTTGCAAGTTCTTGTTGTGTTGTTTTGATTTGTTTGTTATGCTACACAACACAAAAGTTTTAGAAAGAATCTATTATAAGTGAATTTTAGAGTTTCCTGATTATTGAGGCGAAATCTTGAGTGGAACAGTGGATGAGGTAAGTGATTAAATTAATAAGTCGTGACATGAAATCACTTCGCAGCTTCAATTAAAGGCACATAAATGCGGATTATGGACCTTCATATTCGGAATAATTTCAAAAAGAAACACCTCTGCAGCCTGCCACTGTCACAGCTAACCACCGAGACGATCCGAGAGACTGAAGAGGACATGTGGATCATGGCTGAGAGAAGTGATGTGCTTCCTGGATCCTGCCAATGTCATGCGGAAAAAAAGGATTAAGTACCTGCTCAATCCCACAACCATCACATCCGTCACTGCCTGCCTGACCAGGCAGAGAAATAATGTTTATTTCCGAATGCCAGATTGCGCATTTCGGAAACGATGTCAAACATATACGGACACATGGACATCGATAGTAACAAATCAGTCCAGTTGCAGCGCAGGTCGTAAGCCTCAGCAATGTCTATGTATGTTCAAGGTTCAAAAAGCTTAGGAAAACCTTCTGAAGATGTAATCAAGGAACCTATATAATAAAACCAAATTTCTAAGATTTACAGTTTCCAAATTATTGCCGTTTTGATTTGAATAGATATCAAGCCAGTTATAGGGTGGAGTTTTGTCTTGTTGAAGATACACCGTGAACAACTACCGTAGCCGCCACACAACACCCTATTCCAACATTACCGAATCGATGCACACCGATCGAGATCATCGATCGTGCAACGATCACATCTTCGTTTGTATACCCCACATTCTATTCCTATGTTCATAGCCCTATTAAAAACAAGAAATCAGACATGGACTTTGTCGCTTTCGGTGGTGCAGCGGTAATAATTTATTACCCCTTCGGTGTTGGAGTTTTAGTAAGTGGCTATTTGGCGAGGACAGCCTAACTTTGAAGAATTAAGTGCTTTTTTCCTGGACACAAAGGGCTTGCGGCAACCCAAGCCCCTGGTCAGGACTCCCGGACTTCGTGCTTTTCGGTGGCTGCTAAGGCAGCGAAGAAAGACGTTCAAATCTGGACTTGTTCACGCTCGAACACGTCTCGTTCGTTGCTCTCGCTGGCGTACGTGAACTGCTGAAAAAGAGGATAAAGTAATCTTAAATATACAACAGTTTATAAGTATTCTCGCACTTACTTTCAGCGATTAGCATATCGAGCTCCATTATTTATCTACCATCATTAAAAGTTGTTATCAAAAATTTTGCAAAGCATAACAAATCAATCACCTGGTTACCATGCGTAACCAAAACATAACGATTGAACTGTCAAATTACCGTGGCACACATGGGCACATATTTGAACCACGATCGAAACATCAGGACTCATCGTAACGCTTAGAGGCACACTAAAAAAATTGGTCTACGTGGTTTATGAACAGGCCCCTAGAGAAGAGGAAAACTTAAAGGTGATGGAGATCGAAGCAACTCGATGGTTCTAAAACCAATCATAGTAGCCTGTAAGATTATTTAATCGGAAATAAATTTAGTTTTACTCTACGTTCTCAATTACACCAGTCGATCTTTGTTCCCCCTCAAAGCGGTTATGGGCCGTTTTTAGAGAAGCCGTATCCATGGCAACGACTAAACAACAAGCGAAAATTTCACCATGGAGCGATTGGGAATCCAGAAACTCAACTGAGGAGAAACTACAGCGTTTGGAAAACGGAATCTTTTTCGACATTAACCACGGCTCTGGAAAGTCGAGCAGACGAAGAATTAACGTTGGACCTGGTAAAACCCACGGTGGTCGATGAAGTAACGAAGCGTTGTTCGAGCGCTGTATCCTGTAATCTGTCCTCAGTTCGCAACGCAGTGTAGCAGAAGGAAATCGTGTGCCTTTGTTGCAAAAAACAGGGCACAAGCAGAGGGATTGCCCGTCTTTGGCAGAGAAGTGAACCAGCGAAAGAAAGTCATCAGAAGATCAGCGTGATAATCGGAACCAACCACGAGTGTGAGCAGCTCGTCAAGAAACCTGGAAGAAGCAGGGCTATTCTTTCGTCTTATTAGTGGGTCATCGATTCAGACACGAGGCGCATATGTATGCACATTCGGGGAAAAGTTATGAAGGGGTTGCCTGTTATTACATGATTTATTTGTAGTAATGTGATATACAGCTGCATCCAGGCTGTTCGGGACGGAATTCCAGTGGACCGAGGTGGGAAATATAAGAGAGATAAGTAAGCGCAAGTGGTCTTCAGGGAGCATTTATTTGGATATGGTCCAAGTATCTTCCACGTCGAGCTCATGCTTTAAACCGTCTTTATCTACAATCGGAGGACCGAAAACTCCTTGCACGAAAACTATGACGCCAAACAAAATCTTTAAGCAAGCTATCAGGAGACATCGACTGCCCGGCTTTGCTGACACAGCTGAATTCGTACGCACCCGAGAGCGACCACTTCGACAACGTGATTTTCTACTCTTGGAACCACGGAGTAGAAATTACGCTTTGCATGAGCCCATTCGTTCATTTTGTCAGCGGTTTAACGACTACTTTGACTTCGTTGACTTCAATAACTTCATTGACCTGTTTCGACAGACTTCTAAACCATTTATAAAAAGAGAAAATTGTAAAAATTGATGGGAACAATGAAAACTTTGAAAATGATAGATTTTCAATACATAATGTATGTTTTTTTATTTTGATCGAGTTATCCTTGACATGGAATGTAGATGACGTTGACATTGCGCAATTTCACAGCTTTCATGAGGAATTATGGACGTCCCGACTTATTCATCACATTTAGTTGCAACCCGAAATGGACGGAAATATCTCAGCACTTGATACCCGGCCAATTCATTTCAGTACGTTTGCAAATACGTGAAAAAGGGCAGCGATATGGCAGTTTTCGGGATTGCTGCTCCTGATGCTAACGACATAGGGACGTGATATCAATTGGGCCGTTGCGTGAGTAGTAATGAGGCGATATGGCTGATTTTCTTATTCCCGATTCACGAACGATACCTGACTGTTGTCTTTTTGGCTTTCCACTCAGAAAATGGATAACGTGTCTACTTCACGAAAGCAAACGCAGCCAATAGAGCCAGTTGACCACCTACCACGACTTAACCGTTTTTTCAACAACTAAATTGAACACCAAATCGTGCAATGCACAATGCATTCAATCGATAGTTGGAGCGTGAACAAGAATACGATCAAGACGCTTTGAGACAGGTGGTACGAACAAACGTTCCGTTTTTGACTTCTCCGCCAAAGTACGTTTATGACACTTGGATGAATGGGATTGACGATCCAATTGGGGCATTTTTTCATCGATGTACCTGGCGGAACTGGCAAAAAGTACCTTATTTCATTACTATTGGCTTCGGTGCGTTCAAGATCAAAATTGCGCTTGCGGTTGCCTCTTCAGGGACTGCAGCCACATTTTTGGTCAGGCGGTCAAACGGCTCATTCTGCGTTGAAGCTGCTGTTGAATCTCCAACTGACTGACAAACCGACATGCAACTTTCGGAAGAATTCGGCAATGGCGAAAGTGTTGCAGTGTTGTAAGATCGTCATCGAATGCATAATGACAAACAAACGAACATTGGAGACACTCGATCGAACTATGCAAGATCTCTGCAGTAACTCGGGATCTTTTTGAGGCGCCATGATTTTGTTGGCAGGTGATTTTCGGCACTACCTGTCATTTCACGATCAACGGCAGCGGTTGAAATCAACGCTTGCTTTAGATTTCTTATTTGTGACCATATTTAAAGACACTATAGTTGACGACTGCCGTATGCAGAGATTTTTTCGATTCAATTCAAGCTGAACAATGCATTAGGTCCTAAGTAACATTGAGAGACTCTCATCGTCGACTTTCTCCTAGCGTTTCTACGGCTATGAACAATGTTCAAGTAGTTTTAAACACACAGCACGGTTCTATAAAGTGTTATAAGGATCCAATACGTCAGAAACATCAGTAAATCGTTTAATAGGTAACCTTTTTACGAAAAAGGAAGTCGACGAAGAGAATCTCTCAATGTTACTTTGGACCTAATGCATTGTTCAACTTAAATTGTTGGTGATTGGCAATGAAGAAATACCTCTTGACGTTTCCACCGGAATGATTTCGTTCCCTCCGAATTTCTACTATTTCACAACGACGAAAGTGGAACTCTTTACGAGTGTTTTCCAAAACATCGTCCAAAATTATGAGAACCACCATTGGTTGTGTGCACGTGGGATTTAGGCAGCGAAAAATAAGAATATCAATGATTTGAATTTCGTAATTCAAAAGGAATTTTCTGGACAATTACGTTCAATCAACTTAATTGATTGTGTGACTAATGCGGACGAAACAACCAATTATCCAACTGAATTCCTGAATTCATTGGATTTACCAGGATTACTACCATATAATTTCAACTGAAATTGTGTAATTAAAAAAGATCGGTCGAAAAAGAACTCAAAACTAATGTCATTCAAGCAATGATACTCAAAGGCAAATTCAAGGGCGAGGAAGTGTTCATTCCAAGAATTCCACTTATTTCAAACAATTTAGCTTCCGAGTTCAAACGAAAAGTGTTTCATGCAATCTATATCTAAAACTCGAGTGTCATAATCTGTTATCAATCGCAAATGAAAGATAAAAAAATTTAGGTAACAAACAAGCCAAGCATGGCTTATAACTACTCAAAAAAAATTAAAACATTAATGTGGATTGAAATTATTTAAATCATAAAAATTGGTTAGAGCGCAACTAAGTTCGCCGGGTCAGCTAGTGTTAAATAAATGGTGTTTTAACCCTGCCCATTCAAATCCGTAGTTTTCACTTATTTTTCTAATTTTTACTTCACATTCCATTATTCCTTGAAAGGGTATGTATTTTCTAATTTTATGCAACCTATTCGGAACCTACATTCGAACTTTTTATTTAAATAAGTTCATCACAAACGCTTCAATATTTAAAAAAAATCTTTATGAATTCTTGAAGAACAGTATTCCAACAAATTAAGCGATTATTTCATGATTGTTTTATGGTTCGACAGGTTTCTAAAAAAATCTAAACGGCCATTTCAATAGTTAATTTATTGGTTAGTCAAGTGACAGTTCCGGATTTTGAGGCCAAAAAAAAAAACGAAAACTCTGCTGTAGTGTTGCGTTATATTTAAGTTGTACGAAAAGTAAGAATTTAATAAATTCATTTAGTGTCTTGTTCTATTTTTTCTTTTCGTTGGACATTAGCTTCCAAAGGGCGCAGTTTTGTACGGGCGATTCGCCAGCCTTTGGTTTTATTCGCCATCTGGACACAACAAGCCAATTGCTGGCCAGTCCCAGGCCAGAACTAATGATTATGAGTCATAAATATGATCACATCACTTATCAAGATGAATCCTGAATCATCAGTCCCTACTCTACAAACATAAAAAAATCTAACCTTTGTGGAGATGCAGAGGTACACAGGGTCCATAAACAGCCAAGATCCCACTCACATACCTTCCCTATTCCCACCTGATTGCAAGGACGTGGACAGCGCCGCTATTGATTATTGACGAAAATAAATCACTGAAACGTGTACAGTGTGATTAGTCGGTTATTCCCTACCGACCCACTACGGTTCACTTTTACGTATGTTCAATATGGTCTTAATGGAAAATGGAAAATGATATGGAAATAACATCAAAAGACATTACATTTACCACCACTGGACGGGAGGCACAATACAGACCGGTTTTTTTCTTTCCTCACGAAGACATCTACAAATCCATTTGGAGATCACCCGACTGACGAACAACTACCTTTTAATCGATGTTAACGCGGTCTACTAAGTACTTTCCTAGAACATTTTCCACCATTCATCGCCGCTTCTAAGCAATTTTGAAGGAAATTATTATCCTCGTTATTATCAGAATATTAAATGGCCGTAAATCGAATTTACTACTTGTTGAAAATACGTCTTAACTGGATACAGGGTGGCCACTGGCCATTCAATCTTAATTTTAAAATTCCCGCATTTTTGCCTAAATTTCCCGACAAGGAAAATGAGTTAATATAATTTGTATTAATAGATATTTTTAAAGTTTTCGAGGAAATCGTTCAATCTAAAATTCTGACTTGACTTATTTCGGCCAAATGACGGATAGCAGCCGCAAATTGGGCTTCTTGCGTTTTGCGTAACCTGCTTTGATCCCTCATTTTGCAAACGAGAACAAAAATCGCTCTATATAAGTCACTGATCTTTCAAGTTGCTAGAAGCATTAACAAAGAAGAAAAATAGTAAAACATTCGATGTTTTCGACTACAAAATGGTACACGTGCGTTGCGTACATATTGTATCAAGTATTTCTTAGTTGCAATGTCGTTGAGAGTTCGTAGACAATTCTCTGAGTTACCAATATCTTTTCAGTTTGGTTCACCACCAGACACTTTTCACCGATTGAAAATCCTCGCTCCATCGTTGCATTTTCGTGCGACAGGATGAGCACCTTTTCAACAAATGTTGTCAAAATTGGCAGCTCCATCTTGGAATGACCAGTTCATTCAATTTGTGAGCAACTGCAGCGCTGAGATTGTGCGGTAACCGCCCAAACACAATGATAACGGAAACGGAACGGAAAACGGCAATTTTGACAGTTGCTGAAAATGACTTCGATATGTCCAATTAGAATCGGCTTGGATCGAGCTTGTTTTCTTTCCGACAAGCAGGAATACTCAGATCGGGCTGTGCCGTTTTCCATTGTCGTTATCATTGTGTTTGGGCCATAAAGTCATGTGCGAATCCTTGCCTGTCACAGTCGTGTAGCAGATTTTCTAAACGGTTCGGTTTTTTAACAGGCTGAACAAAACCAGCAGAAAATGATTTACATGCCAATGTCAAACGCTGTTTCATTCAGTTATTGAGATCGTTGGACCGGGAAGATGGCAACAACGCTACTAGAATCGTTTGAAAAAGGTGTGAGTATGGTTCCTTCCATATGACAAAAATTCCCGGTGGATTTTGAAATTCCCGACTTTTTCCTGCATATTTCCCGATGATTTTGGATTCCCGTATTTTTCCCGCATTTCCCGGTTTTCCCGAGTCTGTGGCCACCCTGTAGACGATAGACAAACATGGAATGATGTTTTATCTAAATTAATTGTCATAAATGTATTAAAGTTTTCACGTACACTTTTTAAAAATGGACTGATTTTCCATTCAATTACCCTGTTACACCCCGTTCACACTACAACTTATATTACGTGATATAGACTATCTTGATATCAGCATCTATACATCTAGTTTTCACTGGAAATAATGTACATGGCATTTGATATCAAGATACTCTATATCAAGTAATATAGCTTGTAGTGCGAACGGGGTGTTAACTACAGCTGTTGGTGTATTAACCTTTGCATCGCCAATCGTAGCAACGCTGTTGTATACAAAAGTTTATTTGCAGCCATATCGAAAACAGTCCAGTAACTATCCTCGATGGTTTGCTCCTACTGTCAGTTCCAACCCGGAGCGGAGAAATTAGGCATCGTGTACCCACCGGATGTACCCAATCCAGCTTTTACAACATCCTCTCATCGGTGCTGGAGAGAAGAGATGCGCTAGAGCGCGAAACGGAAGTCTGGTTCCGGCCGCCCGACAGTACTGCACAACCGTACGTACAGCAGAAGCTGCAGAGAAAAATCAAATGCATGGTGGCAAGAACAAGAAGACTACAATCATAACAATTCCGACTCAGGATCATCATAAAGTTATTGTTTATTTTCGTGCACAGCACTGTTTAGAGTCCCAGACTAACACGCGGAGACGATAATCAGCCTTTCCTCATCTTCCTAATAGGAGCACAGACGCTGTTTTGAACCAACTTCCTGAAAGAAATAAGAAGACGATATAGAGTGGTGAAATTTTTGGCATCGCACAGCATTTAGGTGAAGGACGACCATTCAAAAAATGCTTTTAAAGAATTAACAATTAATTTTAGTTGAGAGCGGCTTGATGTCGGATGCAGGAAAATTTAAAAACCGTACAGACATAAACGGGAAAACAGATTTTTAATTATAATTAGGGTAGGGAACGGCTTAAGCACCCCAAGACCCTATTCCAAGCACGGGGTAAACGTTAACCTACAACGCTCATTTTTTGCAGTATGGTGCTCCATGTAGTGAAGCCCCATACTGCAAAAAATGAGCGTTGTAGGTTAACGTTTACCCCGTGCTTGGAATTGGGTGTTGGGGTGCTTAAGCCGTTCCCTACCCTATATGTTGATTGAATAGGCCTTAAGTTATCCAACATCGTATATCAAGACGTTTTTAATTAAATTTTGTTGGTAATTATTAAGAAGCATTTTTAAATGGTTGTCCTATACACTGAACCGATAAGTCATGTAAATTTTATCTGAAAACACATATAGTTATTTTCCATGTAGCTTTTCACATAACTTCTATGTGAAAAACACTTAAACAGCCAAGAGACAGTTCATATTATATTCATTGGAACAGTCACATACCTGTTATGTGAAATCCCGATGAGAGTTATTAGTATTGGTTTATGTAATTCATGTGAAATTTCAATAAGAATGATTGATATCTTTAATCGATTTCATGTGATATATTAATAGTTTTGAAATGAATTTATTTTAAGATTTTATAATATTTACATGCCATTTGAGTTGAATAATAACACAATTCAACTAAATATTTGAACAATGGTCTTGGCGTTTAGCTATGTGATCGCAGACTGCGTCGTGGTCCTTCATTAACACCAGAGATCTCGAGGATGTCCGAGCGCCTCCTGTGGTTCAAGTCGATGACTCCAGAGTCCTCGATGGAAATTGATTGCTCCTTAACGCATAAGTTGGGAGCTAGCGCTCGAAGAATATTCGGCTTCTGTGAAACATCAATTAACGAAATTGTAGATAAATTATTTACGGTCACCTGTTATGCACCAGAATACATACATTCCGTTTCCTCCAGGCATCGATGTACTAGAAAATACAAACTGGATGCAAAATCATCGACCGAAAGCGTTATCAGTTCGTAACTGAATTTCACACTCTAATATAATAAAGAGATTAAGTTTTCTCATCATCTACATGGTTTTACGAAAAATGTACTGCAAAATTTCCAGTGATTTCATCTAGAATCCTAAATCCGCCAGCAGTGGAATACTACGATTCGGCATCGTGAAAATACTGCTAGGGAAACCACATTTTTTTCATATATGAAAATCACATAAGATTCATCTGACAACACACTTAACCTTCGTTCTCATACAATGTATCATTTTGTCAGATGAATATTATTGGGTATCATAATACTGTTTATGTGTTTTTCACATGACATTCAATGGATACACATGAAATGAATGAGTATATGATCTGTGTGAAGCTATGTGATGTTTTTAATAATTTTAAAGTTGTTTCTTGGTTCAGTGTACATCTCCCACGTCACCAGGAAAATATAATAATTTTACCGCGGGTCAATGGAATCTTCATCATGGCAAACCGGTTTTTTAAGCACTCTCGTTTAGCAAAATGGCAATTCTTGGAGATCCTGGTTCCTGAATTAGCGGTGCAGCCAGTTTGCTTCCTTTGTACCGAAGTACAGCTGTTGTCACATTTGCGTGAATCAGATTCACTTGGATAATTTTGATGTTGGTTGTTATTTGTCGAAAAAAGGAAACATTTTATCGGACGATTCGGATGTGTTCCAGCAAAAACAAAACTCAAAATACACTTCAAATGTAAATTTATTCAGTATACGCATACTCCAGCGCATTTGCTCCACTTATAAGAAATTTCTTTTGTTTTTATTATTTGCGTAGAACAGTTAACATTAATTCCTACTATGTTCAACGAACAATACAAATATTTATACTGCATTTCATATTATCAATTATTTTTCAATTTCAATGTCTACGCTGTTGGTTCTATGTCGCTCATTTATAACTCGCATATCCGGTTTGTAGGTAATCATTTTTGAGCATGCTCTCCCTCGCATTTTGTTTTTGCCCTCGAACGAAACGCGCTCTTCGTCATTCGTAGAATACTAAAAATAATGCACAACTTTTTAATGGTCGGTTTCGCCCGCTCGTTCTTCCGTGCATTATGTCAGCGGAAAAAAAGGAACTTAATCAAATTTGTAACAAACACAACGACAGTGAGGACGACGACGACGACGGTGACGATGCATGGGGTGGTGCTTTGAACGCTATAAGCGAAGCAAAATTGAATTTTGACCTTTCCCAGAGGACAGCCCGCGCCCGCCATCCGATTTAATCGCCCTAATCACATCGGTTCGATCTTACTTCTTGGACGCAACATTTAATAAGTGGACTTGAGTGTGGGATTCGCATCTCAGTGCAGCCCAGCGGAGAGTTTTTCGTTTTATTTTCCGTATGAATAAGAAGGAAATTTGCTTTTCCGACGGTTTGGGGATCCGCTCATCCGGTTTGCGTTCGTTGGAGACTGGAAAAGGACCGGTTTTCGTTTCGCTTCATGCGTGCTCAAATGTCGTGTGCAGGAGGAATTTCCTGTCCTGTTTGCACGCTGTGTGTGAATATTTGATGTAAAGTTTTCTTGGTGCTTGTTCTTGGTTTATCTTAAAATACTACTTCTGGATTGCTACATGCGGTTCTAAATCTAAACGATTCTAATACATACTTATGTGTATATAACACTGGCTGGCGGTAAATGACGGGGTGCGAAAAATGTTCGCACCTTACGTGGATTCCTGACTGATTACTTTCTTGGTGTGGTGTGTTCTACTACGGGTTGGGTGTGCGCAACATTCCAGCTTTCATATCATCTGGCCAGACACGTTTCTTCAATTTGCACCTTTCGATTGAAAACAAAATCACGGCTGCACATTAAATACAAATGGATGAGGTAATATTTTGTAAGTAGTCTACTACTATTCGCCATTTCTGATGTGGAGTTTGATACATGATTATCTGGCACTATTAGACGTCTAGGGTGTGAGGAATTTTCTGCTGGTGCTGGTTGTTTGTAAGCAAGTGCAAAATCTGGTCTAGTGTTCGGTACCTGCTGTGTTCACATGGTTTACGTAATACATACTGGGTTGTTGGTATTTTATTTTTGCAGAGGGTGACACAATTAGGTTTAGTATGTTCTCCGAATATCGTTAATTTTATTCTCAGTAGGTAGCTTTCTTCTATGGCTGATTTTTCATCAGTGATTGTTTCGATATCGAAACCGTATTTTCTATAGGATTAATTTAAAAGATATCCAAAACCTTTCTAGGCACACCGTCTTTTCTTTTTGTTTCGTTTTCCATACAGTTTTGCGAAAACCAATTTCGTTGACGTTTTGCTAAAGTATAGATCAAAAAACAATACAGGATAAGAATACAGAAAACATTTTTTGAACGCATAAAATGACCAATTACTGCATTAGATTTGAAGAAGAGAAATGTAGTAGGGATCTGCGCTACTTCATCGCTCGACGCTCATTGTGGTCGCATGTCCCGAAAACTATGAAAACATGACAAGGTGCATCCCGATGAAAAGTAACACTGATAACACATTTTTCTGATGTCCTACGAAGGAAACTTGACAGCAAAACGGTACAGAGGAGGCGACGACATTGAGAAGCACGTGGTCCTAATGGAGGGAGATTTCTATTGTGATCATAGCAGCACAGTAATTCGCGTCGCTATGTAATTGAGTTGCCAAAATCTCAAATAACGTTAATCGACTGTGCAAGGTTAACAACTAAAGGGAGGTTTCGACATGGAATTTTCATAAGGGACTATGTCGCAAACGTAAACAATACCTTCTTCCGAAAATTTCTCAAGAATGCTAACTTAATCATAGTTAATTACCACGATGATTGTACATACAAGGAGTTCCCTTTTACACTAGAAGTGAATTTGTATTTTGAAGAAATTTGCTGAAGAAGCCATTGTGTACGTTTGCGACATTAGTCCTTATGAAAACTCCATGTCGGTTTGAATTACGCTTTACAATTTGCTATGGATTCGGAATACTTAATTGGAAGGACCTGTACAACAACACGAGCCGAAAGAAGCCCAGTGAGATAAAGGGCGGTTACAAAAGTGAGAAAGTGTGCTAGGTATCTGCTCCCACATTAATCTCATTGTTCCTGTAATCCTCTTATGCTTAATAAAGAAAGAGAAGTGCAAATAGGTTGGTTTCTTTCCGTACTTTGCGTTTAGTAACAAATACAATCAACAAATACAAATACAATCACATCACGGCTGGCTTATTTAGATGCTATTTTGCACCTGCCAGGAGTCAACAAAGATCCACATGTAACACTGGATCCACCGTTTTATGACACTGCGATTAAAAGCCTCGATGATTATTTCGAGCCTTTTCGTCGTAAGTCATACGAGCGACATTTGTTTCATCAAATTACGCAAGCTCATGGTGAACGGTTTGCGGATTTTGTGATGCGGCTCCGAAAAAAATATCAAAATGCAGTTATGATGCAACACTGGTGGATGAGCTTATAGCAGATCGGATCGTGGAGGGTAGTCTATGCTAACTCTAAGACCAGTCGGTTCCGAAAAACTACGATTTTTTTCTTGGCTCAGTCAGTACTAGCACAGCGACTCGCAACGACAAAGTATTGCAGAAAGTTTTAGAGGCATTGCAATCAAAATCTTTACAAACGAATTTAGTGGAATTGAAGGAGTTTTATTAAAAGAAGATCGTTTGGTAATTCCATCATCTCTCCAAGAACATGTCTTGGCATGAGCGCACGAAGCACATCCAGGAATTGCGGCTATGAAACGAAGACTTCAACAAAAAGTTTGATGGCCGTTCATCGATAAACAGGTTTAAACAGTGTATTCTGGTAGGAAGTTTTGGTGCTCCAGAACCTCTCCGTCGAACGAAAATGCCAGATAAACCATGAACTCATATTGCGGTGGACTTTACGGGACCACTTCCTTCTGGACGTTCAATATTTGTGATGGTGGATTATTCCGGCGGCAAAGCGTACAGTTCAAGCACTTCACGAAACCTTTTGTAGGTTTGGAATACCGGAAACAATCCGAGCGCATTGGACCACAATTAACGAGTGACGAACTAAAAACATGTTGTGCTCAAAATGGAATAGAAATGCTGAAATCAACGCCCTACTGGCCTCAAGCCAACGGTGAAGTGGGGAGAGCTAATCGAACTACACACACTGAAGCATTTGAGGATCAGTCAAGAATATGGAAGTTCGGACTAGATTTTGGGATTTGAGGTCATTTCTACTGATGTACAATGCCACTCCACATCCAAGCTGATGTTTGGACGTCTTTTACGAGAGAAGCTTCCAGCTTTCAACGACAGTACAGTAATATCTGACAATGAGGAAATACGGGACAATGATTGGAATAAGAAGATTAGAGGTGCTTAGTACAGTGACAATATGCGAGGTGCAAAACCATCTATTATAAAGGATGAGGACATAATTGTGGTAAAGCGGATGAATACAGAAAATAAACTTTCTACTACATTTGAGCCAAATGAATATGAGATAGCTGTCCTGTACTGAAAGGAAACAGGCCCTGGGTTATTAAGCGAAATGTGGGTCATTTGAAACCTATTCCACAAAATGCCACCTTAAAACGTTACTACTCCAAATACACCACAGGTACAGGAAAACTAAGCAACACAAGGACGCACCGAAAACCTTTTTATTTGAACGTGTATCGTGTTTGAGCTGTATAGTAAAGTTTAGGGATATACAATATTCGCCCTTTTAAGATAATATCATTCCGTTAGGCTATTATCAACAATCAATATGCAACTAGCTATTTGAAATTGGTTCACTGTTGTAGAACCCCTTGGTCCAAAATACACCTTGAAGTCAGCACCTTGCTGTACATATTTGCGCCTTTGTTTTGATTTGCTGTGTAATTTTGACAGAATATTTGAGAGTGTGTTCGTGTGAGTTCATTATGAGGGGCGCATTATTAAGCTTGGGACCGATATGCAAGTACTGACTGAGCCAAGAAAAAAATCGTTTTTGTATGGGACCTACTCACAGGCTTGATAATATGACAGCCTTAGTATTAGATAAGTGTACCCGAAAATTTGTGGTGCTCTGGTTCTGTCAAAACTAGTTTATCTGGAAGTAACTTGTGAAAAGGTCGTATTTCAAAAAATGAATTCAAACATTTTTTTTTAGTTTTATTTCAGGTGCACCTAAAAATTGGTGGCTCTGTCAAAACTGGCTCTTCTTGAAGTAATATATATATATATATATATATATATATATATATATATATATATATATATATAGATAGATAGATATATATATATATATATATATATATATATATATATATATATATATATATATATATATATATATATATATATATATATATATATATATATATATAAAAATCAACACACAAATTCCGATGATTATTCAAAGCACTCTGATCCAATATGTATTCTGTCAGTCCTGAAAAAGCTTCTGGTACATCATTCGATATCCGAAGAAGAGTTTGATTAATTAAGGAATTGTAGTATTTCCAAATTTAAGTTATCTTTTCCGTTGGTGACAGCTTCAGCTCTAATTCTGCTATTTTGTACGCCAGTAAAATATCTGCGTGCGCCTCCAAGTTGCCAGATCCATTGGAAAGCTCATTCAGGCAATCTTCGCATTTGATATTCTGCAGCAATCTTTACACATACGGCGTATTCAAATGTTGCGTTAGAAATTAGTTTGGTGTTTTTTTGCATCCATGAAAGAAGACACGATAACATGGTTTTAATGGTAAAAAAAAGTTCCCTTGGTAAAGGATGACCCTGAGGATGGGTAAACAAACGCTACTGGTGCGACATCTACAATTTTGGAGAGGGTACGTGAAACTCGGCTTATCTGTCAAGATGTTCAGCCTCTGGACCTACTGGTCTTAGAGTTAATCTATGCTATTATGGTTGGCAGTGCTGGTGACAATGTGAGTATAAAAAACGAAGGAGAGTTTGGCGAAGAGGATTTAAGTCACGAAGGTAGTTGGAACGTGAGCGCTAAAAGAATTCGCTGGAATCAAGTGAAAATAAATAGATCTAAATTCATATCAAGTGTGTATCATCGTTATTTACAACTCAATCTCACACGATGGGGGTCAGATTAGTTTGTCAATTCGCAGATTAATTCTGCACATGGTTTTGCGAAAAGTACTCGTTTCGAGAATTGAGCGTGAAGTGCACTAAATCTTCAGTGTTCAAGATTGTTGAGAAGTGTGGAGAAACATGCGCTCTTGAAAACTTACCGAAATCTGGACGCAAAAAGGGGGCGTCAGACCATAACGAGGAGCTGGCAGCGGTTCGCTTTTTGATGTCGCATAAACCGTGTTTCATTCAGGGGTCGCAACTCTATCTCAGATGTAGGATTTTTTTATTTTACTTTTGTGCGATGTGCGAACGCTTAATAGATAGAAAGAATATTTTAAACATTTTGATGAAGATTTTAAAGATTTACTGCAAAAAGATGCAGCACGATGCAAGTTGATGGATTAAGATTCACAAGCTGCTACAAGATTTTTAAAAAGATTGATTCGCTAGCGTGGGATTTTTCGATCATCTTGAATCTGGATTTAGATGTGCCGCACCCCCAGGTTTCATTCGAGGAATTTCCAAAAAAAGTGGACATTAGCGTCGAAGCCGTGTAAAATATCAAAAAGCGTAACAATATCAGAACCTACAAGAAGCAGAAACCACCCAAAATGACGGATTCACAGAAAGTTTCTTCGAAAATACTGTCACGGAACTTGTATGACGTTCTCCTTCCGGTCGCAACCGAACCGGTATATTTGGATGGATGACGAGACGTACGTCAAATTGGATACTATCAGTATACTTCCGGGGACGCAGTTTTTCAACGCTGAGCAGAGGACAGATGTGCGATACATCCGAACCGAAAAATATGACAAAAAGGTTTTGGTGTGGCAAGCCATTAGCTCCTGTGGCTTGATGAGTTCTTCATATTTCACAACGGGTACAATCAACGGTGAAAATTACAGAAAAAAATGCATCAAAAATCGGCTTCTACCCATCAACCGAAAGCATGCAGACACTCCATTGTTTTGGCCGAATTTGGTATTTGCTACCTTGGATATCATCAAGAACGAAAAAGTCGATTTTGTAGAGAAATGTCAAAATCAGCCAATTTGCCCTGAACTGCGTCCTATCGAAAGATACTGGGCATCTTAACAAAGACGGAAGTAGAAATGAGAAGAAAGATTAGTATTTTCCATTTACATAAACAGTTCACAGAGGAATGGGGATAGAGGGTTTCCCATGGGGGCTCCTTTTAGTTGTTTATAGAATGAACCTCTGAAAGTGAAGTAGTTCTCTTCCAGCTATCGAGTCAGCTTAAGATACATCCGCACTGTTTGCTTCCATGCTGTATCATCTCCTTGTTTTGAAAACCAATCTCCTAAAAAGTTTATTGCGTCGCTAGGGAAAAGGGCCGTGACGTCGAAAGATACCATTACTTCATTATCATTTATATGACCTGGTGACTATAGCTGTTGTACAAATTTTTGAGAGTTTCGAACGGACCTTGTTGGGAATTACTCAAAGATACCTTGAAATTCTTTTACTAGCCATTTTGCTAGCTTATGGGCTGGAGATCCTACAGATGAAACAATCTCCCTCATTTCGTTTCCGAGTTTGTCGACTTTTGGGAGGCCTTCAATTCTGAGAGGGATGGGGTTCGTGAAGACGAACTGCTGCAATTGTTTTTGTATTTGGGAATTAGTATATATATGGCAGGCGGCGAAGATTTTATTTCAGTCGAGTTATTAGTACACGACACTGAAGAAATTTGCACATTGTAGCCGAAATACACGTATCCGTCAAAATAAGCAATACAGGTAGGTGGAATTAAATGGAAAACACTAATCTTTCTTCTCATTTCTAGTTACAGGTATTTCACTAAGCTGTTCACACGCTCTAGGATTCAAATATGGAAGAGTAAAAAGCTCTGTTGGCTTCAAGAAAATTTAATCTAAAGTTGTGCAAAATCTAATGGGAGGTATCAAGAGATCCAGGCGTTCTCGAGAAATGAGAAGTAAATATTAAAACTCAAGGGAATTCGGTCATATGTATGTTGATTTCCATTTATATAGAGCAAACATATGATTTTGTTCGAAAAAAAATATTTTCCTTTGAGAAACAAGTGCCCACTTTCTTTCATGAACAGTCCTTACATAGGCCGATGAAGTAAAGTTGGCCTTAGCAAACAGTGCAGTACTGTTGAAAAGCAACGACGATTGACACGATGTCAGCAAAGTACATAATTCGAATCTAGCTACCAACTTGTTATCCGAAGCACAGAGAACAGACATCCAAGCTTGATTGCCCTGCGTGTGTAAATTTCTGTAACTGCCATTTTAAAATTTCAGCTCGTTTCCGTTAGTTGTGGTGAATCGTATGTTGATGGCGCCACTTGCCCGCTTCGAGATTTGATAAGGGTCATCCACAATAGATACGTTTTCGTTCCGTTGACGTAAATTTGACAGAAAGCCTATGGGAACAACGTATCAGTTGTGGGTCATCCAATAGTCTGTCAATCTTAGTTTGGTAAATCCTAGACTAGGTGGCGTAGTTTTCCAATGGTTTGCTTTTAAAAATTTACACAGTAATTTGGAAAAAAAAAGGTTCGAGCCTGGATGTCTGTTCTCTGTGTCCGAAGGTAAGGGGAAACCCGTTATTATCACCAAGGACAAATGTGGAGCTTGGGATAAAGTTGGTGAATATGGTTGTCATCGGTTTCGAGGAAGGTGATCTGTACAGAACCAATCGGCCGGAGAAGTCATGTTTCATTTTTCAGCAACTCTTTAAGGACTAAATTCGGCATGGCTCAAACCCAAGGATATGTCCAAGAAAGGATGAAACGAATAAGAGACAGACCAGCCACCGGCTGAAAGTCTCTGAAATACAGTCAGTCAGGAAAAAACGAGTTGCAAAAGAAGTAAATTTTCAAGATGGTTCGTCAAAAGATTGCATTGTTTGTCGGGTAGGCAAAGAAACTAGTAGTTGGTTTCGAAGCAGCGAAGCAGGTTTCAAGAGCTGAAGAATTATTGAAAATCGTTACTTTCCATCATTACTAGACTGCCGTGAATGGCAAGTCAGTCTCATCTGTAAAAAAATGAAAACGAGAAAGCAGCTTGCAAGAATTTGGCATGCTTTCTCAGCTATTGCAGCTATGTAAACAAACATGGTATGCAAGTGAATTAATATATTGTCAGTAGAAAAATTGTATAAACCATTGTTAAAAATCAATTTCCAATAGATATTGGAATGTGACTAACATGTGATTACATTGTTCTCCCAAGCGAAAAGTAATTGCAAGTCAGTCACATTCAGGGGTGCCATTGTGCCAGACACAATGCCAGACTGGCACTGTCAGACTTTTTATCAAAAAAAAAAAAAAAAACAAAAAGAGAAACCCTGCATAATGCCAGACTTTTTAGGAGACCCGGTAGGATGCGACCGGGTTTCGATCCTTTATTCGTGATGGTACCAGTTGTGATAGCGATTGATAGCTTTTTACCAAATGATGAAAAATGGAAAATGATTTGCGTTGTAGGGCTTTTGCAATGCAATACGTATTCCACTGATGGGATGACGATTTTTCATACAGCGTGCATTCGAATTTGAACGGGATGTCAATTCACTTCGCGTATTATTAGTTGTTCAAAATTAGAATGATAATCATCTGGTTTCTAGAAAATCGTCCTCGCCCGCATATATCATTCGAAAATGCGATTTCAAAGTTTCGATATCAACCGACGGAGGATTCACTCGATAAAGGGAGGATGTTTGAGTTCAGTGTAGGATTTCTAGCGGAAATGGAATTTGGCAGTAGAACAAGTGGAAACAGGACTTGAACAAAAGATGATGGTCCGTATACGATAAAAAGTTCGAGCTATGGGCATTAGTAAGAAGGAAGACTGAAACAACGGTCTAACAATAAGCATAATACCTACTTGTGTTAAACTGGACTATGAAATTAAAACGAATTTTAAAACTCTGAAAAGATTTCTGTATCTGAATTTTTCAGTGTTCAATCTTTAGCTCAAGCAGTAACAGGTTAGATTCAAGGTGAAGGGCAACCAGGCTTGTTGTTTGTTGGGTAAAGCTGGCAAATACTGAACTGTGATACACCTGATTCGATAACATTTTTCCAAATTTCTCGCTCAATGGTGAACTTAAAGACATGGTTTTGGTAGCAACATTTAATTTGAGTGGATTCTCATTTTTCAGCACTCATTGCATTACATTTTGAAATTGTTTGAAGCAGAGACCGAAATTTTCGCCTACTTGAGAAGAGAAACGTCCTTTTTCACCCGCTTGGAGGAACAAATGAGAATGTGAGAAGCGAGATACTATTATACGCTCACAGCAGTTTTCGCGAGAAAAGCAACGGCGATGTATAATTTTCGGAGAGCAAGAGTAGCTGATAAATCGTTTCTTTTTCAGTGAATCCTAGATGCCGATAATTATTTTTCACTTACTTTTTGACACCTGAAAATGCATCCTTCTTCATGCATGTTTTATTCTGACATTATATTTCTATAATGATGGTCCATGGTGAAAAATGTGACATGAGAAAATATGATCGTTGAATTTTGGAGAGAGATATTTTTGCATATGCAAGAGAGAGGATAATGAATTATCGGTGAAAAAGGAGAGATGAAAATGTGAACGGTTCGCTACTCATCGACAACCTACTTGAGAGAGAGCATGGTTTTCACCCAGCTGAGTGAGAATTTCGATCTCTGGTTTGAAGGCTAAATGAGGATAAGAACGGCCGTACAAAAAAGACTCGTGTGTAATCGATGAAGTAGAGTTCATCGTAGAAGTGATGAATGAGTTTTTGTATTTTGGACCAGTAGGCCGCAGATAACAACTGCAGTCTACAATCACGGGAAGTGGTCAATGCTTGAGCGGAACCTGCAAGCACTTCGAATTTTCAAAGACTGTGAAAAAATGAACTCGGCGTATGGAGGAGAAGAACGAACCTCGAGCTGGCGCAACTCTATGGCAAGCACAGTATGCCAAAGTCACTAAAACTGGAAGGGGTACAGTGGGCGAAGCATGCTGTAAGAATGTCGCAAAGTTATCAATTCAGCTCAGTTGAACCCAATGGAACAAGAGCCTGGGAACCAGAACTTCGAAAAACTGAAGACAAGCAGCACTAGGCCGAGTTTCTTGTGGAAACATTGTGTCGTAATTACGGTCCTAATAGCACATCAGCAAAAGGTTAATTCAATTATGTGAAAGTCTACGTGAACTTACGTAGAACATGACATGGGCAAATATTCAGAATAACATATAAACCGCTAGGCATTAAAATACACTTCGAATCCGCAACATCTGGTCATTTTAGCGTACAATGTATTATTTAGAAATTCCCTAGCTGTAAACATTCGGACCAACGAATTGCCACTCGAATGGTAGCAAAATTAGACAATCATAAAATAATCAAGTTCGCAAAACACGAGAGCACATCTGTGCGCAAAATTATCAAATTGGTTACAAAATTCGCACCCTGCAGTGATACGCTTTCCTGGTCCAGGAGCTGAGTGATAAAATGCTTCATCATCATGCGATGCATATTCGAGCCGGGGCTTTTTCACATATACGTACTGGGAAACGATATGAAACAAACAAAACCAGTTCTAATTAACAAGCTCTCCCCGAACGCAATAACACTAATGTCGTGATGTCGCATCTGTTACCACGGAAATCACCTGCTCGTTCGCAAATACCTACAATTGCTATGATTGTGAATGGAATATATATATTTATTTACCGCTTACATTAAATTTGGTGGACAGAAAACAAAACTGGACAATATATACTGCAATGAAACTACCTCGAACTGGTGACGGTAACTACTCTCGGAATTCACAGTCCTTCCTTCCGACATATGCATATCGCCATGCTGCTAGACTTATTACTGCAACACTTCAACTGCGTTGGGAAGTGTTCATTTACTTGAGGTCAGGTTGAGCGAACATAGCTAGCAAAAATCTTTGCAGGAAAAATATCGATGGGATCATTCCAATCTCAAACAAAACTCCCAACAAGAGAATAGGGCAGGTGCGCCAGTTTTGGTCATAGATTTCTATTTTGGCCACCCATCAGAAAAAATATTTAAATAACAACCTTTGTGCATTTTGCGAAAGAAATTTGCTGACAGTCTTAGCTCATCTTAGGATCTCCATACTTCAAGAATCGTTGAATATCGTCAAAGCACGGCCAAAGTAGGAACCAGACCAATACGGGTGCGCAAATGCAAATCTAGCATAATCTTAAGAACCGAAAAAAGAGCATCGTTTCACTGCTTGTAGTTGTTGTGGCTGTTGTTGAACGATGACGGCTCTCAATCTCCTAACACCTAGGGTAGCTGAAGAAAGTGACGATCGCAGCGAGCGGTTTCGCGCGAACATCATCCGGCCAAATCCTAGTGCATCAGGGAACCATCCGGGGACTTGCACGGCGACGCCCGTTCCTCCCATTTGCTGTGCTTCTCCGGCGTCAGATGGGTGATGTGCACGTGGATGGCTTGCACCTTCTCGAACTTGGGCGGGATGGAGCACAGTCGGTAGCTGACCTCATCACCCGGCAGTGGCACGTACTCGCCCTCAATGCTGCGTCAATTAATTAGAAGCGGGAAGAGAGGAGGGAAAAAATAAGACTTTGATTAGGAACTAGTGACGTGAGCTGGAAGTTCGATACGGTGAAATATATTTGTTTGGGGTGCACTATGGGAAATATGATACAATAGATATTCACATACAGTGAACCACCCATCGACCAGTTTCCGATTTCCACTAAGATTATAGTTTGATTTTTTTTTAATCAATTACCAAATATTTACTTACTCTGAGATATGCACGAAAATATCGTCTTCACCGGACACAGGTGAGATGAAACCGTGACCTTTGCTCCTGCTGAAAGATTTGACTTTTCCCTCCTCGATGGGATTGCGCATCGCACGGTCCGATCTGCAAACAAAAAAAAATACCCAAAGTGTCAGAAAAGTGCAAAAGTGAAATATAGATATGTGTAACGCATAGAATAGCTCTAATTAGTCTTCACCTTATGTACATATGTTTATATCATATCGCAACGGACGGCCCGTCATCGGTTAGAGCTGCCTCTAGCGGCTGGAAATGATGGGTTTATTTTTACGGTTCATTAGTGCCATAATGGTCAACTGATATCCCCCGCCGGTCATGTGTTCGTTCAGGCTATCTATTCAATACACTTCTGTGTGCTTTCGACAAATTAATCGAATAATGCAATTAGTGTTTCGTCACAAACACCAGATTGGGCGTTCGCATGGAGATCAGAAGCGAATTATCTGCTGCCACTCGATGCTTGTGATTCTATTTTCGGTTTCCTTTTGAATGCATTCATGATGAAGCAGGTGGCACGCAAACATTGGGAGAAAAGCTCATAAGCGGTTCATCACTGAGTGTCTGAAAATGAAACGTGTTCCTTGTTGGTTGGTTTTTAGAACAAGATTCAATCACTTTTTCTCTGTCATATTCTTCTAGGCATTAATTACGTTCAGATGTAGTTTCTGTACAACAAATTGAAATGGTTCAACATTATGTTAAATTCTACAGATATTATGTGTTTTTCGTATGGTTTTCAAATTGACTAAGTGGTCCCATAACCGGGATAAAATAGTCAATATTTACAGCGTTATTCTGAGTGATGTGTGAGGTTAGACGACTCACTCTTAGATACGAGGTGAAAAATTGACGCCTTTTGTGAAGTGATTGTCCACTTGATTTGAAAGGATCAATCACACGAGCCGACGATTGTCAGCTCGTATCTAAGAACGTGTCGTCTCACCCCACACGCCACGTAGAATAACCCCAATGGGGAATGTTAATGAAATAATAAATCCACGTTAGGCTCAACAGTGGTGGTTTTGTGGGATACAAAATAAGCGAATATCCGGATTAAACTTAGTATCTCCAGGTCCGTGATTGAAAATTCATGAGCAGGTTCGGTTTTTGTTTAACTTGCGTTCGTTTGCGTTTGCTAGGTACACTGAAGGACATAAGTATTCATCATAAGCATATCGATTGAATTTTTATTGAATATCTAAAATGTCAATTTTAACAGAGTTCAAGTCACTATACAAATAGAACAAATCAAGAATAATTTCCATTCAACATATTGGATAAATTCTATGGTGATATAACAAAAACATTCAAAACAACCTCAAAATAACTGGACAAAAGTATTCGTCTTACATAAAATTGATCAGAAAATTTAGTTCTGATTAAGTTTTTGAAAACTTTAATAATTCGTATTCAATCCTCTCTGCGAAATAACTGCTTTCAATCGATTTTGCATTGAACGCACCAGTTTTTCGCACACAGAGGGCTCGAATAATTTCTTTCAGCTGCTTCGGTGAAGTAATGTGATGTTCCCGAATGCGTCGATCAAGTACATCCCACAAATGTTCAATCGGATTCATGTCCGGTGATTGGGGTGGTGTTTTAAGCTGGTGAGTAGTATTGTACAGCAGCCATAGACGAACAACTGCTGCGGTGTGCTTTGGATCGTTGGCTTGCTGGAAATAGAAATCGCTTCCTATTCCTAACTTTTCAGCACTCTTCTTCATATTTTGTTTCAGAATATCCAGATATTCCTCCTTTTTTTTTATCCCCATAGGATTGCAATGATCGGGGTTGGTTTATGAAAACTCTCAAGTGATTATGCCGGAAGGATTAGTCTATGGTGACCAAATAAACACCGGGCTTTCGAAATCAGCTCACATAATCTTCTTGAACATTTTTGGGATTCAGTATCAGTCAGTGTACGCGTTTTGTTGTCCAGGTATTTGTTAAAGTCCGTGTTTTTGTACTTTGTCCGTGTCATTACGTTGTTAGTGATATTCGTGTCAGTGCAGTTTTTGGTATCTGCGCAATTTCATATAGTACAGGTGTGACAATGTAATAGCTATCTCCCTTATTCTACACTCCCAAATGAACAAAGTATTTGACGTTAGACTCATCGGGAAAATAAGCTGCTCTGTAGGACACGGGTATTTGCGGGCGGTCTTTTAATATATAGTTATGTTTGTATGTATTATGTGTATGTTGTTTTGGAAATGTTAACTGATTTACTTACCCACACTGTTGTTATTACTTTTGATTGGTTGGGAACATACCGCCTTAGATGATACTCGCATGCATGTGCTTCATCCACGTAGGTCTTTCTTGGGCGGCTACTTGGTCTTGTTCCAACCATAGGCCAAGATGCCTGCCTGTCCATTTTGCGTCGCCATGAGACTCGGATTTGCATCAGGCTCCAAGCCTCGGCATGCTGATCCTTCTTGCATAATTTCTTTTTTCGTTCTAGAAGTATACAAAAATATTCGCTCCTCTGCCAACCACAGCCAGACCAAATGTAGAATCTGTGTGGTGATGCTTTCCAGAAAATTGCAGACCCATATTAAAACTCAGTTATAATAAAAGTAGACGATTCTTTGAGTGGTAGTAATATTATTGAAATTATACAAATTCTATATTGTATGAAAATAAGGAAAGTTGTCAAATTAAAAGTAAAAATGCTACTACTAGTGGGTTCAAATGCACTTCTGGTCCACATCACCCCTGGAAACACTGGTTTGCATCTTTCCCGTTTGGGTAAAGATCCAGTCCAAGCCCTGGGACCTGGTAGTTTTCAATCTACCACAAGGTTTTTCCAATGCCCAGGGAATATCCAGATATTCCTCCTTTTTAATTATAAAATCTATACACACCAGTTTTCCAACACCAGATTCAGCCATACAGCCCCAGACTATTACTGAAGAACCTCCATGCTTAACAGTGGCTTGAATATTTTTCTTCTGCACCTCAGTTCCTTGTTCCCACCACACATTAATACACCCGTCAGACCGATAAACGTTGAATTTGCTCTCATCAGAGAATAGCACCTTATCCCAGAAACTGGTTGGGTGGTTCTAGTACTCTTTAGCGAAGTCAAGCCGTTTAGTTTGATTAACTTTGCTCATCAAAGGCTTCTTACGGCAAACATGTGCATTGTATTGAGCTTTGTTCAAAACCCTGCAAACCGTTCTGGAATGAACTTCTTTTCCACAGAAATGTCGTATCTCTGCGCGTATTTTTGACGATGAAGCTTTCGGTTCTTTCTCAATAATTTGTATGATTTCACGGTTTACCCTTTCCGCTAACTTGCACGGACGACCTTTCCTAGCTTTATTTCCGAAGTTTTCGCTGTTCTTATGTCGTTCGATAATATCCTGAACAGTTGTTCTGAGCCTACCAACACTTTTAGCTATCTCAGCAATGAGTTTATTCAACTTGAATAAATTTAATATGATTTTTCTTTCTTCCACTGTAGTTTCTTTGCCTTTTCTACCCATTTTCTTCGGATGACGATATAAATTATAAAAACAACCGACCCCAACGTCCAGTAAACAATAATGAATAACAAATGACAGTTTCAACTATATTCAGTGTTTCCAGATTGTTTGAAATGCGAAAAATAAGAAAGTTCATTCATATGACGAATACTTTTGCCACGCTAGAATATGAAGTTCAACTATCGCCTTCTAGTGTCTGATATAAATGGAGTTGTTTGCACTAAAAAGTGTGCATATTGGATAAAGAAAATGTGGCAGAATATTTTCAATATGAATAATTCAATTGATAATATACATAATTTCCATAATATAACTCATATACTCTAAATGAATGCATGACGAATACGTATGTTCATTTTAAAACATTCCAAACTATATTAGTTGAATATTCTTTAAATTCAGTTCTACATGTAAATAGATGTTGTCCCGTTTTTTATAGGATAAAATATAAAGTTTGACAAACTTGCAATTAACTGCAAAATTTTGGCAAAATGCGCATAATTAGGCGCAGCGCAGAACTAGGGTACTTCACGGTATGTTATGTAAGCCGATGCGTTGGTTTAAGACGGATTCCATATCAAATGACAGACAAAAGTTGATTTTTTAAATGATTACCTCCGATTGGGATAAAACATTGCATAGGCTTTCGGTGTCGGAGACTGATCATTTTCCACTGATGAGAAGTTTTATTACGGTTATTGAAGAAGCTATTTTGGGTAAAATTTTCAAAACATTGATTATTTCCAAATAAACACAACACAAATTATGATTTCTGGGACAATTTTAACCAAAAAATCTAAATGTAATTAACTTCCTAAGTATTACCGTTTTCGAGATTAAAAAAAAATAACCTCAAAATACGTTATGTTTCGCCCTATTCAAAACTTACTCGTGATTTTCCACCAGCAACAAGTGCCGTTCTCAGTTGTACATGCAGTGACCAACAATTTACTCTAGAACATCAAGACAATCGGATAAATTGGTGAAATGAATTTTTGGTACTCAGTATTGGAAGCTTTCCGGAAAAATTAACAATCCAGACGAGTACGAGAGATGACAAATTGAGAATTTTGTCCCTGTTGCCGAAATCATGGAGCATTCAGAATGAATTGAAGCATTTTGACGTACCTTTATATCTGGTGAAGCAAGCCCGGGACTTCACTGTAAAGAAAGGAATCCTTCCAACTATGAATGATAGGATTGTTCTTTGACAGCGATTTTGTAAGCAGAGCCATGCCAAGGCAAAGTGATTTTGTTTCTGTCAAGAAACATGGTAAGCGTCAACACGTTCAAAAACGACTACGTCTTTGTTGATTACGAGGGGAATACATAAGTTTAAAGAAAACTAGAAGTAGAAATATTGTGGTTTTCAGCTCCTTTGCTCCTTCTGGTTCACATAATATTTGCGTTTGTACCATCCAGGAGAGCATTGATAATACCAGCCCTGAAAAAATATTCGTTCGATACCGACGGATAAAATATATTGCAATACAGAAACTAGATCAAAACTTTGTTATCGTCGCGCATGCGATCGTTGTCTGATCCGTACAGATCGTTGAATCATTTTTTAACGTAGGACTACGTTTCTCTTTTCTATACTGGGTGTCAGTTCAAAATTTTGAAAAATGAGAGCGTAACGCAAAAGTATAAGGTTTTCGAACGGTCATAAATCTCGTTAGACTGAACAAAATTACTTTATTTATTCACCATTTGATCAAAAAAACAACTAACAAATTAAAGCATTAAAATTTCATTTAAGTACTATAAGTATAAGTAGTTAAATGTTTTACTCAAAAATGACCAAAAATGGACCCATACAAATTTGCTTATTAACAGGTTGAAAATATGATTTCCCTTTCCGGGTCCTCAAAACCGGGTAACAATTCTTTTTATTTCATTAAGTTTCATGCCATGTTTAATACAGTACTAGCAACACCCCTCAGCTGCAGAATTATTTTGCTTTGTAGCCGGAGCCTGATTTTATAAATGAAGCCCGTCCATTTTTTTTTGAATTTTGCTTCATACTGAATTTTCGCTCTCTCGTTACGAAATGTTTTCCGTTTTTTCTACTTCGTGCGTGTTCTTGCGTTTGCGCGTTCAGTTGACAAATTTTCACCTGCGCTTACTCATCTATTAGTGGTGGCAAATCAGGAGAAAGTGCTGCAAAGTTATGCAAGTTTTCCCGCTTGACCTGTTGCTGTGGCAATAATTCAATTCAATTTTCACAGCCTAACTATGTTAGTGAAAAAATAAAGATGTGAATTTTGATTTTATTATCGAGCTTTTACTATGGAACTTTTTTTATTGCACTAATATTCTCTCCATAAGCCCCTATTAGTTATCTATAGTTCGTTCTCAGACAGTTTTTTCATTCAATCAATAGTTTTGGAGTTGGAATTGTTTGAATAAAACTTATGCAAAAACACTTACGACCTTTTCAAAACTTACTCGAAGATCTGGGAGATTCCAGACATTGCCGATAATAATGTATGCAAATGCTCGTCTTTGTTAGAACTATTTCATGAAATTTGCTGCTACGTGTGAAATAAAATACAACTTTACCTTCGCTGATATTTACACAACAACGAAAGTTCAGATTTTCTTGCTATGTTAATAGGAGATCCAATGAACCAATGAAGTAGAAACCAAACCATAATGTTGTACACAGATAAAAAGAAACATTGAATATCTGCGTTATCTAATGCACATACTGGGAATGCTAAATTTGGCTGAACATAATGGGATATTTTATGTAAACTTTAGTCACATAACGCTTGAATCCAGCCTGTTGTATGAAAGATTGCAAACATTGTAGTATGGCGCATGAAAGATTGCAAACAATTTTGTTGTTTACGCCTACTTTATTTCCTTTGTTTTTTTCTGTGTAGTTTATTCCCTGAAAGTTCAAAGAAAATACGATCGTGACCTTTTTTTCGAGTAGCCTTTACACACACAAAAAAAGAGGCAAGCAGAAAGCACCCATCCATTTGAATTTTTGCGATTTTCTAATCCTAACCTTACATTTGATCGCCAGTGGTACTGCACCCAACATTTTTATTCGTTCAAAACCAAGATAATTAAATAACTTTTTGCCAAGTTCACAAATTTAAGGTAAACCATCGTCCCATCGTATTGCACTTTTGCACCACCTATATAAGCATATAGAAGCGAAGATCGCAGCTATTGCCGCTAGATATTTAACAAAACGATTACTTGCTCTTCAAGGCATCCTAACTACCCAACATTGTACGATATACAGCATCGACCGTTTATGCATGTTGGGAAACCATTACTTATTCATAACGACGCAGTACACATTGCACTGCATCTAAGACAACGTTCCAGACCAGTACCGGTAAGGACCGAATGTGAGAGTTGGTATGTCAGCTTCAACTTTATCATATCACAACCTTTATCTGGACGTTTTGTTTTTCTTCGAGGTATGCATGGAACTGTGCCACTTGCTAGCACAAACAAATCCAAGCGAAGTGGAAAAAAACCATCGTCATAAAAGTGGACGGGAGAAAAAGTGAAAAGCCAAGCTTTTTTTCATCCTAACTGCAAGTCAACTTGTCTCAAAAGTGCCTTCTGACTTGTGATCACCGCTTTGTGAAGAGAAAAAAAAACTGAAATCAGCAAGGAACATGGAGCTTTTTGTCGTCTGCTAATAGAGCTTATATGTAGGTATCCGGGTGAACAAATTTGCAGACACAAGTACGTGTAAATAAACTTCTGAATGAAAATTACCTTCGTACATCTCGTCGTTGGCTTCATCCAAGCACGCCTGGAAATATTTAAACTGAAAATTTTAAAGCATGCCTTGACTTGACTAACTTGGCTAGCGGGAGGAAGGTATTTTGACGTTTCACGAGTCTTTAAATAGCAGTGTCCGGTTGTCTACCTTAAAAAGGGGTTGATATCGTTTTCATTCACCGAGTGGTCTCCGTTTGAACTTTAAACTTGTAATGGAGGCGGTGCGGTAAAACAGAAGTGATACAGTAGCTACCTCTATATTATGGGTCCGGTTGAACGATACCATCTACGGGAAATGAGTGGTTTTCATCACCGAGGGTTACGTTCGATACCAGCCGCACTTTTTTCCATTGTAATTTTTCTCCCGATGGCAATTGACGGGTGTGTGTATTTGCTCATGGAACCAGGGATGTGTGTGTGTGTGCGAAAGTGTTGTTCGACTTGATGGAGGGATCTTCGCCATCGTCAGCATCAACACCAGCCATTAACTGGGCCATATGTCTCCGGTGAAGCTCACAGCGGATGCTTACCTGTGGGAAATGTGCCAGACTTGGGTGGTGCCCCGAAGTCAAACGCTATTGTGTGCGCACCGTAACTAGCAGCAAACGAAGCCGACCTCCCCCACCCCTGCGTCACGCTTATCATCAAGAGAAAGGATACGGAACGATGGATGAGAAATGCATAAGCCATGCTGCTTGAGACACTGTTGGATAGAAGTTTTAATGCAACAAGACTTTCCCGTACAATCCATCCGTGGAATGGTACGGACGGACGGTACGCTGAAGTTGGCAAGTTTTTCAATTATAATTTCGTTTCGCTTAGTTCCAGAGCTGTTACTTCAATGAGATAATTATTAGGATAGTTCAAGTTATCCTTCATGTATCGCGCTTCCAGTTGTTTGTTTTGGTATGCCTTGATTTTGGCAACGGACAAATTTTATTTTCCTGCAGATATTGTTCACAAGTGCAACGAATGTGTGCTTAATTAATTTAGTTATTTGGTGCTTTTTAAACTGACCATACAATATCACAAGTCACATGGCCAAGAATAACAAAGTTAATCACAAAAAACGTATGGTCAAATAAAGGTCCTGATTCTTAAAAATATAGCGCCTCGCGAGTCAAATGGAAGTCAAATTAAGACGCAAGGGACTGCATACGTACAAAGTGCAGAAGGCTTTAAATCGTGACGAACTGCAAACTACGGCGGGAAAGTCACCCAGCCTTATGTTTGATGTTCCGGAGGAAGTAAGGAAGTAGTAGCCGAGAAATACATGATCTGGCAAGCGATTTGCTCATGTGGCAAACGGAGTACACCGTTCCTGACTACTTGGACTGTGAACGGTGAGATCTACCTCAAGGATTGTCCATGGAAGGGTCTGCTTCCTCTATTGAGGCAGCGCGAGGGCCCTACGATCTTCTGACTGGATTTAGCTTCGTGCCACTATTCAAATGCTGCCCTGGAGTGATACGAAGCCAACGGGGTCACTTTCGTACCCAAGGACATGAACCCCAGCCCCACCCTACCAACGCACGGGAACTAAGGCCCATCGAAAAATACTGGGCTATTATAAAGCAGGCACTACGGAAGCATCCCAAGGAGGTCAAATCTGATGAACACATGAAGAAAAAGTGGGTTTCCATACAGAAGAAACGGACACGCTTTAAATTGTCGAAAAAGTTTAAGTTTACAAAGGGGGAAAAGGGAAGGGAGCGTTAGCCAATCGAATCTTTACGGTGCGCTTCTAAGCATCTTGCTATGAGGTACCTATACCACAAAACATTGTGATTGGTTGAGTGGATTGGAGATAATGAAATCATTGGGTATAGGACCAAGTCCACCCCGGGTGATGCCAAATGGATAATCTTGGAAATCAATAGAAGCATTAAGTTTCCAGAAGGTGCGAAATGCTTCTAGGGACGCGAATTTCGACAAATCCTTCTATCGTAATTTATGATATAGATTCTTAGGACGTTCAATTTGTTTGTTGCAGATTTTAGTTCTACTAGTAACATAGTTTGTAAAATTTAGTGGTACAAATTGTAAGTTCACGAGATACAAAGAGCCTGCGTCGAGCATCGGATGTGTCGATGATTTGTTGGGCACTTATTTTGATATCGGGCATATCGCGTTATCTATTGTTTCGGTTACCTACTGTTCGGTGGCGTGGGTGATCGAGTAAGCACAGAAAACATTAAACAATAAAGCTGCTTCCTGGATGAGGTATGTTGGGGCAATGGTGGGGGTCATAGTTAATTGTAATCCATATGATTCGCTCGCCATACTCGCCGAGCTACCATGTATTGGAACAAGTAAACCACTGTTGAAATAAATCGATCCAAAATAAATAACACTAATTACCTTGTTTTCCTAATGAAACCATCACAATTACAGAGTGGCCTCACTGTTGGTATAAATCGGTCAGCATCCTTTCTGTTGGTATAAATCGGATCAAATCGGTAATCGCTACTAATATCTAAATGTTTTACTAAACAGCTTATCTTTTACCAAAACGAACCCTGCTGCCACCCAACGTAGCTATCCAAGCATTCTAGTGATTTTTCATGAAAGTGCAGAGGTGTTCTCGGCTTCCAATAAAACGAGAATCGCGTCATCACATTCCTACCTTTTCCTCATATGGCCTGCATTCGAGTGAGGCCAGAGCTAGTACTCAACTTTGTGCTCGTTCTACACACAGGGCTGGAAGCGGTTATATGATGTGATAGTAGTGACTTTAGTGTCGAAAATAGTGACTAAATAGTGACTTAGAAGCAATAAAAAAGTGACCAAATAGTGACTTTGGTATAATTAAAATTTATTTACGAGTGACTTTATGGAGCGTTCCTTATTTTTTGGTTTCTTAGCAAAGAATCCTGTGATAAGACTTGCCTTTATTTTCACCACAGCTTTTTGCGTTTTTGTCAGATAGTTTTTGCGAAGGCTGTTGCTTTCACAGTTGATATCTGGCATTGCATGACAGCCATTTTCGCCATATAATGTTTTCAATGGCTCTACTAATGTATATGCTTCCATAAACAATCGATTTGTAAAAACATATTTCGCCTTTTTCGTCCTTTCGCTTTTTTCTGCCAAAATCTCAGCTCCTCTCCTTTTCCAATCGACGATTGCATACTTATGCTGCTGCTTCTTCCTTCTTTGCTAGCTCCTTCCGTTTTTTTTCTCTTTTTTCCTCCTTTTATCGTTTTTGATCTCCCAAATGTTCCTGGAGAGTGTGAGCTGTTTAGTGTAACTAGTAAATGAGATGAAAGATTAGTAATTTTCACTTATTTCAGCTACCTTTATTGCTTATCATGACAAATACGTATTTCGTCTACAATGTATAGACCTCTTCAGTGTCGAGTATTAGTACACGGCACTGGAAGAAGACTGCATATTGTAGACGAAATACGCGTATCTGTCAAGACAAGCAATAAAGGCAGTTGGAATCAAATGGAAATTACTAATCTTTCTTCTAATTTTCTTGACCCAAATGTTGCTTATAATTAGCATATACTTTGTTAGCCATAATGAACTGTTTTTTTTTGGTATGGGAACTAGATGCGACTCATTTCCGGAATGACTCAATTTGAGTTTGATCACCGTCAATGGTGAGGATCCTTGCCGAAGTCGAAAATCTTCGTTCGACATCAGCATTTCCGATACCAACGGATATTTAGTTTCACCTCTAGTTATTTTCTATGCTAAAGAACTGATTCCAATAGTCCTCAATTATTACTTTGCAGCTATCTTGCATAACTATTTCACATTTGAGCAGGTTCAAAACATCCATTAGCAAGTCTGTTTTGATTTCTAACGGCAGTGACTTCGCGATCAGTAGAATATCGTTAGAACTACGAAGAAATTTTTGATTCGATAGGCTCATGCATCAACAATGCTTAACGAAGGAGTTTCGAATTCCTGTTTTATTTAATATATGCTTACAAGAAGCGATAAACTATTGTTAAGCTTCATGAAAGAAGCTGAGGTTATCAATGTCCTTCAATTAAGTCAACTCAGCTGTTATTTCATCCCCAATAATACAATTTTCGGGAGGTAATAAGCTCTCAACATTGTCAAATATATCCTGAGGTAGTACTGCATCAGCAGGCCACACTTCCACTTTGCATACTCTGGTCACGGTAGTACGAACTAAGCTTTCGAGTTCATAATGTATCAAATGTATAAATGGTTTTTCCTTCCGTAAGATTTATTACACATGGTTAAGTTTCCAATACATGCCATGCCATATAGTGGAACCCCGTTAGTTTGAAAGCCGAGTGTTTGCGATTTTAGCTATTCAAACTAGAGGGAGTCCACGGTATTGTATTTAAAATTGTTCAGACGATTTTGTTGACCAAAGCACCATTTTTTTCGAAACTCAGTGTGGGCTTAATCACCGACGCAAACTAACACCAGTGGATGGTATAACAACTGTACTGACTTGTAAATCGAGTGAATTTGCCAGCACTCTAAAGGGTGATACGGTCAAAATTTGGTCATGGGAAAACGCGTGTAAATCGGTGAAATCGTTTATTTAAAAATCAAATTAAATTGCTTTTTCAAGTTCAATTAGTATAAAAATTCAGGAAAAATATTCAGTTAGGCTTCCGCTTTTCCAAACTGCCGAATTGCCGGGCCTTACGCTTGACCCCTGCCATCAGATTTTGTACAGCCACCTTGTCCACCTTCTTCGCCGCAGAAAGCCAGTTTGCCTTGAACTGCTGCTCGTCCTTAGCAGTTTTTTTTGGTCTTCTTTAGGTTCCGGCTTGACAATAGCCCAGTATTTCTCAATTGGGCGGAGCTCTGGCGTGTTGGGAGGGTTCTTGTCCTTGGGAACCACCTGCACGTTGTTGGCGGCGTACCACTCCATGGCCTTTTTACCGTAATGGCAAGATGCCAAATCCGGCCAAAACAGTACGGAACAACCGTGTTTCTTCAGGAAAGGCAGCAGACGTTTATTCAAACACTCTTTCACGTAAATTTCTTGGTTGACAGTCCCGGAAGCTATGAAAATGCTGCTTTTCAAGCCACAGGTACAGAACTTTGACAGTTTCGTGTGCTTGAAAATATCTGCTACCTTTCCCCTTCCTTTTGCCGTATAAAACGCCTGTCCCGGAAGCTGCTTGTAGTCGGCTTTGACGTAGGTTTCGTCTTCCATTACCACGCAGTCAAACTTCGTCAGCATCGTCGTGTACAGCCTCCGGGATCGCGCTTTGGCCGTCGTATTTTATTTATCATCGCGATTTGGAGTCACTACCTTCTTGTAAGTCGATAGTCCGGCTCGTTTTTTGCCTCGATGCACGGTTGTAGACGATACACCCAGCTTATTTGCGGCATCTCGGAGAGATAGGTTAGGGTTTCGCTTGAAACTACCGGCAACTCTCTTTGTCGTCTCAGCGGCTTCCGGTTTTCGATTTCCCCGATCCAGACTTCCTGGCTGTCGACAAACGTTCCCAAACACTTTAATTACATTTGTAACGGTTGATTTGGCAACTTTTAGCGATTTTGCCAACTTTGCGTGCGAGTAGCTCGGATTTTCGCGATGCGCGAGCAAAATTTTTATACGCTGCTCTTCTTGCTTGGACGGCATTTTGACAACTGAAGAGTGAATTCCAAAATCAAAATAGGAGCAACATTCTACACACACACACCTTCAAAATGAGGGGTGTTCAGGTTTTTTAAATGCAAAATTGAAAGAAATACGTCAAGTTGATATTGACCAAATTTTGACCGTATCGCCCTTTATATCCCGAAAAACATGTCCGCTTTCATATTCGGGTTATTCAGAAATCTGACGATTCTTGAATATGTCGAAGTCTTCATTAACGAGACACGTTTCTTGGGAATATGAATCGTGAAATAATTAACCAGCATACGCCACTGTTCAATAAGTTTGTCTGCTGCTTCTTCCAGAGTTAACCAACTTGATGTGACGTGTTGATTAAAACAAAGGTGTGACTGTAATCTAAGCTCTTGCTAACAGGAAGTAAAGGGTGTCCACAGTTAAATTGCATCACTTTCAATAAGCTGTAACATTTCGCCCTTTAGGTTGATTTTAATGAAATTTTGGGTTAAATGACCTCAGCGTGTATTGTTTATGAAATGTGTCGTAGTTTCGAAAATGGAGTCGAAGGAAAAACAAATGCGCGAGAACATTTTGCACACGCACCTCGACAACCCTCTTGAATGATGTTGAAAATTCATCAGTCTTCAGAGTCTCTCGTGTCATAAAACGTTTCGGGACACGTTTAACTGTAGATAGGAAGAAGGTGAGTGGTAGAAAAAGTGTTCCGTCCGGTGGGAAGGATCACAAGCGAGTGGTTGCTGCCTTTAAACGCAAACCCAACTGTTCCGTTCGGGATGTCACGGGATGCCAAAAAGCTGCACTTGACCAAAAGTTTCGTGCAGAAAGCCAAGAAACGAGCCGGGCGCCGTTCATTAAAAGTTCAGAAAGCTCCAGACCGCAATGAAAAACATAATAGGACATCTACAACACGTGCGCGTAAGCTATACACACAAATGTTGACGAAACCACACTGTTGAATCATGGACGATGAAACACACGTTAAGGTGAACTTTAAACAAATTCCCTGCAACCAGTATGTGACTGCGAAAGGCAAGTTCGATGTTCCAGAATCTCTTAGGAAACAGCAAGTGTCAAATTTCGTGTGGTAAACGGAGCAAGCCTTTCGTGACAACTTCAACTGTAAATGCTCAAGTATACGTGAATGAATGCCTGAAAAACGACTGCTTCCGCTTCTCAGAACGCACACTGTTCCTATAATTTTTTGGCCGGACCTAGCCTCTTGTCACTACTCCAAGGATGTTCTGGAGTGGTACAAGACAAATGGTAACAATTTCGTGCCGAAGGATCTTAATCCACCAAACTCTCCAGAGTTGTGGCCAATTGAAAAATATTGGGCTATAATGAAGCACGTACTTCGTAAGCATCCTTCGATTTGGTACAGAAAAAAAGTGAAACAAAAATACCTAAACCAAGATTATACATTGTATTATATTCTCTGAATATTTCATGACAATCGGTTGAGAGACTTGTTTTTGAGGACAAGTTTAAAGTGAAGATGTTATTTAACGCCCTTTAATTCACACATATTTACCGGTAAAAATCCATGCGAAATTCCACACAACTTTCATATGTTCACACATAAACAAAACATTCTGAAAAACATAAATAAAGTTTATGAGCCACATGAAAAGTATGTGTAGCAACAGCATCGTACATCGCAACTTTGACCAGTAGCGAATGGTTGTGTTTAATTCTTTTTTCACTGTGTTTTTGAGCCCATGGCAGTCATTAGGATCAGTTTCCTTCAATCATTTAGGGGGAAAATGCATTTCCCCATACTGTTTTAAAAATAAACCAAATACCAATAATTAGTTTTTATAGTCAGGATTTGTTTGTCTGAATTGAAAAGAAATTCGAATAATATGAACATTGAATAACCTGAAACACTTTTAACTTGTAAACTGGAGTAAAGTAGAGTCGACTTCTACGGAAAATATTGCACGATTTGCATCCGCCTTTTTGTATTTGTCGATTGTATAATCAGCACGAAAACTCACTGAGAGTGAACACGATTCATGTAAGTTGCATGTAGAAATTGACTTCCGTTAGAATACAGAATTCCGAGCTCAAACGTTACTATCAACCCGCCAAGGTTTTCGCTCCCTACAAACTGGTGAGCCGAATCGAAAACATGTTGACATGTTTACATGTTTACGTTAATTTTAAATTACTCATTCTATAACATTCAGAACAAAATTTGTCAGATAGTGCTGAAACATGACGTGTTACCAAAGTAAATCTATTTTTGTTTTGCCAAAATATTCAGTTGTAGAAACGATTAATGTAAAAAAGTGACTTTAGTGACCAATTTTCGGAAAAAAATAAATTTTGTGACTTTCCGGTGAAAACAGTGACTTTTTAGTGACTGCCTAGAAAATAGTGTCACTAAAAAGTTACCCGCTACCAGCCCTGTAAACATCATCTGTTGGTTCTCTGGGCAATAACGGAGTAGCAACCTCGGGCGGTCAATCCTCATCGTAGCTCCATCCACGAGGTGTGTAAACGTCAATGGTAATGCTAATGCTAGCAACCTCGGGCGGTCAATCATGCTCATGCTCAAAAGAAATAATATCGTTAGAGGGGGTTAAACAACAGAAACTTAGTGTTTTCAAAAAAGTGTTTGGAGATTGAATTCTCTAAAAGTTCGCTGAAAAAATTAACAATTATTATTTAGAAGATAAATTTAATGCTACCTTAGTTGATTGGGAAACTAGGAGAATTTAAAATTTAACACTTCATTTGATCACTTTTTAAAAAAAATAAAAAATTAAACCTTGAAACACTTTTTTAAATTTTCGCTAGTAATCGCGAGCAAATTCCTTTTGATTCCACTATGAGCTTATCTTTTGACAGATAGGCCTATTTCGTCTGCTACTTACAGACTTCTTCAGTGTCGAGTGCTCGACTGCAACTTAGTTGCAACTTAAGCGTAAACGTCAAGAAACCTGTTTTCACGGAATTTTCCCGATGTTCTAAAATTCACGGTTTTTCCGGGATTCCCAGTTAGAGTAACGCTTTCCAATTTTTAAGTATTTTTAAGACTTTGCTCAGTAAAAAAATATTTGCGGCATGGGCAACGTTACTTTAAAAGCCGAGATATGTTAAAATATAAATTAAGTTGCCACCCTGCCCGTGACTCAGATTGTAGGATCAGTAGAACAGCGGAACGGCAGGCTGGATGCTAAAACCGAATTAAATTGCCATTTCGAAAAATGAACTTTCCGTCAGTGCCTCTGAGCTTCTCCTGGAAAATGTTCTCTTACTTTCGCCACAAAAAAAAAAAGGATTACAGTCCCATTTTTTGTCTGATGATAACTGTCTAGACTGGACGTTCGTTTTCGCATCACCATCATACTTCACTTTAGGTGCACGTGTTGGCACGGAAGTGTGGGTGTTTGACAATCATCAAAAGGTGTTCATCCCGAACAGATATCCTGTCGATTCGTTTAACTACGGCTCCAATGAATGGGGTTCGACGTGAAATGATTTCTCAGTCGTAAGTAATGGCATTGTGCATGGGCAAGGGTAGAATCAACAGATGGTTGATTATTTTGGGAATACAGGATGAGGAAAATAAACCTTTTATGCTAATAGGTTATGGTTTGCTTTGATTTGGCTATACTATCATTGTATTTGATAATATGTGTTGTCTAAATTGTCAATAGGAATACATACATCAATATTTGTTTGTGACTTTTCTGTGTGCTCATATTATCAAAGGCTAAAACTGCAAGATAGAATTCTACGGAGATCTAGTTTAGCAGAGTTGGTACAAGCCTTGTTGAACATCCCCGGACAACTTTGATCGGATATTTCAAATCTTAAATAAATAATAGTGAATTGAAAGAATGGCCTCGATATTCTGGGTCTTAGTGTGATCTAGGCTAATCAGAAAATCAGAGTCGAAATGTAATATTCAAATTCTTTATAAAATTTATAGAATTAATTCGATCCAGAATGATAATTTATTCGTTGTTTCTGTTTGATCCAGGCGTTTGGATAAAAATCCAATTAATTTGTATATAACTGGTAATTAAATTCCCCATTCCAATCCACGCGGGAGCCACCAGATAAAAGGCCTACTTTTTCCCTAAATAGAAACACTCGCTGCAAAACCCAAAAAGTCAGTCAAAATACAGTGGCATCGCTCATCCTACTTGCCGCATCATGTTCCATTAATAAATCATAATGTTAATCTTATTTACTGCCCCGTTTAATTCGACACTAAATTTGGAAGCGCCCGTATGATAGCCTACGTCGTCCTGGACAGGTTCGCTCATGTGCTATATGTACAACACATTTCACAAATTTCTCCCCATCGTGGATGATCTCAGCTTGACGGCTGAAAGCTGCTTCAGCACATTCCCTGGTTTTTGGCACCCAAAATTAAAGCGCAAAATAAAAGTTAATTCGAATTATGTCAAGAATTTGTGAGGCGCCATTCTCTCCACTTAATGGGGGAGCGAAATGAATTTAATGCGCTGAGCCCGAGACGCCTGACCCACGCTAATATTATTATATCATTCACACATAAACCCTAGCCGACTCCAGCCGCCTTCCAACAACTGTGGGAACGGTATAACTAGAATTAACTGGAGCTTTCCAAGTAAGTAGAATGGATTTTCGTTAGCAATTCGAAGGCGTGTTTTTGATTCAGCTTTAACGGTGAACTCCCGGCTCTTTCTGGGAAAGCAACCGAAGATGTCATCATGCCAAGGAGAAAATATCCTTACTCCTGGCAACGGTTCATGTTTTATCATTGGATGATCTTTTTATTTGTTGTGTCATGTTTCAATTCCGGGGGGGTTGAATGTTTTAATCCGGATGGAGCCCTAGGAGGAATAGCAAAAAGAGCTCACAAATGGTTCAGCGAAAATCTTTCTCAAGACGGGACGGATAACCTTGTTATTGAACGGATGGTGAAAAAAAAATTCAAATAATATTACAGCGGCGATAGAGTTTTTGATTCAATTTCAGTTTTACTGCTCTCTACTGTGAATGATCTACCGAATTATTCACTATTCCATATGTGTGTTAGACTTGAACAAGATTTACAAATTGTGTTGATGTTGGAAATATGGCAATGTCTTTCAATTTAAAATTCGCCCAACAGTTCCAATTTAGTCAAATTACCATCCAGCGTTCTAAGATGGAGGCAGATAAAAAAATATTGGTGGCAATGGACGAGGTGCTATCCAGCATATCTATTAAAATTATTGTGAACGTGCGTTTTAAAGCCTGTTCACGGTAAATTTCGGACACAAAAAGAAAAGCAGCGCAAAATAAATTACACATCATTCATCAAAACCGATTGTTTCTTTCACAATAATAGAGTTATATCTGCATTCTGCAACTGTTTATGATTAAGATGTTAATCCTTCTTTCTGTAAATTTCTCGAACTTTATGTCGCACTCCCGCCATCAGGTTCCATACGGTATCCTCAGACACGCCCGCTGTGACGATTCTGTATGCCCAGTACCTCTCTATTGAGTGAAGTTCTGGACAGTTTGGTGGATTGGCTGTTATTGGCAAGTACTTGCTCTCTTATACATAATACCATTCCAGGGCCGTACATTGTAATCTATAAAACGGTTTCCAATAATCGTTGAGTTAAACTAGTTGGTGTTATATTTTGCTTATTCCATCACTGGTTGTGGTGGAGGTACTCAGTGTAATCTTTCACCATTCCAGGGCGGATTTCGCAAAGTGACATGAGGCTAAATCAGACCAAAACAGACCTCGAGAGTCGTGGCTTCTAATGAACGATAGCAACTGCTTTTGAAGACATTCTTTCTCGTACACATTCTTATTGATAGTGCCGGTAGAGACGGGACTTTTAGATTTTCGACCACAACTAGATATGGCCTGCCAAATCAAATACGTTTTCGGGAATTTGGACATCTTCTTTGTTCTGAAATGCTCGGCGACGGTTTTTCTTTGCATTGCGGTGTAAAAAAATAAAAAAACAGGAAGCTGTTTTAAGTTTTCGAGTACGTGTGTTTCGTCGTCCATTATGGTAAGGCCTGTACTCGAAAAAAATGTACCAGGCGAATTTATTTTAAGTCGGATTTTCTTGAAACTTTCAGGGATTGAATAAATGCATATGGATTATGTTTCGGCACAATTTTTTTTTTCAATTTCCTTTCCACCGCTAAAAGCCCGCACCTTTCCCTTAAGAACCCTCATTACATTTTGTGCAATGGTGGAACCGACCTTTTTGGTCACTTTCATCCATTCTTTCTTCAACTCCAGCACGTTCTTAAGCACTTTGGACAATTTTCGAACTTTGGCCTTCATTATGGCCCAAAATCTTTCCACCGGACGAATCTCTGGTGAACTTGGGGGGTTGGCGGTTTTTGGTACAAAAACAACGTTATTGTCTGTCTACCAATCCAACGTCGATCGCGTGTAATGGCATGATGCTAGGTCCGGCCACAATAATGTCTCGCTTCCGTGGGACCGCAGGAAGGGCAACAGACGCTTCTGGAGGCACTCGGTGCGGCAAATTTCGCTGTTGATGGTATACGGTTTACTCAGTTTACCACATTGGCATATGACCTGCCAGAGCAAGTATTTTTTAGCGAATTTGTCCACTTTCTTCTTCCTTATGTCTTCCGGAACATCATACCGTAATTTGGCAACATAGAACTCCAGCCCCGATATCTGCTTTGCGTCTGCCTTGATGTAGGTTTCGTTATCCATAACCACACACACCGGTTTTGTTAACCACTCTCGATACAGCTTCCTTGCGCGGGATTTGGCCGCCTCGTTTTGTTGATCACGCCGACTCGGTGCCTTGCTGACCTTGAATACACGAAGCCCAGCTCGTTTCATGGTTTGCTGAACGAACCAGGCGGAACACTTTGCCTTTAGAGCCGCGTCGCGAATCGAAAGGGTCGGATTACACTTGAAATAATCCAACACCTTCCGGGCCTTCACAGGGTCAGCTGTCTTCGATTTTCTTCCACCTCCAGCCCGCCGCTCGGTCGCCTGGGACTCCTTAAACAATTTTACCACCGGGTTGTATGGGTGATTCCCAGTTGTCATCCGATCCATCTCATGATCGCAGTTGGATTTTCCATGACGGCGAGCAAAATTCTCCGGCGATTTTCTACTTGTTTTGATGACATCTCAATAAACACTGAACCGGTTGTTATGCATTTTTTTCGAGTACAACCCTTACAAGAAAATGTTTGCAAATAGTTGGTGAAAAGCTCCTTAGCACGACTTTTTGTAGTGAAATTTTGCTTGTCATCACGATTGGGCCACTTTTTCGCCACGCCTTCAGTCCTTTCCTCTGCTTCACTTTTTGTACGTATAATTTTAACTTCCCAACTTTGCGAGCCACATTTCGCACAGAATGATTGGGATTTTTCTTAATAATGGCTACCACCTTCTTGTCTATTGTCGGGAGCATAATTTTCGATTTGTTCCACTTCCAACCTTCCGATTCACAGCCAAGCGCTGGTCAAATGATTTGCAAACACAAAACACGCTACTTTTCGGTAGTTTTAGTTTCTTGGCAAGATCGCGTACCGATAAATTAGGATTTTATTGAATGTAACAAGAATGTAAACACGTTGTACCACGAAATAAACTGGAGAGTTTCAGCTGTCATATAAGTGAAACATTTCAGCGATCCGTGAAATAAATCAAAATCTGCACAGAAACAAAAGCGTCCGAAATGTTACGTGGATAGGCTTTAGTAGTAAGGCACATCCTGCTCTATATTTTATTTTCATAACTAGTTGCATGGTTCATACAAAACATTGATCTCTATTACCCTTTAAGCACTCGCGTTGTTGTATTTTAATTAAGACATGTTGATTTACCCTCACCTTGTCATATCGATGTAAAACCAAAATGTATTCCGCAAGAAACTTGTTCTGGACAGCGTATCCCTTGCTTACTCAAAGTCTTCAAATAGTGCGGTAGAATGCTGTATGTCGAGACGTGTCCGCATAAACAAAATACGTAACGTATCAAGTTTGATATAACAGATTCCAACTTGGTATATCTCGTAATCCTGACCATCTAGACGTAATCTGTTTGAAAAAGGGGTTCAGTTGCTCAAAACCTTTGATGACTATTAGTTAGGAATTTAATCACTACGCAGCGTTAGTATTCAAGGAAATATCTTGAAAATGCTTTATGTTCAGCAGGTCAAGGCGGTTTGATGAACAGAAGATCTGAATTGTCTCAATACGTGGCACTAGTGTGTAAGTAATCTCCCGTATACTCTATAAAGGGTGATACGGTCAAAATTTGGTCAAGGGAAAACGCGTGTAAATCGGTGAAATCGTTTATTTAAAAAATCAAATGAAATTTCTTTGCAAGTTCAATTAGTATAAAATTCAGGAAAAATATTCAGTTAGGCTTCCGCTTTTCCAAATCCGAATTGCCGGGCCTTACGCTTGACCCCTGCCATCAGATTTTGTACAGCCACCTTGTCCACCTTCTTCGCCGCAGAAAGCCAGTTTGCCTTGAACTGCTGCTCGTCCTTAGCAGTTTTTTTGGTCTTCTTTAGGTTCCGCTTGACAATAGCCCAGTATTTTTCAATTGGGCAGAGCTCTGGCGTGTTGGGAGGGTTCTTGTCCTTGGGAACCACCTGCACGTTGTTGGCGGCGTACCACTCCATGGCCTTTTTACCGTAATGGCAAGATGCCAAATCCGGCCAAAACAGTACGGAACAACCGTGTTTCTTCAGAAAAGGCAGCAGACGTTTATTCAAACACTCTTTCACGTAAATTTCTTGGTTGACAGTCCCGGAAGCTATGAAAATGCTGCTTTTCAAGCCACAGGTACAGATGGCTTGCCAAACCAGATATTTCTTTGCGAACTTTGACAGTTTCGTGTGCTTGAAAATATCTGCTACCTTTCCCTTCCTTTTGCCGTATAAAACTCCTGTCCCGGAAGCTGCTTGTAGTCGGCTTTGACGTAGGTTTCGTCGTCCATTACCACGCAGTCAAACTTCGTCAGCATCGTCGTGTACAGCCTCCGGGATCGCGCTTTGGCCGTCGTATTTTTGTTTATCATCGCGATTTAGAGTCACTACCTTCTTGTAAGTCGATAGTCCGGCTCGGTTTTTGGCTCGATGCACGGTTGTAGACGATACACCCAGCTTATTTGCGGCTTCTCGAGAGATAGGTTAGGGTTTCGCTTGAAACTACCGGCAACTCTCTTTGTCGTCTCAGCGGCTTCCGGTTTTCGATTTCCCCCGATCCAGACTTCCTGGCTGTCGACAAACGTTCCCCAAACACTTTAATTACATTTGTAACGGATGATTTGGCAACTTTTAGCGATTTTGCCAACTTTGCGGGCGAGTAGCTCGGATTTTCGCGATGCGCGAGCAAAATTTGGATACGCTGCTCTTCTTGCTTGGACGGCATTTTGACAACTGAAGAGTGAATTCCAAAATCAAAATAGGAGCAACATTCTACACACACACACCTTCAAAATGAGGGGTGTTCAGGTTTTTTAAATGCAAAATTGAAAGAAATACGTCAAGTTGATATTGACCAAATTTTGACCGTATCGCCTTTTATCTTGGGACTCTGACCTTTTCTTTGGTGATTTATAGTTCAGAATTTCCTCGCTACGCGGCATTAGTGCACAAGTGAGTTTCCTGAACATAAGGTCTGTATCCGCAATAATCCGGACACATCAAAACATGAATAAAACATAAGTTTCATCCCCAGCCGGCGTCGGTGGTGAAGTGGTAAGCGTGACTGCTACTTGGCACACCAGTGGCTCTGGGTTCAATCCCAGTCGACGTCGGTGGGTTTTCTGAGGCGAAAAATCTTGATCAAGTCTTCCTTCGGAAGGGAATTAAAGCCGTTGGTCCCGGTTCATAGTCATGAGTTGTAAGGTACGGTCCAGGTGGTGGAGTCGTCTCCCTGGCGTCGGTGATTGTCACCATGAGAGGAAATAGGCCGACGGAAAATAAATAAAAAAAATAAAAAATAAGTTTCATCGTTCATAACAACGCATGAAAACTTCGTCAAATATTCGCAGTAAAAACGTCGAGCCCGTGATTTTGCTGCCAAGTTCTGTTTGTCGTTGCGATTTTGAACTGTTTTTACTTTATACGACTTAATTCCCAAACGTTGTTTTTATTTTTGGACAATACCAGGCGTCATCCTTTTTTTACGAGCCACCGTTCGAATGGAGAGATTTGGGTTTTTCGTTAATATCCTTTTCACCTATCGGGCCATGACAGGATCAGCGTGTCCAATGTTTTTGTCACTTCTCGGTTACCTCGCCACCGTCAAACATTCCGAAAATGATTTGAGCCCATCGTGAGCAGTGGATTTAGGCAAATCCAATGTTTTTGCAAGGTCCCGTATTGACAAGTCAGGCTTTGCCGTACGCCCGTACAAAATTCGCTCGCGCACTTGTTTTTTATTTTCGTCGCCATCTTGAATACTAAACATAAAATATAAACATCAATCATAGTCTTTTTCATCATAGACTCTCAGCTACACCATAGTGAAATTTTTCATTCCTACGTGCAATATTTCATCAGTTACAATGAATTGAAGGTGTCCGGATTAATGTGGATACAGACCTTAATGTATTTTTTTATCCTGTTCATATGGAAGGTTCCTGTCTTCGACAAAGTTGTTCATTAGCTCTGCGCGATTAGTTTGATGGAAAGAAGTTCAGAAAAATCTCACTACGTGGCGCCTTGACCTGCTGTACAACTTTGCCGAAGACAGAATCCTTAATCACTGAAAAATCCAGGTATGCAGTGTTAGTATAGTTTTTAATTCCATCACGTTTCTTTTTCTGTAATATTTATACTTTTTCTAGTATAAAAAGCAAGTATGGGTTGCTATGGGTGGGAACAGAGATATGAAAATAGAATGAAATTTAAAGCAGGAAAACGGAGCAGATTGAGGCATGCTGATGCAGAATTGAATATTTTTTTAGTGAATATAATCAGGTTCCCAAGATATAGCATACTCTGGTAGTTTCGTCACCTACTAGCGCCACGTAGTGAAAATATCCTGAACTACTAGTCACAATATACAATGTCTTGACCTACTAAATAGCTTTGCTGAAGCATGTTAAAAAAAATTACAAGCATACTAACGCCGCAGGGCGGACACAGTCAGACTGATAGTCCCCAATGAAAAGGTTTTTAACGAAGACCTTTTCAATGGTTAAAATGCCAAGTTACAACTTGGCCAGGAAACTCAATTGCACACCAGCGCCGTATAGTGGAAAGATTGTGAACTGCTGGTCATAAATGAAAAGGTCTTGTTCAACTGAAAAACTTATCCGAAGTCAACGTTTTTCCAAACTGTCAGGATCCCCAGGTATGGCAGCTTTGGTACAGTAGTGCCGCGTAGCGAGAAAATTTGGAACTGCTACTCACCATTCACAAGGTTTGGCCCACTGAACAACATTGTTGAAGACAGAAACATTCTATCTGGTCAGGATACCAAGATATAGCCTATTCTTAAAATTATTTAGCGCACTAGCGCCGCGTATTGAGTGAATCCTAATCGCAGGGTGGCCACACAATCTCAATTTTAAAATTCCCGAATTTTTCCCGCATTTTTGCCTAATTTTCCCGACTGGGAAAATGAGTGAATATAATTTGTATTAATTGATATTTTTGATGTTTTCGAGGAAATAGTTCAATATGCAATTCTGACTTATTTCACTTTGGCAAACTGTAGGGGAAGTAGCCGCAAATCGGGCTTCTGGTGTATTGCGTAACCTGCTTTGGTCTCTCATTATGTAAACGAGAACAAAAATCGCTCTACATAAGTCACTGATCTTTCAAGTTGCTAATAGTATGAACATCGAAGAAAAATAGTAAAGCATTGGAGGTTTTCGACTACAAAATCATACACATGCAAGTATTTCTTGATTTCAACGTCGTTGAGAGTTCGTAGACAATCCTCTGAGTTACCGAAAATCTTTTCAGTTTGGTTCACCATCAGACACTTTTCATTTATTGGAAATTCTCGCTCCATCGTTGCATTTTCGTGCGAGAGGCTGAGCAGCTTTTCAACAATTGTTGTCAAATTTGGCAGCTCCTCCTTGGAATGACCAATCAGTTCTTTCAATGTGTGAGCAACTGCACCGCTGAGATAGTCTTTATCTACACAGCTCCATGCGCTTTTGATCTATGTCCTTGATGCGAGTTATAATATTGGGGTTAATAGAGATGACGTAACGCATTAAGAACCTACGGGATCAAGTCACTATCATTTCAAAGCATAAACCTCAAATACTGTTAGTATTTCAGGCGTGAAATTTTTCAAGAATCGTTTGCTCCTCTGGAGCATCCATTGGTTAACCATTTGAGCGTTGTTAGTTTTGTTTTGTTTGTGATTTTTAGTCTACAAAACGTGAAGTGACAGTTAACCTAACACATAATTCATATGGAGAAAGGACTGTCTCCCGTTTTACCTTAAGGGATATGTTAATTGAGATTTGTTGAGTAGCTTCTTTATGAAACCAATTTTTTGCAAATTCTCTCGCTTTCTTGATTGCCAATTTAGAGGTAAACATAATTTCCATATTAAGGGCTGGCAGAAGATTGCTCTCCGTCAATTCTCTTTCAAATAATGATTTTGCTTTGCCGCCCGGGCTTAACCATTTTCAAATCGTCGAAAAGAAATGATGCCATAGGTCTGGGAAACGACTCGACCATTGATACAGACATGATGACAAAATTCAACTTTGGTTCCAGCATCTTATCATCTACCGCATCAACCATAATAGCGAACACGTTTGATCGGAATACCGACGAAAACCTCTGTTTGAAATTCGGATGAATTTCCTTCGGCTTTCTTTCCTTCAGCTTTATTTTTTTTCTGCTTGCTGACGTCGTCCACAAATCTTCTCAAAGTAGGCAACATTTGTAGCGCTCTTCTAGAAACTTGTTCATTTTCATTTCATTGGAAAAACGATAATTCTAGTGATCAAATACATCGTCATGTAGACATTTTATATTTCCGGAGAAATTTGCAAAAAATTGACAAAAAGAAATTTTAAAAATTAATTGACAATTTCTCACGAACTCAATTTCTTAAACTAAGACCACAATCAAGTAATTTTTCAAATTTATCTTTTGTTCGCTAAAAAACGTCAATTCAAATGTTTTCTTACAAAAGCAGATTTACCAATTTCGCAAATTTCTCCGGATTTTATCATTCACAGGGGTTTAAAAATGCAGAGCCCATTTTTTGTAAAGCATTCGTTTAACAAAAACACCAAAAAGGAATGCATTGTTTATAACAATATGGATTATCGGCTCCGTAAAGTGTAACATACGTCTGAGCCTTTAAAAGAACGGACTGATAAAAAATGTCTGCTGCATTAAATGTCTTTGTTATTGCTGTAAGGTGACTGGCACAATAGATTTCTGTCCACTGCAGTGACAACCATTTCTCTATTATACAAATGGATTCACTTTCTGGTATTTCAAAAATGACAGCCTTATTCCTACCCCTGAAATTTCAGTAATACATACAATAGTGATGCTTCAGTCAAAAGTATCACCTAATGAGTTCTAATCAAGTAAAATAAAAACTACAGTAAGAAAGGTGCGAAACCTCACCTGTCACAGTCGTGTTGTCAGATTTCTAAGCGGTGCATTTTTGAACAGGCTGCAGACAATGATTCACATGCCAATGTCAAACACTGATTCATTCCGTTAATGAGATTGTTGGACCGAGTAGAGGACAAAAACACTACTCGAATCGTTTGAAAAAGATTTTAGTATCCATATGACAAAAATTCCCGATGAGTTTTGAAATTCCCGAATTTTTCCCGCATATTTCCCGATGATTTTGGATTCCCGCATTTTTCCCGCATTTCCCGATTTTCCCGAGTCTGTGGCCACCCTGTAATCGGTTGGCCAATGAAAAGTCCTTGACCTACTGAATAACTTTGCTGAAGACAGTCACATTATTTGTAATCCGAGATAAGCCGGGAAGAATGTGTTGTACAAAGTGTGTTACAAAATGTGTTACAAAAGTTGGCGCGAGTGCTAAAAGGTTAACAAGCATGTTAAAAATGATCCTGATATATAGTTGCCTAACAAAATTCAAATGAAAAGCATTACAACCAATTGTCACCGAATTTTGCGCGATTATCTGTCATCAAAAAAGGATCCAAAACCACCTGTTTTTGCTTGATGTGGTCAACTTTACGTTACGTTTCATCAGGTTCTGGCCGTTGGGTTCTTCCTTAGGTTAATCCGTAAATTCGTTGTAACGAAGCAATACGATGCTGGAAGTGGGTGGATTAGAATTTCGGTCTAGACTAGAAATTTGCATTAAACGACAATTTGGGCACATTTTCCTCACATTCATACCAACGCCGAATGGTGACTGGCATCGAGAGCTCTCAATAAACAAATGCAAAAATACCTTTACAACACTAAGTTGACAACAGGCAATATACTTAAAGTGATGAACAATAAGCTTGGAATGCCAAAAAAATAAGTAGAATTGGCGCCGGCCACGCCCTTCTATATCAATTAGGCAAGGGAAGGAATGCTAGCCCAATACTCGTTGCTACTAAAGGCCGTGCATACTACCCAAGCAACACACATCTGGGAAAAAAATTAGGAAATAATAAGTTGCGTACAAAGTTTCACAGTCCAGAGAAAAAGCTAATTGAACACAACGGCAAAATGTCGCTAAGAAGGTAAGCTTACTGTATTCCATTGGTGAGATATATACTCTACTTTTCGAAAGATGCTGTTTGACATCAAAAGCGAACCCTCCACATCCTACTCCAGTTATGAACACTTGTCATCGTCAGTATAAATTATTATAATTTTGAACGGTCAGATCGCAATCTAAATTTTATGTGATTTTAGAGTGAGTATTTTGACAATAACAGCTACATGACTCTGATATAGCGTCAGCAACTATGGCAATTTATATTTTCGTAATTTCAATCAGCAGCTTGTAGCCACGATCAAAGCATTTACTCGAAGTGTTTTGGTTTTTCATTCCATAAAATTAAAAAGTTAATAAAAAAATAAGATGTGACGTAAATTAAAAGTCTACTTTTAACCGTTTCCCTAAGATTATTTGCGCATAGTCTTGATAGAAGCTATATTCGTTTTTTGAGTCATGTCAGTGCCATTTTATAAGCGTCCTACGACGTTGCGGAGAAATGAAAGTGCTGAATATGTGATACTTTGAGTCAGACTTTCAGTCTCCCACGAAGGCTCACAGCATCAGATTAAGCATTTGGGGAAGTAATAACTTTGACGTACGGGAGGGCATTTTCCATGGCATGAATTGTTGAATACACAAATCTGCTGTGCAAGCATTCTAATTATCATCAGAACCTTAATTTTGTAAGCTTTGCCATGAGAAAAACTTGATGAAAGAAATCTATCATCAACGATACGCCCAATTTTAATATTACGCTTTAAATAATGCAAAATAAATCAAATTCATTCGCCAACATCTCAAAACGACCATTAATTCAAAACGATCGTAAGATGATTGCCGGTTCACCTCGTCGGCAAGCCAATCATCGATTAGTCGCTTGATTTACCCTTTTCTAAAGGCTCTCTGGTTCACACGAAGCGAATTCAAATTCAACGATTCCCAGGAATAGAGGATTCGTTCCTGTCCTAAGTAAATAAAACACGAAATACTAAGGCATCGACAAACCGATCGGTATAATCCCATCTCCTCGACCTCCTGGCAACGACGGGCGAAGGTTAAGTGTTAGGATAAAAGGCTTTTCATTTTGATCCGATTGCGAATGTGGTACCTAGTACATTTTCAAGCGAAGTAGTTAAATCATTCACACCACAGGAAATCTCCGTTGGCATAATTATGTGCTTATTCGCTTCGATCCGACTGGCTCTGATGCCAATTCCCATTTTCCGGAAATCATACACAGCATCGAAACTCCTATTCTAACCGCCACCCCTCCCTCTCCCTCCCCCCAGGGTTTGCTTAATTTGCAAATATGGTGAACAATGTAAATGCATGAAACTGCAGTAGTTTCCTAGATTAATTCTCTAGAGACTTTGAAGTGGAAGCAGGTGCATAAAGGGTGTTACGATCAAAATTGGGTCAGCAAAAATTGGATTTGTAATGTTGTCAATCTGACAATAGCGAAGTGAGGGGGTGCGACCGTAAATCATAGCATAATTTTCCATTATCATATCTTTCAGGTCTACCAGGTCATCAGGTATTATACAATAATTTAAAATTTAAATTTTTTTTTTTCTCATTGTCTAAATTTTCTGGTTCATAATGGATGCGGAAGTTTGTCTACAATTGCAACAAAACAGCAGTCGGCACAGATGTAATTTTCAGATTATATTATAATATCCCTTGACTACATATATTATCATACAGGACATTGTTTATTCATAACCATTATCAATCTTCTTTATCATCATCATTATCATTTTGATCTTTACTGGTGTTTTCAGGATTTATATTTTAACATATTTTTTTTTTATAATTTCACCAAACAGGTTATATATACTTTTAATTATTATGTCTTATATGTCCAATTATCATTATGATTTAGAAGTATCTAGTGCCTTGAATAAAAGAAGCTGCAACGGAATCTATGGTAGGTTTTTGCACTTATTACCTAATGTATTTTTCAATTCCGGTTTGCAAATGGATCTTTTCCAAATTTGAGCTGTTTGCCATTCGGATTGTGTCTGATGTTACAGTTCAATTTTTGTCAGTAACGTATCATAATTCACAATATCATTTAATTTGATGATATTGCTTTATTGATTTTACTTCATAGAGGATTTAAAAATTGCTTATTGTTTTTTTACGTCCATTTGTCTTTAACTCCCTGTCAATAAAATCTTCTCTGTTTTCCTTACACAGGAGCAATAATTATTAGGCCAGCAAAAATAAAAGCGTATTGCTGTAATAGAAATCAACACGAAGCAGCAAATAGTGAACATGGCAACAGTAAATTAAAATGTATAAATGTATTTTTTGTAAAATTTAACAAACTTTTTTTAGGATACCATAAATCAAGATTTTGGGAAATTGCTGCTATCGCTGAAAACGAACGAAAACGTGCTTAAGCGCGAAAACACAGAACTCTCCACATTAACACTTTATAACATTTCTTATATTTCAGGATCCACCGAAAGAGATCATAAATAATAGATACCGAGTGATTGCAGTCTTTTTCATTACATAAATATATACAATATTATATAAATATTTCATGGGAATGGGAGGGACCATCAGGGCACCCGATTGAAGCACTCTGGATGGGGAGAGTGGAAATGCCAACTCCCCATTGCTAACAGTTTGTGAATAGAGGGCGGGCTCTTCTCCCCGCCCATTGGGGCATCCTCATGTTAGATAGCTTGCTCTTTTGACCAATTGTCCAATCTTGTTGTTGGAAGGAGATTCTTAATATCCCTGTGGATACGTATAAGTGATGTTGCCTATCGATCCACCCAACCCCTTTTTGGCCCTTCATACAATGGCATGATTAGGATAATCAGTGGTTATTAAAGCTTGATCAAGTCTAACAGCGAGGAGAGCTCACTGCTGTCGGACTTAGTTTCCGTGCTACAATGGGTGGTAGTACATATCATACATCATACATCATGAAGTTCGTATTTAAAATACAGAATTTACTTGATAAGCTTTTGGTTCCGGTCCTTCTTGCCCAGTTTGTTCACCACTGAAAGGCAGTGTGCCTTAAAATAGTCCTCACTTCCAACAGTTACTTAGGTCTTCTTCAGGTTCCGCTTGACGATTGTCAATATTTCTCAGTTGGGTGGATCTCTGACGTGTTGGGAGGGTTCTTGTCCTTGGACATAACCTACACGTTGTTAGCAGCATTCCACTCCGTGGCCTTTTTTCCATAATGATAGGACGAAAAACCCTGCTAACGCTCGCGTTAAAAAAAGCGACTGTTTCCGGATGCACGGTAAAAAAAGAACGGAAAAGGATATTTTAACAAACCAAATTGCATTTTGTTCATTAAGAAATTACAAACTTTTACTCTCTGCCACGCCGCGTTGCGGCAGTAAGCCAAAACTCTGATCAAATCATCCGTTGTTTTGGCCACAAAATCTTCTCTTCAAATTGGCTCCGAACTTCGTGATTAGGCGGAGCTGGGGCACGTTGGGAGGGTTGGCATGCTTGGGCACCACCGGAGTGCCCAATCGGTTCAATTCCTCCAGCGCCCGCTTTGAGTAGTGGGCCGACGCTAGACCCGGCAAAAACACAACGTCGTAATCCTTGTGGTATTTTTAAACGAAGGCGGCAACTTTTGGGAGGCACTGCCAGCAGCTTCAAGACGTGACATCCCCTTTTCACTGATTGTGAGCCACAGCAACAGCAACCTTCTTTGGGAACTTCGTGTGCGCTATTTTCGTTAGGGACGTGAAGTAGCTTTTGCCTGCCAGTCGTTGCCGTCCAACGTGAGGTACGTTTCGTCGTCTCTTTGACCAGAATCTTCAGCTGTTGTTTCTGGGTTTCCGCTTGGTTCTTCGACACGGCTGGCTTGGACTGACGCTTCATATTTACGAAATACTTCCCGGTCGCACCGACCTCCGACCGAACGGAAAGACGGGACCATCTTGCTTTCAGTCTTTCGTTTGAGCTTTTGTTGAAACCTCTGGTCGCATGAAACGGTCGGACGGCCAGAACCAGCCTTCCGCTCGATGGAGTATCCCTTCTTCAGAAGTCCCAGAATCTTGTAGATGTTTCCGCGGTAAATACAGTGTGTCTCAAAATAGGTATCACTTTTTTTTCAGTTTTGGTTTATTTCAGCTGGGTAATTTTAACAGTGGAATTGATTATACCCGGTTTGAGTGTACTCTTTTGACAGTTTATCGCGGAAGAAAATAAGCGATTCCGTTTGTAAATATTTATCAGCTACTATGGAAGCCATACGGTAGCAAGTTTTAAAATTACATTTGCAAAAGCTTAGACCGTGTCAGATATTCAATAGCCTTTCGCAGTTCGGAGTGAGTAAGCGTTTTGTTTTTCGGCCTTCAAACGGTTCAAGGAAACTGGAAATGTCAATATTCAACATGCAGTACTGGAAAAAATAAAGTGCTCACCAAAACGCATAATCTTGAAGGGTTACACCCTTTACGCATTCAGAGAAAACCTTGAGCTGTATTCGACATAATTCATCTTATTCTTCCGTTTTATTGTTTCGTGCAAAGAAAATAATAAAAATCTAAGACTGGAAATTTATATCTTAATTTTTATTGAACCTTTTCTGTTATCGACTGGAAAAAATAAAGTGCTCACAAGAGAAATTGTAAAGAAAACACAGTATATAAAGCTTTTAGTATTTAGTATGTCCACCATTTGCCTGGATCACTGCTTGTAGACGTCGTGGCATGCTTTCGACGAGGTTGTGCAGATATGTTTCATCGATGTTCTGCCACGCTTAATTTAAAGCTTTGAAAAGCTTGGTTTTATTCGTCACTTCGCCTTTATCCACCTGTCTATCCAAAATCGACCACAAATTTTCAATCGGGTTGAGGTCGGGTGATTGTGGTGGCCATTCCAACAGTTTAATGCGATTTGCTTTGAAGAATGCAGTTGACTTTCGTGCTGTGTGCTTTGGGTCATTGTCCTGCTGGAAAATGAAGCTTTCCTCAAGCCCCTTTTTAAGAAGCGATTCCTCCAGATTTTCATTGATTATATCAATGTAACGATGAGCAGTCATGATACCTTCGATTTCCACGAGATTTCCAACGCTGGACCACGAGAAGCACCCCCAAACCATAATACTTCCGCCACCATGTTTTACAGTTTTCTGCACGTTCTGATCCAATAAGCGTTCTCTCGACTTTATCCAAACACGAGGGCACTGTTTCTTGCCAAACAGTTCAAATTTGCTCTCATCAGACCATACCACTCGTTTCCAGAATTCTACGGGCTGTTCCGCATACTTTTGAGCAAATTTCAATCGTTTGATTCTATTGACTTTTCTGATTAGAGGGCGTCGACTTGCATACTTGCTCTTTAATCCAGCTTCTTGCAGCCTATAGCGAATAATTCTTTCGGATACCTTCAGATTCAAGTTCTCACGTATAGCACGGCTGGTTATTGATGAGCATCTTCTAGCTTCTCGTACGATTCTCGAATCTTCGCGTGGTGACGTAAGCCGCTTTCTCCCACGACCTGATTTGTCTGCCACACTTCCACATTGTTCGAATTTCTTCCATACCTTCCTTACACCAGAGTAGCTTATAGCATACTTAGCAGCAATCTTCCGGAACGATTCATGGTTCTGGTGGTCTCGAACGATGAGTTTACGGATTTTTAGGGGATTTGCTTACTTTCCATCTTAAAACACGAATAACGAACAAGTAAAACGGGGAAAATTGTTCTTGAATATACCGCGCATAAACAACAATAAGAGGATATGTCAATATCAGCTACTGGGAACGAACAAAACACAGTAAAATATTATAAGGTAAAAGTGAGCACTTTTTTTCTTCCAGTTCAAAAACAACTCAATTTAAGTAAAAAAGTTTTTTTATTTCAAGAGAAAAGTAATTTTTTTTCTACAAAAACTGAAAGATAACGCAAATTAAGTCAACTTTGCGGAAGAAAGCTAAATAATATAATCAAATTTGATGAAGTTATGAAGCAATGATATAATTATTTCCGGGTGAGCACTTTATTTCTTCCAGTACTGTAAATGAGGTGCCAGACGAACTGCCAGAACGAAGAAAAAGAGCGAGGGAGGGACGTAATCCGGCCGTATCTGGCCGCAAATTGAGCAAACTATTTCAAATGTTCCCTGCTTCAATGAACAGGCTCCTCAGACAAAATCTGGAATACAAGTCGTACAAGAAACAACGGGTTCCTCAGGTAGACGGAGCGTCAAAAGCAAGCCAGGGTCCAAAGAAACAGGAATCTTTTGGTTCGGCACAGTGACTACGAGATTTTATTTTCGGATGAAAAGCTCTTCCTCCTTCGGAACAACGTCAACAAAATGATCGTGTGTATGGCAAAAGTCATGCCAATATTCTAAGAGATAAACTAGCTGTAGAACGCTATCAGAATGCATCGAAAATCATGGTTTGGGGCACCGTTTCACGAAAAGGAAAACTTCCTCTTCTTTTCATAGAACCTAAAGTAAAAATCAACACGGAATATTCCATCGAGCAGGTTTTGAAGAACCATCTGCTACCTTATGCTTCAACTTTATATTGGAATACACTATATTGTTTCCAACAGGACTCAGCTCCAGCTCACAAGGCGCAGACAATTTGCCCGATTTCATCACAAGCGAAGAATGGCCTGCATCTTCACGGGATCTCAACCCACTTGACTACTATGTTTGGGATTATATACTTCAACATATAGGCCCTACGAAAGGGCTTACTCCAGATCGATTCAAGAAACATTTGGTTGATATTTGTGACCAAACTTCTCAGGAAATCGTGCGTGCCAGCTGCAATGGGTTTACAAAGCGTTTACGAAAGGTCATCAAGGAAAAGGGCGAGAGATTCGAATTGAATTTATATGCTTTATTTCTATAACACGTATCTTTCAATTGAAAAATAAGTGCTATTATTTGGTTGATTTGTTTTAGTGACACCTATTGTGAGACACCCTGTATTGACTTCTGACCGGTGGGCCGACCACCAGGTGGCAGGCTAATCGCATGAAAAATCGAGACATGTAGTCGCTTTTTTTTAATGCATGCGTTGAACAGCACGGAACAATCGTGTTGCAATTTAAACGTTGCTTTCCAGGTCCAGATAACTTACCAAACCAGATATGTTTGAACTTCGAATACGAAAAACCTCGACAGTTTCATGATCTTGAGAATGTTTGCCTTCCGGTTGCTCCTGCTCAAGAAGCTCTTTGAAGTCTTTCTTGACGTGGGTTTCGTGGTAAAATGCCATGCAGCTTACGGTAGGATGTTTTGCCGTCTTGTTTTGTTTCAAAAGTCACCAGTCCGGTTCGTCGTGTTGCCTGGCTGTCGGCAAACCTTCTCGAATACTTTTATTACGTTATGGACAGTTGATTGGCCACGGCGGGGCAGTCGGCGAGGCAGTAGTTCGGATTTTAGTGATGCGCGAGAAAAATTTGTCTGGACGCCATTTTGATAACTGAAGAGCAACTCTAGGGTTTTTTTTTTCATTAGGGCGAATCTAACATTGAGAGACTCTATTTGATTACTTTCTCTTTCAGTCATATTCCAATAACCTTTACGTTTTTCATTCTACTATTTGTAGAGTATGCTAGCCAGCACTGTTGTGTTTCGATCTGTTCTAAAGAATCCCTCGGAATTTTTATAATGGCACTTTAATGAATGAAAGAGAGTGAGCCCGGAATCTCTCAATGTTAGATGCGCCCTAATAAAAAAAAAACCCCGAGAATTGTCAAAATCAAAGCAGACGCATCATTCTGTACGCACACACCTACAACATTAGGGATGTAAAGGTTATTTTTTTAAATTCAAAATAATGCGTCACGTTTAAGTCGACCAAATTTTGATCGCAAAACCTTTTAGGAAATGAAAAAATAACAGATGTATAGTTAAGTTGACTCACTATAAACTCTTTTTCAACGGGGTACGTCGTTCACTTCTGGTGCATCCATTTGTCATTAATTTTACTTTTCTACTTTGCAAATTAACGTAACATCGACATCGAGTGGAACATACGAGAGGTGAGAGAGGAAACACGCGAAACCATCCCAAAAGCGACAAGCAATGTGTTTCTTTTGAGTTATTTTTGCGATCTCATCACGCTCTCTCGTGGGAAGTTTCCTTTCACTGCACCGTTTGCCGGAAACCTCGGTTCCGGTTTACGAGTGAAGAAGGATGTGTACCGTTGCCACCGGTGTCCTATGTGTTTAACTGAATGGTAGGAGAAGTTAGAAATTTAATTCATCAGATGATGTAGTTGGGAAAAGTTAAAACGAAACTCACGCATATTTTGTTTATCAGTCGTTGTTTGCCATTGTGGGTACACTTTTCAAGCGATTAATATCCTGTGCCGGATGAGCATTTTCGTTCGAAGAGAAACAACTTTAACCAACATTTAGCTCTCTGCCGACCGTGGAAGTATTGTTTGAGTATGACTGAATGTAGGAGAATACTTTAACTGTTTACATATGCGTAATGAATCTTTCACACACACAAATGCTATGTAAATTTCCAATCGAACCCACATCAAAAGCAACGGAACGTAGAAAAGTGTAATCAATTTGCATTCCGAAATTATGCATTTCCGGTTTCGGCGCGAAGAAGTTCCAGTGGTTATGGACAGAATGCAACGGAATACATCAAACAAACAACTCCACTACATTGAACATGCTCGCCAAAGTGGATCCTATCGATCCGAGAAGCGAGAATTCACGGTACCTTGTTTGCCGGTCGTAAATCTTACTTTCCTTGAACACTCCTTCCATTCTTATCGTTCAGGAGGGGAGGGAATGCCGTGCATATCAAAATATCATCCCACTCTTGTTCAAACGAGCGAAAACTGTTCGGGGAGTGTTGTAGCATCTTCCAATTGCTTGAAACTTCAGATATTCAGTGAACAGTGTAATTGGTTTAGTCGCATCTAATTAGATTCACGTGATTCCCGGGCGATGCGTAAGGATTTATTGAAAAATCCCCCATGGTGTAAATTGGCCGTATTGCTTGGTGTAACTGTGAAAGCTCAAGATCTGTTGATTTGTTGAAAATAATAAGATAATCGTAACGAATAAGATGTCTCATTTTGGTTTAATTGGTTTGAGTTTTTGTCATACACTAAGGAAATTTATTGAATAGAACTTTCTCTCGAAGGAAAAGCATTTTTTGTGATCACAGCGGTATACCGGCGTAGGTAGACGTCTAAACTGTTTGTACAATGACAACAAAAGTGGATGGGTGAGAAATGTATTTTTGATGGCACCCTGCCGGTTTTACGTCATTGCAAGGCAGCATTAAAGTGAAATATTGATGGACATTCGCCTACATAATGAGCTAGGGTGGAGTACTACTTCGGCATTCAACCCCTTTCCAAGTCATTACTCAGCCATGTTCAAAGTAAAAAACTTGATTTTCTGTACACAATTAGTGTATGTGTGACACTAGGAAATAAATATGTCCAAAAAATCAAGTCGTTAGGGCTAAGTAATAAGGGTGATTGAAAGAAATGGGCTCGCTGCCGAAGTAGCGGTCTACCCTATATGAAGTGTCAATCAAATTGGATTAATGTCCTGACGTTGACGAAGATAAAATTTATTCATACATATTTTTAATGGCTGAAGAGTCTTATCAGTTTAAGGAAATGTCACGAAATTGTAGAAACACAAATATTAAATAGTGGTTTATTGATTATGTACATTATCTAAAAATAATAATTTTCAGTGACTTCTAAGCAACACATCAGGCTCAATGTATCGAGTCAGCTCCACTTCTCCACCCAAGTCCTTATTGTTCCACCAAATATTTAAGCTCATTTGGTTGCAAACTCACGCTACAACAGAGAAGTATTGCCTTTCCCGGTTATGACTATTGTCGACAAGCGATTTACAAATTTCTGATTCTATAGGGTAGGGAACGGCTTAAGCACCCCAAGACCCTATTCCAAGCACAGGGTAAACGCTAACCTACAACGCTCATGTAGTGTAGCGCAATACTGCAAAAAATGAGCGCTGTAGATTAACGTTAATCCCGTGCTTGGAATAGGGTCTTGGGGTTCTTAAACCGTTCCCAACCCTACGTTGCCTATAACAGAAATTGTTTTTCACGAGCATTTCGGATGGAATGATTGCCGAATAAAAAAGATGGAATGATTGCCGAAAATAATTACACTCACTTGAGAAATTTGACGCATTAGAAAAAAACACAAGGAGTTTTGGATAGTTCCATCGATTGTAATAGATAGACGATTACGGAGCAAATATAAACCAATAAAAGCGTCAGATACATATGTTAACGAAGCTACGAAAAAACTCACTCAGAAACAAAAGCGTTCCCGAAAATGAAAACGGACCGTGAACAAGCTCACTAGTTCAGGATTTTTACTTTTAAACGTGGTTTAGTTCATGATTACGTGATTCAGTTCACGGGGTAATTTTCCTTTTTTTTTTGACTGCAGTTCACAGATTTGGTTACGGATTTTCGTGCATAAAAGAGTGAACTTTGCTAAGCTTGCCTAGTATAGGTTAAATCGCAGCTTATAGGAAGATAAATGTCCCCGGTTCATTCCCGAGTTTCGGCACCACAACGTTGGGTTACCGGACCATAACCAACACCGATTCGGGTGTAATTAATTTGCACTGCCAGTGGTGAAGTGGAAAATACTGGGCGTCTCCATAAGCGGACTGTATTTAATTTATTCCAGATTCTTTTGGTAGTTTCATCTAATAATTACCACACACATCACACATCCGTCCATCTATCACACAGCACACATATTTCGTCCAACATACACTTTATTTACAATGTTTACATTACTACAAACTATTTTACTATACAAACACTCAACACAGAACATTCTTTTTCATTACGGCTCTGCTCTGCCCACCAGATCGTTCACTATCCAACAATCAGATGATCCGTGCTGTGACGTCATCGATAACGATCTCCCGTGAACGCTATTGCTATCGGTCGAAGAGGTACAACAAATAGCGTCTCGATTCGATGGAACGATCGTTACAGAGAAAATCCTCCCGTCTAGCTACTCCCCCTGTTGCTCTTATCCGCCTACATCATTGGCCTCAACAGCATTCTTACTGTTAGTTTAAATCGGTCCTCAAACTCAATGTTTTAACGTATTTTTTTTTATTTCTCTGAAATAAACCATTAACACTTGTGAGTGGCGTCCACATCATCCTTACTGTTGGTTTGGACCAGTTCTCACACTCAATATTTGAATATATTCTTGTATTCCATTGATATAGACCTCTCACACCTTCAATACTACTCAAATAGAAGTATTGAAAATTGAGCGAAAGCGCATGGGTAAAGTAGTACTCGAACCAAGGACGTTACTATTGCCTAACATCCCACTGCGGGGTAGGTCAAGGCACGGACGAATCCGCTACCTCAACGGGCTCAATTTTCAATACTTCTATTCTATTTCCAACCTACCGTACACTTACGGAACTTTCAACACTTTCTCTTCATATCTTTCATTCTAGCAAATATTACTGTCTACTCTTGGTGCTTCATTTTGATGAGCGAACATCTTTTTCTACATCATAATCGTTACTCCACGCAAGTAAAATACAAAACATAACGATAAGAGTATCATCTGTTAGGTCTCTGTTTACCCTAGCAAAGGAAAATAACAAGCTGATATCATATAAGTAACAAGTTCTGTTATCCCAGTTATTGTTTTGTTTTCCGCTGTTATCACATAACAAATTTAGTTATCACTTTTGGCAAATTTTGTTATCATATGTTATCATTTTGAACACACTATTTATTATGAACGTTATTAGTTGAATTGTAAAACTATGAATATTTCCAGCATATTTGAACAAGAAATTTTGCTTTTAATCAAAATATTTTTTTCAGTTATCAGCATGAGAATTTGATTTCAAATTGATAACAGAATTTGATACTATTTCAATAAATGTGCTTACAAAAATAGGATTTGTCATCAAGTTGTTCGCAGTGATAACAAAATAAGTTATTATTATGATATTCAACGAGTATTTTTTTGTTATCATTTTGTTATTTTGACTGTTTATTCAGCCTGAATGAAAACATATTCAGTGATCAAAAAATGATAACCTGGTAATAGAACTTGTTATCAATTTGGTATAATCCTTTGCTCGGGTAATTACAGCTGATTTGGAAATAACGGAGTAGCAGCTACGGGCGGTAAACCATACTATGCTTTGGTATAATGTTTGAAGAAATTCTACCTGAAACAACTTTACGGATGACCACTATTCGGTTGAACATAAGTTCAATCAAATATCAATTTATTTACAAGCAATAAACTTTCTGATATTATTGATCCACAGCTTACAGGACATGGTTGGTAAATGACTGTAAAATCCGAATGATTCCGTACATCCAGTAACTCTTGGCCAGTAGATCCCATTCCAACCACCCCGTAGTGCTGGTAGGGTTATGAGAAACTATAGGAAAGGTCGGGTTACCAACCCCGATGGGACCTTGGTCATATGCTGACAGAGAAGAGGGGTTGCTCTCTTGTAAGGGTGAAATCTATGTGAGCGTCTGCTTTCCATGTCAGGAGTGGCTCAAAACAGCGTCTATTCTCCATGTTAGGCCCGGCTGATCATTGTTCACGTGCTAGCGTGGGACTTTAAACTACCCGGAATATTTCATGATACAGATCACTTAGAGTGTTATTCAACATCCGGGCAATCCGTTCAGTTGCTGGAGACTGGCGAAGCTGAGCTGCAGTAGGATGCGGATCATGAACGGCCTCCAGATATGGAGGTTAGATGCGAATTAAATAAGCATTTCCTGACAGGATTTCGGGTGTTTAAAAGTTTCTAGACTCTGTTGAGTTTCTTTCAAAATCCCACAAATATCCGAGCCCTGTCAAAGCGAGTCACCCCGCTATAAGGATAAACGTCTAGGCCTTCGCCAAGCTGCTCGTCTGTTCTCCATGTCAGTGCCGGCTCAAAACGGCGTCTGTTCTCCATGTTAGGGGCGGCTGATCATCGTCCTCGTGCCAGCGTGGGACTCTAAACAGAGCTGTGCACAATGGTCCTCCGACGAAACAGAGAGTTGGTACAGGACTCACAAGCCACCTGTAATAAAATAATAGTAATGGATGCACACGATGTTTATCTGTTGGCTGAAGGAACCGAACGTGATAGAGCTCGCATAGACAGAACTGTGACAATCGACGCTGATGAGTTCGAGGTGGTGGATTAGTTTGCGTACCTCGGATCATTAGTTACGTCGGATAACAATTGCAGCAGAGAAATTCGTGCCTACTATGGACTTCACAAGATCTTGAGGTCTAGTTAACTTCACACCCATACAAATGTACCATGTACAAAATACTGATAAGACCTGTAGTTCTCTACGAGCATGAGACGTGGACAATGCTCGAAGAGGGCCTGCCAGCACTTGGAGTTTTCAAACGACTCATGATTAGGACAATCTTTGGTGGTTTATGTGAAAACGGTGTATGGAGGAGAAGGATGAACTACGAGCTGGCGCAGTTCTATGGCGAACACAGTACCCAGAAAGTCACCAAAGCTGGAAAGTTGAAATGGGCGGGACATGTTGTAAGAATGTGGGACAACAACCCCGCAAAAATGGCGTTTGTCTCGAATCCGACCGGTACAAGACTCAGAGTAGCGCAGCAAGCTAGGTAATTAAACCAAGTGGAGCAAGACCTTGGAAGTATGGGACATTCGAGGAACTGGAGACAAACAGCCCTCAACCGTGTTTTATGGAGAAATATCGTGACGCAGGTGCGGTCCTAATAGGACTTTGTACCAGCATAAGTAAGTAAGAATGTTACTGTCTTCGTTAATTTACCAATTTATTGATCATTCACAACTTACTGAAACTTCTCCATGAAGGGGTGACTCATAATGTTCAAAGCAGACAAATTTCGTCCAATAGCAGAACATTGGTGAGACCATACCAATTTCAGAAAACATGTTTCGTTCGACAATTACTTCTTTAATTTTGTTTTTGTTTTTTCTCTCTGATCTTTAATAAAATACGATCGAATGTCAGTTTCCACAGTCCCGAGTTTTATTAGCTGATGAAATGACTTGTTTCGCCTTTGTAGTCATGTCTACTACTACATCCGACTGTGTAACATAGATTTTTATCAACACCATAGTGGAATTAATTCGACCAAACAATAATTCATTATTTCACAAAATTAAGTGGCCAGATGTAGATCAAGCTAGTAGTTATAAGTGGAACACCGTGATTCTAGATTAGATCTGGACAAAATGGCAGCTGATAACTTGAACATGAGTACAGTGACATCCTAATCTCGTAAAGTCTCAACCGTGCATCGTAAAGATAACACATAAATAAAGCATCTGCCCATTGATAGCTGTGAACACAAGACGACGTCAAATCATTGTTGCATGCTAGATTTGTTCCACACTCGGTACTCTTCTAGAATTCCCTGGAATTACTAACGGAAGCGTAGCGTGTTTGAAGCATTTTCTTTCAAATCTACAGATACGGTACATTCACGCGAAATGTTCCAATGTAGAATATAATCAACGGAAGTAATGACTAAGAAATGTTCGCTCCGTAAGTAATAACAGTGCTCGCGTTATTATAATTATTCCATTTTCCTCGTTTTTTAAGGAAGGTATTCTGTACATATGCAGATTGGAGCTCGACCCCAAGCTGCGATGTCATGCTATGTCAGCATCAGGATCTGCAACGGTGACATGAGGGATAAGAGAGGATTGAAATAAATATCATAAGACATGCGGGCATTTCCCTTTTATTTGCCACCAACAGCGTGCGAATTTAGAGAGCACAAAGTCGAAACACCGGGAAAAGCTACCGCCATCATCCGTAGCGCAGGCGACGCAAGGCGAGAATGAAAGTGTCATTATTTGCCAAGCTCCGACTCCAGAGAGTAAAATAAAATTTATTACTTTACGACGAGGCGATCCTTGTTGGGATTTATTTTTCTGCTGTTGGCAGAAAGTTGGGCTGGACAGTTTGATTGGACTTTGATTGGTATGCAAATTGAAAAAAAAGAAGAGAAAAAAAGCTAGAGGGACATTGGTTTGCTTGAATAACTTCGTCGCGTGGGAGCCATCGATGGTTGATCAACATTGTTAGAAATGAATTGTTGAATTGAATGAAGGTTAAGGTTTCCGAGCCGAGTAGTTCTTACGTATTTACGCCGTGGTTCTAATTATAGTAGCAAGCTTCACGCGATACGTGAGTCGAACATGGTGGCAACAAATTAATACAGTAATAGTTTGGTGGTTAGTGAACTCGAGGGTGAAGTATTTTCGAATTAAGGTGAGCAAACTAACAAAGGAACCTTTGGATAGGTCAGCGAATGAGAGAAGTCACAATTAATCATTTTTATTTCCATTTAATTCAATATTTAGCAGAAAATGTTCTCATGTAATATAAGAAGATTAACTGTCAATAATTTAATGGTTTCACGCTGGCACTTTATTTGTAAACGTTATTTTTACCATGCATCAACCAATAAGTACTCATTTCTGCGTATCAACTCACGAATCAAAACGCAACCCGGTCGTTTACTTTAATTTCCAATAATTCGCCTAAGAGTTGTTTATAGACATGAACCAACCGGACGGATTAAATTTGAAAAAAAAATATCTTTAACTAATAAACGAGCAGATAGAAAAACTCAAGAATTCGGTGACGAAAACGAAGTATTTGTGAATAGAAATAAGTTTCGTTATTGTTTTTTATATTCGGTATGGTCTCACCAAGTTATATGTACTGTTCTATTTTATTTGTCTTAATAAAGAAATGGGTTCCCATTGAAAATTTTGAGTCAAACATGTATTTTACTGGGAACAGCAACCACAAACAGGAACACGAAACAATGAAGTAGAATTTGAGAACAAATAGGGTAGGTAACGACTTAAGCACCCCGAGACCCTATTCCAAGCACGGGGTTAACGTTAACCTACAACGCTCATTTTTTGCAGTATGGTGCTTCATCTAGTGAAGCACCATACTGCAAAAAATGAGCGTTGTAGGTTAACGTTAACCCCGTGCTTGGAATAGGGTCTCGGGGTGCCTAAGTCGTTACCTACCCTGAATAAATATATAAAATAAATAAATAAATAAATTATCCGCAATCGATCTACTTCCAATGAACATAGCATGAAGTTTTTTTTATACAGAATACCTAAGTATAGTACATGGGACTCTGTATGCCACAATCTTATTGTATCTTTATATGAAATGCGTGTGTGCGTGTGTTTAAGGTGTGATATCTTCGATTTTGACAAAAATATACAAGTTCTGGTAACACATCTTCAGAGAACGATTCTGCAGATAGAATTTAATTTATAAGCGCTGGGAAAATGGAACTCTGCTACTATAACCAAACGAATAGGAGATGCCTTAACAAAACTTTAAAATAAAACTGACCTTCATGGACTATGATATGGTTACATGTAGAAGTGAATAATATTATGTTACATATGCCTACGCAGTATTAGTTGAAGTTAAATGATTTAAAACGTTTCAACTAAATTTCAAAATAACTGACTATAAGTTGACTATATCTCTGTAGTCAGTATCTGTGATGGGTGCCGATTAAGGACCCAATAAGGACCGACTTTAACCAACAATAAGGATGCTTTTGGGGCCAATCACAGAGTGTGGCAATACTTTTGAAGGCAGATTTGGACCGATTTAAATCAACACAAAACAAGTTGTTGAGGCTACTCATAAAGCCTAATGGTAGTTTTTTTTATCAGAAAGCCAAGTAGGTTAGAAAGCTTGAGTAGGTAACTTAATATCAACAAGAAGGATCATTCCCAAAGTGTGTGGGTGGTGCTTTTGAAGATATTGGAGTAAGATATTGCTGGAGACATATTGGACCGTTTTATAACAGCAGTAAGGGATAAGCGATTACTTTGCTTGATAGGACAAACTGCCTTGATGTTGTTTATACATATTTTTTGAAAAAGATACTTATTAAAGTTATTTGTTTATCTGATGATATGATAGTAAATTTAATTTTCGTTTATTTTTCGTCGGCCTATTTCCTCACAACGTGGTGACAACCATCGACACCAGGAAGATGACTCCACCACCTGGACCCTACATATCGCACTCATCAATACATGAGCTGGAACCAACGGCTTTGCTTCCCATCCGAAGGAAAAAGTGATCAGATTTTTTGCCTCAGAAAAGTAGCAACCACGCTTACCACTACACCACCGGCACCGACCACGATATGCTAGTAGATACGAATTGAAAGTGGATATCGTTCTCAGCTCAAATGTGTCGAAAATCTATATGGGACTGATATGCGGTTACAGGCAGTATAGTATATTATGCATATTATCAAAAACAAAACATTTTTCGCACAGTTAGGATCATAAAATGCTCTAATGAATATCGGCCGAAGTAGGTTGTGCTACTGAAAAAGTTTGACGTACATTAATTCGGAGTGATTTCATAATGAAAAAGATTAAAGTTTGTTAGAAAATTTCAAAGATTTTCGCAAAAAAATGAAGATTGGCAATTTAAACTCGAGGCTGCGTGTCATCATTGGAGATGGAGTTCCGGCAATCAATCAAGAAAATGAGCGGCAGAAGGATTTTTGTGGTCAGTCCGAGGGCATTACTCTGGAAAGTCTAATTCAGTTTTGTATTTTAACAGCTCGATTTAACAACGATGTTCAGGATGTTTTTAAAATCTGGGTGAGTCCTTTCCTTTTTATCTGTCTTTGTTTCATTTTCATTTCGTTTACGAGTTTTGTGTGTTGTCTTCGCTAACTGTACGTTATTGGTAATGGTTGTACTAAGGATGGATGAATGGGTTATGAGTTCAGCCCAATAGAAGTCATCTTGTGTAGCATCATACTGCATGGTCATTGTTCCAATTACATTTTTCTTGTAATTTTGAATAGAAGTTAAACGTATTATCATTGTGTCTTATTCGTTATGGTTATTCAATTGATCACCAAAAATTTGCAATTTAAGGTTTCACAACTATAGCCATTCCCCATTGGAACCATCGATCCCAGATCAGTTGTTCTAACTTGCCGTTGATTGAACAGATGAAGCTTGGCATGCAGATAAAAAAAAACTTATCTTATGTTCGGACCTACCAGTAATTACCATTATTTGTTTCCTTAAGATGTATATACTTTTGAGCAGCAAATACATCCTGAAAAATCATCACTATTAGTCTTATTCAGCTTCCATGCATTATTAAAACAAAATCTTGCCTTCTTAATGAAAAGCCACCATCACACTTTAAGTCCCCAACTGTGTGTTTATTATTGCTTATTGTGGTTTAAATCAAACCAAATAGCCCTTAAGTCGTTTTTTTTTGATAACCTTGTCTTTTCAATCAAAAACCAACATACCAATTTGTAAGAGGCATCAACAACACATCCTTATTGTTGGTGAAAATTGGTCAAACTCGACTCTAAGGCGTTATTGAAAATACCTTGTCTTCTTAATGAAAAACCACCATTACACTTTGTTAGTGGCCTCAACAGCATCCTTATTACTGGTATAATAACATTCAAGAGCTGTCAAAAACACCCTGCTTTCAAAATGAAAAAGCACAATCACCACTTGTGGGTGGCGCCAATAGCATCTACTCTTGGTCTCAAGTTGAAGCGGCTATCAAATGTGTTGAAAATCTTGTTTCCCCAATAAGGTACATTGGGGAAACAAGACTTTCAACAACGTTTGATAGCCGCTTCAACTTGAGACCAAGAGTAAGGATGCTATTGGTGCCACCCACAAAGGGTGATTGTGCTTTACGTAATCACTATCAGTGAAGAGGAAAAGAAATTGATGAAAGAAAGATTATTAAGAGAATGCAGATGAAGTGAGAATAATGCACATGAAGTAGGTGAAGAAATGGAAGCTGATGAAACAAGCGATAAAGTGGAAAAAGGGAAGTGATTTAGAGGATTCAGTAAAAACGAAGCGGAAAATGAATGAAAGTAAATAGGGCTGAAGGATGTTTTGCGGAAACAGAAGTTAAGCGAGATGACGAAGAAGTAAAAGCAAAAATTAGAAGGTTGGAAAGAAGATAAAAATAAAATACAAAATGTCATTGCTTGAGAAGAATAAGAGAGGCGGAAGAAAAGAAGAGGAAAAATAATCGAAGAAGGGAACCGTAAAAAGCGACGAATAGAGTAGAAAGCACTGGAACGGAAAAAGTGAAGCGGCAGAAGATAAGTGGAAGAAACGAAGAGGAAGAAGATAGGCGAAACAAGACAAACGAAAGAAGAGAAGTGAAAGAAGAGAAGTGAAAGAAGAGAAGTGAAAGAAGAGAAGCGGAAGAAGAGAAATGAAAGAAGAGAGTCGGACAACGATAAACGAAAGATGAGAAGTGAATGGAGAGCAACAGAATAAGTAAACCGCAAGAAAAGAAACGGAATCAGATTAGTAGAGTAAGAGAAACAAAAAATGACAATCGGAAGGCAAGAAGCGGAAGAAGCGATGCAGAACTTTAACTAATGTTTTCCGAAAATTCTCATCGAAAGTTTGAAATGGAAATTGAATTGAGATTGAAATTGGTACTGAATGGTTAAACACGTAGAATGGATTTTAGGTGGAAAATCTTCCAAAATCAAATGTATTAACACGATTTCTATTGGAATACAAATCTCACACGCGCCATCGATTGAAACGGTCAACGATAAATGCAAAACTCATCCCGATACAATGTACAACCGCCGGCAAGCAAGCAACCATCGGTGGAAGTTTAAAAATATTTCGACCGATAACAAAATAGAATCAACGTTCCGTACAAATGCTTTCTGCTTGAGAAAGGCATCAACACCTTTTTAAAAATAATCTCGCAATAGAAACGAATCATAGCTCTAAAAATAGGAAAGCTTCACATACAACATGATAGTTGTTTTGAATGCACACCACATGTGCAATATATTCTCTAATCGAGCGGCCTAGTTTATCGAGTTCAGACTGGAACTAGCTGCTTTCACTCTCGCACTGCCATTGTTTATTATGGGCTTCAATTAAATTTATCTCAATTTGCAACTGCACTTTTGGAATGCATTCTTGCGCTCACGAGCTGTTATCGATCCTTTCTGCTTGGTTCGGCGAAGGCATTTCTGGAACTTGTACCGCAACGGTTCCACACAAGAGTAAGTTGGTGTAACGTACCGTTTGATTCAATTTTCCCAAAGTTCATTGCACGCGTCACGCCATATGTATGTATTACTGTTGACAACTTGAGAACGGTGTAGGGATGGCATTCCACAAGATTGAAAGCTTTTTTGAGTACTTCCAAGAAGGAATCAAAACGAAGTAATAAGGTAGGCGATGCGAGTGCTGTGCGTAGATAGTAGCTATTGATATCGATGCGAATGAATGGAAATTTTATTCGGCAATGAGTTTGCACTTAGGATGAAAGAGAGCACCAACTGTGCGGGCTGACGAAATCTCTCAACAGGAATTTGAAACCCTATATCAAGGGGTATTTCGTGATGGTACGACACCTTCTCCTTCCATCATTGTCGATTTTCACTCTTCGGCTTACTGGGGAGTTTTAACGCGCTCGGTTCCTCAAAGCACCAGATGTTTAGAGGTGTTGTTTGTAAATAGAATTAACGCCTTACAGAACCTGGTGGCTCTTTTGGATTTACTGTCATTAATATTCAGTTCGTTATCAAATGCTACAGTGATAGTCATACGTTTATCGTAATCTTATTTATAGAAATCATTTTAAATATGAATATTATTTCATTTTTATTCATCACAATTTTTAGATAACCAAAAATGTATTCAACTACACAGAAAAAAAAAGCGTTTCCGAAAATGAAAACCGACCGTGAACTATAGACTGTTCTCATAATTATTAATACACTAATGATTAACCGTCAATTTAAAACGCGTGCAGCATTCAACCAACATTTGGCTACATCCTGTTTTTTTACAACCCAATTAAACTGATGTTGTCATTTTTTTCAATTTTTCGCAAATGCGTGGGCCGAACAAAGAAAACTGGCGGTGCACAAACTTTGCACCGTCAGTGGCCTTTCGACCAGAAAACTGGCTAAGGAAGAAGGTGTGAGCGTCGAAGCAGTGCAAACCGCATTACGAAAGTATCAATAACAGTGCTCTTTCGTATATTCCCCGAGATGGGGTAGAAGGTCCGGTCCCGCTGGCCATACAATTGACGGAAAGGCAAGGGACTATTACAAGCGTCATCCCTCAGCATCAGTCAGAGATGTGGCGACAAAATCTAAGTACTTCGGCGACTAATGTTATGCCTGCCAAGGAGAGAATGGATCTGCAGACTCGTCGGACGCAGAAGCAGCCAAAACGAAGCACCAAGCAGGCTAAACCTGTGAAACCAAGGACTCGAAAGCTGGACGACAAACTACTGACCAAAACTCTGCCAGAACCACAGTTTTATAACTCACCGAAAGAAAATGATGTTCCTGAATCAGTGAAAACTACACCGAAAAATTCTGCAAGAAGGTAATGGTGTGGCAGGCCGTATGCGGATGTGGAAAAATATCTCATCCATTCATTACGACAGACACAAAGAATGGTCAAATCTACGCGAAGGAGTGTCCGCAAAAAAGGTTGCTATCCTTGATCAAACAGCATAACAAGCCTACAATCTTTTGGCCTGATCTTGCTTCCTGCTATTACTCTAAATATGCACTAGAGTGGTACAAAAGGAACAATGTCGTATTTGTACCGAAGGAGATGAATCCACCAAACTGCCCAGAGATTCGCCCTATCGAAACTTTCTGGGCTTTGACGAAGACGAAGCTGAGAAAACACATGAAACCAGCGGATAGTGATGAAAAATTTAAGAAATATTGGCCAATTGTAAGAGAAAGCACTGTGCAGAATGAGTAGTGTTAAGTGAAAAGTTAGATAACTTGCCTACCCTACGAAAAATCAAGCAAATTGAAATGAAGATAGAAAGAAAACATTGATTGGGAAACTAGGAGAATTTAAAATTTAACACTTCATTTGATCACTTTTTAAAAAAATAAAAAATTAAACCTTGAAACACTTTTTTAAATTTTCGCTAGTAATCGCGAGTGAAAAAAGTGTTTCAAGGTTTAATTTTTTATTTTTTTAAAAAGTGATCACATGAAGTGTTAAATTTTAAATTCTCCTAGTTTCCCAATCACAATCGTTCTACTAATACGCTCAAAAAAGTTTTTTTTTTTAAATAGTGTTTAAAAAAGTGAAAGTGAAAAAAGAAAACATTGGTAAACAAGGTGTATTTATAGTTTTCGGAACAATCTATAGTTCAGGTTTTCGGGATTTTTCCCTTTAAACGTTATTGAGTTCATGATTACGTGATTCAGTTCACGGTTTAATTTTGCTTGTTCTCGAATTCATGACTGCAGATCACGGATTTTTTTCCGTGTATAATTTGATATTGTTGAACTTGTAATTGTAATTAAAGTCTGTTGTCTTCACGTGTTATTGATGTTGGCCTGGGGTTTTGCCGCCTGAATCCCCTTCTTCATCCCGCGTTTTCTTACCATCCTTAGTATCATCTTTGTTACCAAAAGTAGAATGATGACTGTCTGATGTGAATGAGGTCTGGTGTTGGTTTTGCTCGGTATGAGAGTCCTGAGTTTGTATAACTGTGACAAGTTGAATTCCATGCGAGGGGGTGACGAAACATACGTTAAGCCATACTTCAAACAGCTTTATATGCAGGATTTTTACCCGAATATCGGAAGGAGAAAAGAGGTTTACACTTTCAAGCATATGAAACTGTCAAAGTTCGCTAATGAATATCAAGTTTGACAAGCTATCTGTACCTGTATCTTGAAGGCGATATTGTTATTGCAACCGGGACCGTCAACTAGGAAATTTACGTGAATGCGTGTCTGGCAAAATGTCTGCTGGCTTGCATGAAGCAACATTATGGTTCCGTGCTGTTTTAACTAGCTAGGTTTGGTATCCCATAATTATCAGATTTTTTTTCTCATTGTGTATATTAACCTATAGTTAGAATGGTTCAGGTTAGCGTTGAAAAGCCAAAGTAGAACATGTTTACCTGTCGTCAAAGATGAAGAATCACGACTAACTTATGGAACGACATATTTGGAAAATATAATCTATAGAGTGCTTCAAAGTATCGATTCAGCTTCACCACCATCTATCGATTTCCTGAAACTTAATATTTGAGCTTAATAGTTTGCGACCTTGAGGTCTGGTTACTCCACGCTCCTACAAAATCTAACATGGATAAAACGGTAGTTCTCTACGAGCATGAGACGTGGACAATGCTCAAATAGGACCTGCAACTACTTGGAGTTTTGATAGATAGATTGATTTATCTTTATTTAGGAGCCCTTCAGCAACAGCTTCGGCTTAGGACCATCTTTGACGGTGTATTTGAAAACGGCGTCTGAAGGAGAAGGATGAACCACGCGAAGCTCTATGGCGAACACAGTATCCAGAAAGTCACCAAAGCTGGATGGACGGGAATGGACGGGACATGTTGTAAGAATGTCGGACAACCCCGCAAAAATGGTGTTTGCCTCGAATCTGACCGATACAAGAGGAGCGCAGCGAGCTAGGTGGTGGAGCAAGACCTTGGAAGTGTGGAACATTCGAGGAACTGGAGACCTGCAGCCCTCAATCGAATTTTATGGAGAAATATCGTGATGCAGGTGCGGTCCTAATAGGACGTTGGACAAGCATAATCTAAAATAAAAGAGGTTGCGAAATCGCACGGTACCGGCCCTTTGAAGTTTCTATTGAAATTAAACTATGGGAATACCCAACGTTTTGTTTCAATCCTACTTGCTATTCGGTTCACTAGCGATTTCCTAAGCTTCTACTTAGCCAAAAGGTCGAAACATATGAGCCATTAACGAACTTTAATCAAGAACCACCTTACGGACACATTCAATTTTTGCCCATTCCAGCAAGTCACAATCCATGACGAAAAATGAAACAAAATCATGAGTAGTTGCAATACAATCTTGATTCTTATTTTATTTTATTTTGAGTGTACTCAACAGGCAACATTAGTTTGGTGCGAAGCATGGAGCCAAAAGCCAAGGCTACTAGGTCATATAGCATGCACGCAGTGTTGCCTGGAAAGCTGTGGATTATGAATATAAGAAATATAACAATTAATAATTAATCAACTTGATGTTCAATCGACGGTTTTTTGGTTAAAGTTGCTGAAGAAAGATTTCTTAGATAGGTTTACACATAGTAATTTCAATAGGAACTCTATAGGGCCAGTGCAGCTCGATTTCGAAATCAATTGATCTCAATTTTTAGGAGCAGTGTCAGGACCTAATTTGGAATCTATTGACTGAGGTGGAGCTGAAGCGATAATTTGAACCACTTTGATACATTATCGAAATTGTTTTAAAATGTTTCCAAAATGGTTGTAGTTAGAAGTTGCTGTTCTTAGGCACAGGCAAAACAACATGAAAAAATAATAATTCTATAACAAAAATGCACTTGTTGAAACAAAAACACTAATTTATGAACATCTTAAAATAGTTGAAAAATTAATTAGGTCGAATTAGGTCGATAAGTTGTTCCGTTCTGGAGTTATCGCCGAAAACAAACCGTGTAAAAAGACCTTAGTGTATTACTTTTGAATTTAAGAGAAATTTATGTTATTTGTTTCTTAAAGTTTAAGTTTTATTGATTATCTATAACTGTTTAAAGGTCAACATTTCATTACAACCAGCGGTTTTTGAACAATGATTTTTTGTAAAACGTATATCTTACTCGCATATTTGCTCTGAATTTTCATTATTTCGGATCTGCTTTTGTATTCAAATATTCAAACGACGGTTTCTTCAAACTGTTAACACTTTCACGGAATCTAACAACACTGTCTTGTAAGGGAAAGATTATACTTTCTGCGTAAGAATGCCAATAACTTCGAGAAACCGATGTTTGAATCTTTGTTTACCAAGGCAGGATCGAACTATTGCCCCTTTTCAAATGTTGATATTTTACCCCTGTCCGGATTTCTAGACCGATGAAAAAAACATGTTTCATCATACTGAAGAAATGTACACAGTTTCATTTAAATCAAAGATCATTGCATACCTCAACTTTAAGTTTTTCCGCGACATACGTCCTACAACCACTTTCTCAATGGTACTCCTTGTGGTAGAAATTGTGCTTGCAGGTTAAGTAGGTGGATGAAGTCTGAAATCTTTGTTCAAATCCTGGCACACATCCAGAAATTACACCTCAGCTTCGCAGTCGACGCCTGTACTTCTATTGCTAGACAACCATCTTTAGTGTTTACCCAGGTAACCAATAAGCAGTTCCAAAGCGTCTTTACGGCAGCCCACCAAGCAGTTAAGTCACTTTAAATGCAACATAAATGCCGCTTTTGGTCCAATATACGGCTGCTCTACTGCAATGCTAAAAGCATTTAAATAGCATTTGAAATCCAACTTTACAACAGACAGCATTCAGGATACTGATATAGTACTAATGTAATGCTTGTAGCATCGGAAATGCAGATTTTGAGTTGATTTACTGCATATACTAGTGCTTATTGGTTACCTTGGCAGTTCAATCAAGGGGCTGTTAACACTCAATTTTCGAATTGGATGTTAACGGGGGAAGTATCCGAAGCCGTTTTGAAAAATCAATTGTCTTAATCCATAGGCTTTAAACAATTTATTGTAAAATTTCCAAGGCCGATTTCATAAATTGATATGCCACTTGGAAGTGGTCGGCGCTTGTCACTTGAGAGTGTTGACCGTAAATGGCATTTTCTCGACACCATGTTTTTCAAATTGGCGTAAGTGATTATGAAAAAAGTAGTAAACCGATTTTTTTCATCCATGGATACAGCTTGCTCCACAAGTCTACTCTACGCTATTCGGTCCATGGTTGCTGATCTCTAGTTTGTTGGACAACCCTGCTCAAGTGGACCTGCCACCTCGAGTGTTGAGCACCTCTACGTCTTGTCCCAGCCGGATTTGAGCTAAACATCATATTGTTAGGGTTGTTTTCCGACATCCTGACGACATGCCTGGCCCATCGAATCCTGCCAGCCTGTGCTCCTCTCTGGATGCTGGAATCACCTTATAGTTACGCTAGCTCGTGGCTCCTTTTTCTCCGCAAAACACCGTCTTCTTAAACACCTCCAGGTATAGTCAGTAATACGCATCGCTCAAACACGCCTAGCACAGTAGGTATATGAATTTTTCGATAACCTTGAATTCATCACCGTCGATCGTGCACTGCTACCAAGACAGCTCCTGTAGCGCTCGGAGCCAAGATGTATTTCGGTTTAGACGCGTTCACCTTTGACCCAATTCGTGCCACTGTTGCAAATGTTCTGCGAACAAAATCTATTTATTTATTGAAAATTGTTCCACCTGATCTATCGAATCATAGAATCTTTGAAATCACTGAATAGTTGATGAGTTGGAACCTGATAACGGGTGTCCACTAAATAATGAGAACGAAAAGAATGGGTCAGGAAAAAAATACCAGTGAAATTTTGTTCAAACTGATTTATTTTATTAAAAGGGTCAACTTAAATCTTCAAACTAAGTTTAGTGAATATTGTCATATGGTCCGTGGTCCGCCGTGCGGCGCAGCTTAGTCGTTATGCTGGAACATGACCGTTGGACGGCAGCCACATCGATTTTTCGGATGCAGCTTTTGATCCTGTTGGTAAGTTGCTTGGTGTTCTTGGCCTTCCAATTATCCTTGTATACCATGGAGCTCAAAAGACCGAAGAAATCCTCGATAGGACGGCACTGTGGCAAATTTGTCGGATTCCGGTCTTTTGGGACATATGGTATATTTTGGCTCTCCAAAAACGTTAGCGTTTTTTTTGCGTAGTGCGATGATGCCTTGTCCGGCCAAAACACGTATTTGCCATCCGAGTGATGTTGTTTAAGAAATGGGATGAGTATTTTCTGCAAACACTCTCTTTGGTACACCTCCTGGTTGATGGCCAAACCGCTTGGTTTGAACCACGGCTTCGAAATACCCTTATCGGATATTACGATGTATAACATAACCTTCGATTCAAATTTGTGCTTGAACTTATACATTACTTTTGGAGGAGTAGTAGATTTGTCCTTAGTGTAGAATCGGTCGTTTCCCGGTATCTGAGACTTCGAAAGAGGAAAGTAGCTTTCGTCGTCCAGAACGAAAGATTTTCCGCCGTAATTCCGAGTCATCCAGCGGCATTGGGATTTCACGGTTTGAATCTGCTCATCTGTGTACTCTGGGGATCTGGTTTTCTTTCTACACACTATTCCTTCTTTCTTTAGCGTCTTGCAGATGAGTGACTTCGAACAATGGAACTTTCGGGCTGCTTCCCGTTGACCTACCGAATCCTTGTTGTTGAACATGCTGCGCAGCGAGCGGAGCGTTTTCTCATTCATTATTTTCGCTGGACGGCCGCAACCTTTCTTCCGGGTTACTCTCATGCATGCCAGGATACGGTATACGGTGGATACCGGAACTTTTTCACGACAAAAATGGTCCACCGTGTATTTTTTTCCACGATCTTCGTTCGCTTGAAAGAATTGTACAACGCGCGCGCGCAGTTCTTCCTGTTTCGACGGCATGCTGAACACGACTGAACATGTTAGAGTGAAATAAGAGTGTATGAAAATTTTCTGGAGAGTGCAACGATTCATTCATCTAAAGCGACATTTCTATGCGGCCGTTTTTGTTCTGATGGAAAAGTATTGAAATCATTCTCATTTTTTAGTGGACACCCGTTAGTCACGACATTTCTGGAGAATTTGTCGCAACGTGAAGATTTAGTCGGTTGTTGATCGGCTGTCCTTAAATCTGACCTGATAGTTTCCAACAAATCTGTTTGCTTACCGCAACAGTTGACTAAAGAGTATTTGAGAAAGGATTGTGTAAGCGGCCTGTGTCAAACAGTCAAAAATGTTGCCCTTCTTATAGATTGGATCCTTCATTTCTCTGGTAGTTGTTCGTTATCTCAATGGTGTACCGTTGTCGGTGGCTGTGCTGAGAGTTCGTGCTTAGTATGGCCAAGCTCTTCAAGCAAAATCTGACAAAGTCCAAGGCCACTCTTGTTCGTTCGTTGGACAGAGATGTGGCCATTTACCGGTCTGTATTCATCGTCATGGCCTACCAGTGTATTTAAGTCCACAATAGAAATGTTGATGTCATGGTTAGGGCAGCGATCGTATTCACGTTACAGCTACTCATGGAAAGTATCCTTGTCGTCTTCAGTGCCTCCAAGATGGAGGGAGTGGATATGTATTATGCTTACGTAAAACGGCCCTTATTCTTCAACACGCACTTTCTGTCACTAACCGGATGCCAATCAAGCACACGATTCTTCATCTTCCCCATCAAGATAAAAGCTGTGCCGAACTCGCACGATTCTCCGCAGCTCGGGTAGATGCGCCAGCAAACATACGGTAAATTGGTTTCTTCCAACAAACATCCTCTGCTGTTTTGGATTATATATTATACAGCATACGGGAGACACAGTTGACACAGTTGAGAGATCTGCAATTCCATGGTTCGACTTTACAATCATTAGTTCGTTTTCGCTGCTTAGTTTCATGCCGATTAATCTGTTCCGAGTTTTCTACTGGAGTATTCGTTGCAATTGTTTATGTTTCGTTCGAAGCAGGCGCCCCTAAAATGGTATACAAGCGCTCGGATAGGCTGTCCAGATGGAGACAGCTGTCTGCAAAAACTGTTGCAAACGTTTATCAGAAGCCTCGGCTCTCCCGGTCTGTTTTGTCCCAATTTGGCCTCTTGTCACTATGCGAAATCCGTCCTGGAATGGTTTAAGGTGCAAGAGATCATAAATGTGCCAAAAACAGCCAATCCACCAAACTGTCCAGAACTTCGTCCAATAGAAAAGTACTGGGCTCTGGCTAAGCGGAAACTCTTCGAAACTAAGAAGAAAGCAAATGGTACTGATCAATTCAAGAGAAAATGGAGAATCGTCACGGCGGGGGTATTTGAGGATACTGTACGGAACCTGATAGCGGGTGTACCACAGAAAGAAACAATCGGTTTTGTTGAATTATGTGTAATTTATTTTGCTGTTATTATTTTGGTGTCCGAAATTAAATGTGGACAGGCTTTGGATGTTTCGCCTATAAGCTGTTGCAAGGAAAAAGTTAACCTCATTTTCCACCAGGAGAGTATAAAAGATAGCAACAACCGTCGCGTTCTCCTTCCTTTTTTCTCAAAAAAACTTAATGAGAATAAAAAAATAAAAATGAAATAAAAATAAAAAAAAAATTGCACACCGAATCTTGGGAATCTGTTCCCATATGTCAATAGTGAATAGCTTAGGTCAAAATTATTATAAAATGAAAAAAAAATTGTTGTAATCTTGTTGCACTTCACGGTTACTATTTTGTTAAGTTTAAACATTAGTAATTTTCATTAATTTATGTTTTTCGCTTTTTGCAAATTTAATTTAAATTGTTACATACCAACTGAGTTATTTACGAGATTTTTGGAAAATGGTCTATAACTTAATTCCGAAAATCTATGCAACATGATTGGTACTAATCCAATTTAATAACTCTTAAAGTCGATGATTTTTAAAGATATATATTTTTTTTTGCCATTGATGCTATAGAGGGTATAAAAGACGATGATCCATGATCGGCAAAAAGGTCTCTTATAGAATTGTTTTATTTATGCTAAAGTTGTTATAAAACTGTTCTAAGTCAGTGAAACAGTGGCTTAATGTCATCCCATCTGGACACAATTTCATCCAGCACTATGCTGCCGTCGTAAGCATATCTGTCCCACCTGAAAAACGGCAAGCTGAGATAAATGCGATTGAAGATTCAGAAGGGCCTTTGGCTGCTATGATAAGTTTTATATTATTTGTCCGACAGGGACAGTTATGCGTACAAATTCATTGATGGGACAAATTGACCTGATATTGTTTTTACCATATTTAGGAACAAACTATATGTTTTTAAATCTTTATATGGAAATAGAGATAAATTTATAAAGTTTCGTGCAAAAAAGTAAAAATCGATGTTTATCAACATGAGACACATATGATTTCGACGGCAGTATGGTAGTTACATAACTGCTACAAATGAAATGAAATGAATTCCTGGTTTGCCTGAATAAATTATAACCACAAATGCCAAATTAGAAATTGTCTTACTAAAACTACTGGTTTATTTGAAAATTTTCTTATTATTTGTGAAATTACTTGGTGTTGTGTCCAGTAAATATTTGTAAAACATTGTTTATTTGTTGATTGCTCGAATCCTTCAGAACCTTGAAACAACAGAAAATAAGCTGTTGTACAAAATGATAGATGAATTTACTTTTAATCTGTACTACAAAAATCAAAATTTTCTTAGATGATCATGAGTAACAGTCTGAGTGACCGTCTAATATATTACAAAGGCAAAAGATCGAAAGACGAAAAAGTGTTTTGATACTAAAACTAAAATTATGTAAACTTAGTTCAGTTCAGTAACTGCTGCAGATGTTCTACAAGGAAGAATCGACTGCGGAAGGATCCTTCAACAAATTAGCATCAACGTCCAACCAAGGCCAATGCGTCACAACTCCATGCTCAGGCTTCCTTTTCGCCGCACCAACTATGGGTTGAATAGCGCTATTCACGGATTGCAGCGAACCTTCAATAGGGTGGCGTCCATTTTCGATTTTCATCTGACGCGGAACGCACTTCGTCGGAGATTTTCTACCGTTTTTAGAACAATTGACGCACGTAGTTAAGAAAGTGTATAGCTTTAATTATTTTATTTTTACTTATATATATATATTTTTTTTTTGACTCCAGTTAAGAGGTTATGTAATCGTTTCCTATTTTAATTTTGTTTTGTTTTTAACATCATTGGGACCTAAACTTGGTCTGTTGATGTCTACTTCAAATAAACAAATAAACAAATAAACAGTTCTCAGTGATACAAACAAAAAATAGCTTTCTATATATGAGGAACTTTTTCCATAAAACATGTGAAAACCATAGCAAATAAATCCACCAATAGAAGGTTCAGCGCATCCTCGCAATTATGTGTACGCTTATCTGGGGAAGACGAACGTCAGTCAAAAGCGCCTCAATTCATTAATTAAACATGGTTTCGAGGAAATAAAAGTATCATTCATTGATCAGATAATGATTGACCTGATTTATCAACGTTTAATTAATTCATTGACGCACTATTCACTGACTGTCTACTTGACCTACATCACCCCAAATGATCACCTTTTTCCAGATGACGTTACCCCCCAAATTCTAATTTAAATGATAAATATGTGACGAAACCTCCAAGTAGTGACGAGAGTCCCTTATGAATTTTCACTTTATTGGGGTTCGGGAGTGCTACGAATGATTTCACGGCTGTCAAGAAATGTGTCGACTTGTCTGGCGGTCGAAAGTGACGTTAATGGGTGCACACGCTAAGATAAGATTACCGAAAATACGGTTTCAATTTTACCGAAAATTAGGTTTTGGTAGCAAAACCTAAAGTATTCGTATAATTTACCAAAACAAAATGTTTGATTTTACTTAGTTCTTCAGTAAAGTGGATTTACAGATTTTATCGTTATATTTTACCTAAATTTGGTTAAAAATGCTCTCATTGAGTTGCTAGCATTTTCGGTAAAAATTACCGTACAAAAATAAGTAATTATTAATGTTTTCCCGGTTTTCCAGCAATTCCGGTAATCCATGTTTACCGATAATTTCAGTATGTGCACTTTTGTACGTTTTTCGGTATTTTATGCCGAATTTTTCGTTTTCTTGTCTTAGCGTGCACGGCTCCTTTGGAAACCCTTATTGGAGCGAAGAGTGCTGAAGATTAATTCGCCGCTCCCAGGGTAATATTCCGACTAATCTTCGCGTGATGACCAATTCTGTGACCAATTTGGATGTATTTTAGAAACGCTGAAAGCAATTTTCATGTTAAAGGCAAATCAAATGCGAAAAAAAAATACTTACTAATGAGGGCACATCAGGTTCCACACATTTACGATTTTGAACTGATAATAATGGCGGGCCCGCACGGCGGTAGTGACGTTTGCCATTCTTACACAATTATTCAGATTCAGCGAAAACATGTACGTATTTAACCAAATATTCGATCCCGCCATTTGACAAATGTCGCTATCTAGTGTTGGGAGTGCGCATTGCACGCTCAAAAAAAACTTTTCAAAGATTTTTTCGTGAAATTTGAAAATTCCCTGATTGTGATAGAAAATCCCTGATAATTCCAGTATTTTTCCAGGTGAGGAGAAATTCCCTGATAATTCCAGGTTTTCCAGGTTTTTACAGGTAGTAGACACCCTGCTGACGTCATAATATGGGGAAAACATACAGCCGAACGTACGTCACAATTTTCAGCGTTCATGTATAATTAGCTGCTAGAACAGATGATGAAATCGATAACAACAAGGACAATTTAAAGGACGTCAACAGCTTCGCTGTCGATGGTCGTTGCAATCGAGTGAAAGTGGCAATTAATAAATCGTTTTCTCGTTACGCTTCTAACATACTAACATACGAAGCAAGGACGAGGTCGATAATTAAAACAGAGCACACAGAGTGAGTGTGAAAAAATAGAGAACAATGTACGACCCTGCTTGCCTTCGGCCGGGAGCGTGTTGTCAGATGAATCGAAAGAGAAAACGGGGAAAACCTTCTTGTGGAAAATCAGACATGGAGTAAACTTGCTTTATTTACCAGTTTTGGTTGCTTCGTTTATCACGAGTAGTTAGGGCTAACGATGGCGCTTCTACGGGAATTTTGTTGTCGTCCTCTGCAACCAACCTGCTGTCAGTAGATAGGAGACCGCAACATACAAGATAAAGCACCGGAAGAAAATTTCTGCTGCTAGGTGTACGTGGAAAGAGGCTGGCTTAGTAATTGGATTTCATGTAGTCTACTGACTTGGATAAGGGCGGCAATGACCTAGCGAAGCAGTTTATCACTGCGGGAAGTAAATTAAAATCTGACACAAGAGGTGATGATTTAATTTTAGCAGCCTTTGTTCCATCTGAAGAATTTTAACTTTTGATGAGCGACGTTGTGATAAAAGCATAATATTGTACCAATCAAAATAATGTCAAGATTTTATTTCAAAGGCTTTTAATAAATACTGCCGGTGACCTGGAGGCGATAAATCTTCTGAAAAGTCAACCTCCCACTCACAATCTGCTGCCGGTCAACAACTTCGCAACTGAAACGTCGTTTGCCAATCCAATCAAGAAACCGAAGGAATGGTTTTTAAATTGATGTCTAGTCTATGGAGAATCGATATTCGTAAATACAGCTTCGGAGGAATAGATGGCAATGGATGGGCATATTCTATTTCCACAGATGAATTGGCAACGTTCGATGGAAGGATGATTGCATTGTTTAGTAGAGCAGGCTGGAAAGAACATGCCTCTATCATTTTATATGTCACATGTTGTCTGTGGGAATACATGTCTATAGATTTTTTCTGAATGCCGCTAGAGAATGACCCGGCAGAGCCATAGCCTTTGGCTTTGTTTGTTTGTATTTCCTACCAGGTATTTTTTTTCTCGCAACAGTGTTTGCTTAGAATATTGACTTTCTTCTTTATTTACATTTTACCTTGCCATAGATAGGATCGATGATGGTATAAATATATCACTCGTCGGATGAAGCGGTTATTTCGTTTTGAATGTTTCTTTGGTTTTTCTCAACCTTCCACGATGCGACCGGGAATCGAATTACATCTAGAATAAAATTCCACGCACCAATCAATGAATTAAATTCCTGTTATCCCTGCTTTACAGGGTGCGGCAAGAAAAAATATGAAAATGTTATAACTTTGATATTGGCTTAATTTGTTTATGTTTACCTTCAAGTACTGCATAGTAACATCGGCATAGGGTATTTTAAGGCTATGTAGATTATAACATCTTTCGATACAAATTTAATAAGATACCCGCATTTCAATTATTTTTTAATTTAGGCAAGTCGAGTCATCAAAATATTATGAAATAGGGTACGAGACGGTTTTAAGCAGTTCATACATCACCTTGAATATTTGATAAAGTCTTATATAATATATACTTTGAACTACCAAAATTCGGACGTTAATCCCTCTTCTTACAGGGTGCGGCAGAAAATAATGCGAAAATTTGTTCTATTTTTTCAAATCCCATTTTCAACTAATTTAAGCAATAATATCAACATTTTCGAGTGCAGTTATCTTTATAAAGTCCTTTTAAACAAATGTATTCAATGTGTCCTCCATTTTTATTAATAACATCCTCGAGCCGACACCGTAAGCCAGAGGATTAAGATCTGGACTGCTAAGGGGCCACAAATCCTTCGGCCAAAACTTCATGTTATCGTTCAACCATTGTTGGGTTCGATTGGACGTGTGACACGGCGCTCCATCCTGCTGTAGGACAACGTTTTGGTCCTCGGAGAAGTTGGCCTTCACCCAGGGAAGCACTTGGTCCTTTAAAATACCGATATACACTTCGGTATTGATTTTAACTCCAGCATCAATGAAAACAGGCGGCATTTTCAAACCGTTGGACGCCACCGAACCAAACATCATGACACCAGCCGGATGATTGGTTTGAAATTTGAATTTCACATATTCCGGAACGTTTTCCATTTTCTGTGGTGAAATGAACCGGTCCGTGCTTTTCGTCGGAGAACAGGATTATCATTTTTTTCCTTCTTCAACAAGGAGAGCAATCTCTTGAAACGAGTCACTCGTAGTTCCTTGACCCGGTCCGTAATCAAGTGGCGTTTCACTCTGGCTCTCGAAGATGCATGCAGGTTTTTTTGATGATTCTCCGCATGGATTTCTCCGAAATATTGGCTTCCTTTGCAAGTTTTCTTAACTTGCACCTGGAACGCACCTAGAACGCACCTGGTTGCGAGCAATTTTTGCACGGACCGATTTGATCACGTTCGGCTTCCGCTGCTTCCCGGCTTCCGCTGCTTAGGACTATCCTGCAGGGACTTTTTTATGCGGTAAACTGTTGCCAAATGGCACCCTACCACCTTGGCAATCTCTTTCGGCTTCTTCTGGGCGAGCAACAAACTGGTGATCACTTCTTTCGCGAACATTTTGACGAATTTACAATAAAACAAATATAATGTTTGGATGCAGCACTTGAAAGTGAACATAAACAAATACACTTTCGACAGAAATTAGTCACTAGCTACACGAATTAACCCAATACTCAAGTTTGAACATTTTCGCATTATTTTCTGCCACACCCTGTATCTATCGGAACTTACCATCAGAAACGAGCATTAGACTAAGAAAAGTACAAAGCGATGGAATAAAGTTCTCAATTGCAGGGACCTATTAAAAGCATGCGGATTGCTTTCCGATCATGAAGATGTTTTCTTCAGCACCACAGTCCTACCTTAGCTTGTACATAAACTAAGAATATGCATGTGTAGGCCTGTTAAGCTCCTTGGCAAGACGTTTTGCACTAAAAGTTTGCTTATCATCACGGTTGGGCACTTTTTTCACATTGTATGCCTTCCTTCTATGCCTCAGCTTTACTTTTCGCATATATGATTTTGATTTTCTAACATTGCCAGCCACACTTTGCACATCAAGGTTAGGGTTCTTTTCAATAATGGCAACCACCTTCTCGTCTATTTGGCGGGAGTATACTTTTCGGATTGTTCTAAAGATTGTGCTCGAAAAAATGCAACTCTTTCTTTTCTGTATAACTTTTTATTGCATTGATAAAAATTGCAGAAATTTTGGGTAGTTTAGAGTGTATTGTTTGCATGTGCACGATTTCGTCCTAATTATCGAGATGGCTTCCATGCACGAAGTGCTTCGACAAAAATATCGGCCCGGTCGTGGAAAATCCAGGCCAGCCCCACAGGTGGATCGCGAAACAGTTGAGAATCCTTCGCCCTTCATTAGTGAAGGTCCCCCAAATGGACGACAGAATAACTTAGGGAATCTTGGGATTCAACAACTTCATTCTGAGTTGGTTCCCAATCCAGGTTTCCGTCCGAGTCCCGCATTCGGTTGTTTAGAACTATTGTCCCAGAAAATGCCAGCTACTCAAGTGGTCACTAAGGAATTGCCCGTTTTCACCGGGGATCCTACTGGTCGCTTTTTATAAGCAGCTATCAGCACTCCACGGAGATCTGTGGCTACTCCAATGCAGAAAACCTTCTGCGCCTGCAACGCAGTCTAAGAGGAACCGCCAAAAATGCAGTCAGAAGTTTTTAACTGCATCCGTCAACGGTACCTCAGATTTTGTCGACACTGCAGCAACTGTATGGTCGTCCAGAACAATTTGTCAATAATATGACCGCCAAAGTGAGGGCTACTCCAGCTTCTTGGACTGATCGATTAGAGTCTGGTGAATGTTGGACTAGTAGTGCATAATTTATGGGGGCACCTGAAAGCAATCGGTTTGAAAAGAGATTTAACTGCTTCAAGAACTGGTCGACAAAATACCAGCAACGGTTAGGCGCTCTATAAAGAGCCGATTTCGGTGGAGGACTTGTATGTATACAGTGCTTACATAGCGAAAATATCATCGGCTGCTAGTGGCGTAATACAGTTCGCTAGCATTCTACCGTAAGTTGGAAGAGAAGAGCGAAGCAAACCAAAGGAGAAGTCGTACGTAAACGCAAACATGGCGTCGAGGACGAGCTAATCGAAGCACAGGAACACCGAGAGAAAGCAACAGGAGCAGCGGAGCATTCGAAGAATGCTAGTTCGTACAACAAATTCTGTCGAATGAGCATTGTGAACGGTCACCTGCAGGGTTGCGGCTTATCATTTTTGACTTATGCATATTCATTTGCCGATAGCTCTTCTCAGAAGCTCAATTTCAAAATATAATGTATGATGAACTTATGGTGCTTAAGTAGACCTACAACTTGATCTAACAATACATAGCTCTATCTCTTATATCTAAGGAATAAGAGCGTATATTCGCAGTGATCTTCGCGATGATATTTGCGGTGAAGATCACGCGATTATCATCGTGAAGATCACTGTGAATATACGCTCTCATGTCGAAGATATAGGAGTTAGAGCAATGTACTGCTAGACAAAGTTGTAGGTCTACTCATGCACTACAAGTTCATCATACATCATATTATCAAATCGACCCTCTGAAAGAAGATATTGGCAAATGAATATGCCTGAGTCAAAAATGATAAGCCGCAACCCTGGTCACCTGGTTGAAAATTGTACGGCTTTCAAAGGACTCAATTAGGACGGTCGTTGGAAGTCGGTCAAGGCGCACGTTGGCTCATACCTCATCGATGATGGCCGTGTAAGGGTGAAGCTTGCGGCATCAAAAAATGCCCTACGCGCCACCGTCCGATTTCGATTCCACCAGTACCTCGAAATGTTTCAAATTATCTTTCACCTTATAAAGTATGTTTCTGAAAATTGATTCCATTTCTCTGTAATAGTGCACGACGACGTACATGAAAGCGAACAGACAACAGATCCTTAGACAACACTACACGAATATGATTACCAAAGCCAACAGATAGCTCGGTTTCATGTTTATGATCTCCGACGAGTTTCGTGATCCCACCTGTCTGAAAGCATTGTACTGCTCTCTCGTGCGTTCTATTCTGGAATTTGGAGCCTTGGTGTGGTGCCGTATCAAAGAATCTGGATTGCGTGGATTGAAGCAGTCCAAAGAAAATTTGTTCGTTATGCTCTCCGTTATCTGCCGTGGAATGATCCTGCTCACTCTTGGGAAGTGAAACATTGGAGCATAGGCGTACAGTCTTGCTAGCAGTTTTCGCAGCAAAAGTGCTACTAGGTGAAACCGACTCTCCAGGAATTCTGGCCGAACTCTTAATCTACGCTCCCGAACGAGTTCTGCGAACAAGAAATTTTCTGCAGCTCGGAACTCGTACTGCAAACTACGGCCAACACGATCCAATTCGATTCATGTCATCGCGCTTTAGTAAACTCTACGTCCTGTTTGACTTCAACTATTCCGCTGAGACTTCCGTCACCGGATTCAGCGTAGTTGGATGGAGAGCCGCTAGTTCAGAGATAGTCAGGCATTTACTACGTACTGGCATTAATGGCGAAGATACTAGACGACTGATTCCATCACGACAGAGTAGTTTAAGTTTACCGACAAGTTTTGTGTGTGTACTAGAACTAATTTAGTTTTGTTTGCTTTGTATTTCTTCTATCCATGTTGATTGTACAGTTGTGTACAATTTAGAAATAGGTTTTACGCCACATGGCTTTTACCCGTTACATTCTATGTTCTAGATGTTAAGTCAGTTGGAATTATATCAATAAATAAATAGATAAATTGTTGGAGACTTAAATGCCAGGCATTGCTTCTGCAATCGCTGGAAAAACAACAAAGCTGGCAATATACTGTCCCAGGAAGCAGCCCGTTGTGGATTCTTCATTCACTTTTCAGATACTTCAACATTCCACCCGTTTGGTCGTGGATGTCCGTCGACTCTAGATCTTGTGCTGTTCAATAATACTCAACATGACGAAATCTGTGACCTTGATCGAACTGTCGTCCGATCACCTTTCGGTGACTTTTGAAATCACCCTAACGTCATTTCCTGAACTGCACACAAACAGATTCCGTTGGTATGCTCGCTCAAATTGGCCATCGTTTCAAAGAGTGGTGAATGCTAAATTGGACCTGGACGATTCTCTGGTTGCAGACATTTGCAATGAAAGTTGATACCGCTCTCACCTTCTTCAAGGATGCACTTTCGGAAGCCGAATCCATTGCCGTTCTTGGAATCACCCCTCAGCCCTATGTTGTGACTCGCATTCCGGTAGAAACTCAGCGTTTAATTCAACTTCCAGGGTTGTTACGAGAAGTCTGAAAATAAATCCGCGCCAAATCCGCGCGAGTTCAAAATCAAATCCGCGCCAAATCCGCGCGAGTTCAAAATCAAATCCGCGCCTTCAAATCCAATCCATACACGAATGTTCTATAACTTATCAAGCATCAAATATATAGGATATGCTTCATCAGTAGGCGAACCTATTTCAAACAAATAACATGCATCACTCATTTTTGGCAGTATGCTACAAATAATAAAAGTAGATTTTTGATTAATTTCCTTCAGAAAAACCCAGCGCTTGGAATAGGGTCTCGGTGGAGCTAAAACCGTTCCCCACAATAAGATTGTCTTGTCCCACAATTAGATGCATTGTTCAAAACAGGAATGTAATTGAAAACTCCAGTGTGAAATAAAACCTGTAAAGAGGGAAACATAAGTCACGATGAGCTAAGTCAAATAAATTGACCGATAACCAACTTAATAAAAATGTCCAAACAAAAACAACCAATGACCGAATATGTGATCTACGCTGGCCAAGTCCACCCCTGAAGGAGCACAGGACGTTTGAGTTAGTGATGAAAGCACTCGAACACAACCGATATGTAAAGTATGTCAAAGAGAATGATCCATATTTTGTCAATGGTGTATCAAGATAGGTACGTATTTATTTAACATATACGTCATAACATTTAATAGTTCTCAATAGCCTTCATATGAGCTAATTTTTCCCTTTCTGATTGTTCCTTCTGCTGGATGTTATCTTTTTGTTTCAAAGAAACTTTCAGGAATGATGTTTCTGGATTATTGGATGTCATAGCTCTGATTTCTTTTTCCATCAAATTAAAAATATCTTCTTTAGCCTTCCCTTTCATTCCTACAACTTCTTCTTGCTTTTTGAGCTGGTGCCTTGCTTCCTTCTTTGCTTTTTCCTTATTTTTTTGTGCCTCTACTAATTCAAAATCTTTCTTTTGTTTCTGTTTGGATTCGTAAGATTGCCTCGCAAATTTCGCCTTCAAAATCAAGTCCTTTGAAACAACAAATCATTCTCAAAAAAATGCATGCCACTCAAAATATGTTTACGATTATTGAACTGCTGTACACTGAGCCTAGTTCGGTTTTCCGGTAACACATGCTTAGATAGTGAAAATTTTCTTTCGACCTCTGCATTAGAATGAGATACGCAAGTTACAATGTTGAGCAATGTTCTCATTTCAGAGAAACTATCGTCCTGGAATAAAAAATCAAGTTCTTCCACATCTGTTTCTGATTCAACCGTTTTAGTTGACAACTTGATACTTGCAAGTACTAGTTCTTCGTGAATTTTAGATTTGTCTAATTTAAAATCAATAACATCGACTAAGTGGACGATTTCTTTGATGGAATCCTTATTTATGATCCTTCCAACCTTGAAGTAGCTGACTAGTCTAACAAATTCATTCGGAACATCTTTGGAAAACAAATACGAGACGAAAGCGTTAGTGTGGTCTTTAAAATGCTTATTGAAATGAGATGTTTTAAGTTGATTTCCTGCAGCGTCAAGAATGGATTTGTAAATAATTACATCCGTATCCTTAATAAAACGTTCTTCCATTAGCATTTTGTTGTTGATGGCTTCCGTTATCTGTTTTGGATTGTAAACTCTTGACATCATAGTGACTAAAAATGCGAGAATCCTATCACTAATATCGAAAAGAATAAACTCATTCGTTTCGAGATACTTAAGCAACTTTTCCGTTTCTCCCGCTGATTCAATCACAAAAAGAACCTGCCCTTTGATATCTGGCAGCAGTAAAATTTTCAAAATTTCTTCTTCATTAAAGCTCCGTTTTGCCAGGCCTTGCAATATCTTTTTCAAAGAAACTAAGTGGTTGTAGTTTGAAAGAACCACTTCTGCAGCTGGCCGAAAGAAACACGCTCTGGTTTACTCATTTTGTTAATTCATTTAACTCATTCTGCAGGGAAAAAAATCGTGCCCGGATCCGTGAACTGCAGTCATGAATTCGAGAACAAGCTAAAAAACACCGTGAACTGACTCACATAATCACGAGCTAAATCACGTATTTAGGTAAAAATCCTGAAAACGTGAACTAGTTCACGGTCCGTTTTCATTTTCGTGAACGCTTTTGTTTCTGTGTGGGTATATCAATATGAGGTTGAACGAATCCGCGCCAAATCCGCGCCAGAACGAATTTTATGAACAAATCCGCGCCAAATTCGCGAAAATCGCGAAATCCGCGAAATTCGCGAAATCCGCGCTGCCGTAACAACCCTGAACTTCGGAACAACCGTCGTCGACAGAGGATGAAAACTAGGCATCCTCTCTTCAGAGAAATAGTTTCATCATTAAATAATCGCATTCGTGATGAGTGTGCCAGTGCTCGCCACAGTAAATTCAAGGAAACATTGTTCTCCATGGAGCGTGGGGATAACAAAATTTGGCGATTAAAAAAATTCTACACAAAATGTTAGAGAGCAACTTCCCAACCAGTATCCTGAAAATAGTACGCAGCTTCTTGACGAATCGTACCTTTCAAGTGTCTATGAACGGGTGCACGTCTGAACGGATGAACGTTCTTTTCGGAGTTCCTCAAGGTGCTGTGTTGAGCCCTGCTCTGTACAACATCTTCGAGGCTGACCTCATCAAAGTGGACTGTGTCCACTACTATTGTTTCGCTGATAACACGGGATTCGTAACCTCACACCGGGATCCCAACATAGTAGTTGAGAAACTGCAGCAGGCTCAAGACTTGATCAAGGAGTACCAGGGCAAGCGAAAAGTGAAAGCAAATCCCTCCAAGTTCCAGGCAATTTTCTTTACGCGTAGACGAAGCCCTGGAAACTTGCAACATTGGCAAGTATCCAGTGGGGGAGTGGATATTCCATGACTGCAGAATGTAACATATCTTGGAGTGAACCTTGATAAGAAACTCAATTTCGGCAATCACGTCAGCAGCTGTATCCGGAAGTGTGACAAACTTACAAAATCGATCTCGTTTAGATCCAGCTATCAAAGTTCTGCTGTACAAAACCGTATTCCGGCCTACGGTTGCTTATGGTTTTCGTGCCAGGTATAGCTGTGCTAGAAGCCACCGCAACAAAGTACAGATCAAGCAATATCGACTACTCCAGATGCAGCTGTGCCTGGACCATTTCCACCCTACATAGTCTCTCTGGTGTCGAGAGAATTGACGATTAGTTTCTGAGGCTGATACCTAAATTCCGTATCAGCTGTTTGTCTTCAACAAATTCCCTTCTTCAAGAACTTGAAGCATAACGACCACTGAGATATTAATGCTAAGCTTTTTCCTTCTTAGCTTAATAAGTTAGTTAATCGTTCGTACGCATACATGAAATCATTTATTAGTCTAATCAACTGTTGCAAGATAGACCCAAATCTACGATATGAAGACCAACTCACAAGTTGTATTCGATAAATCTGAAATAAATTATTATTATTATTATTATTATTATTCTTAATATCAAAATTATTCACACTCATACCTTTATTCTGTAAATAGTACTGCTTTCCGTTTTACAGAGTGCCGTGAAAAATAAAACACACTTTAGTGGCCAGTTGCTCCGTCATGCCGTTCGTACATGGCTGGTGTCATGGTCGCTCGAGAGATAATAACTTGCAAGAAGCCGCATCCGCATTGGATGTGACTCAGCTAGATACAGTTTCCGTTCATCACGAGTTAACCACGCAATCAACCAAATCCGTACGACAGCAGGCGCGAAAACAAATTCGATTTCAACAATGTACCGCCATCATAGAGTATCACTGCAGCCTGAATACCGACCACGTGCTCTTCGACCAGTCAAGATTATATTTTCTGTTGCATCATTCTTGTAGGCTTGAAAATTTGTCGTTCCAATTTCCGTTAACGACAAGCGGAGAAACCCGGTCTAATTTTAACACCACAACCACCACCAATCATTCAAACCCTCGTCAAGCCAAAACCAGCCGGCCGGCGACGGAAGAAAATCGATTGGATTTTTCCGTTTACTGTGTTTACGTTTGAAAATTCCATTCCCCACAGTCTCTTTCTGGAATTGTGTCATAGCGGGGCGTAAAGAAGTATATATTGGTAGAGTGGAAAATCGAACACTCAATCACATATTTTACGACCATTTGATTCCTCCGTGCAAGAAGACTAGGAAGCGAGCTTTTTTCTGCGATCTTGGCTCGAGATGAGTGGCCAAACCGCTGCCACCCACCCACGACTCATCGGTAATCATTCACGGGCCATGTAAACACAAACGGATCGAAAACATCTGCACTGCAGCAGCTTCCATCCATCTCCGGGCTCGTTTATTATTGCTCCATCGCTGCGGCCGAACCGACTGTGATAAGGTTATTTTTATTTACAACGTATCATATTTTGATCCACCGATGCCACAATGGGTTGCGATTGGATTTATTCCGGATTTACGATCTATGGTAAATCCCGCTGACTAAGGGATTTCTCGTTTTAATGATTTACGTGATTTGTTTGTTTTTTCTTGGAATATGCTACTTTGATTACGGTGGTTTCGATTGAAGGTATGCGGATAAATGGAATACTAACTCAGTGACTTTTGATACTTTGATAGTTTATTATTTATACTTTCCGAAGGGTATCATTCTGATTTTTCCTTTACATACTTCTGTGATCGGAAAGCGTTTTTCCTTTCAATAGACCAGATTATAATGTGATCGAAATTCAGTGTACATTTCGAAAGAATTTATGGTTTCTTCAATGTTTAAGAATTATTTTTAAGTTTACCGAGATAGGTACGGATTCCGAGTATATGTGCAATCATCATAAGTTTCACCCAGTTAGTAAAAAATCACGATAGACACTGTTAAGCGTTCAGGATAGTCGTGAAATTTAACAGCAAAGCAATTTTCTTGAAATATCGCAGCCCATTTGATTTGGGTTTTCATTCTATGTGAATCCATTAAATCCTGATCAGGATATGGACGATGTCAAACGGCATGTCATTGATATTTGCAATCATATTTAGTGCACGTGACTAAGCTAGTTCCCCGCGGAAAAAATACATACAGGATCTGTCGTTTGTCTCATTGAAAGTTACAGTATGCAAATCTGCTTCCAACGGTGTCGGTGATTCTTGGTACTGGTCTAAAGGTGTCACGGTTCGCATATTCGAACATGATAAAAAAAAAACCGATTCGCTGCACGTCTTCTGAAACGATTAGCAAACAATTCCGCTTCAATAATTCAACCAACGCTACTCATCCCAGGAGTTAATTGATTATTTTGCTGAGTGGTGTACCAGAAATACGCTTACTTTGAGTACCCAGAAATGCCAGATACATGACTATGTATTGCTGACCAACCTCTTGGAAATGTCCAGACAGTACGCGATTTTGCTGTTATCCTTGACCCAGCGCTTACGTACCGATTGCATTACAACGACATAATCTGCAGAGCTAACCGACAGCTTGGATTTATTTTCAAAACAGCAAACGAATCCTGCGACCCTCCTTTCCTTCGGTCTCTTTACTGCGCCGCTCTGGTACGGTTGATCTTAGAATCCAATGCTGTGGTTTGGTGCCCGTACCAGTCAGATTGATAAAATCGAAACAATTCTACAATTCTATTGCCCGGCATTCTCGCAACATGTCCTGCAGTGGTGTCTCGTCCATATGTGCACCTCGTGCACTGCACAGTCTAAAATTGTATATTTTATGTATTATCAAATTAATCGATTTAATACTCCGTTAATACTCGCAGACTGGGCATTTCAAATGGTGCACCAGATCCTGTATATACCACACGTGGATCGTTTGTAGATGTTTTTTTCCTATAACTTGATTGCCGATGAGTTAGTGTCTGTTTTGTGTGCTTTGTGGTCTGCACAGAGTAGTTTTACTCACTGGCTAGTTGCAATTTTATTCAGTTGTTTCGGGACATTGACAAGGTACTTTTTGTGGCACATCAATAGAGACTCAAAGGAGTCAAAGGAGGAACTATGGAGCAAGATAATGTTGTCAAAAGTGACGCCCGGGTTCGAAAGAAAGTGCACAACCGGTTAATTTTACCACGAGACGCCACTGATATCCTGCCCAGCGTATCCTTCCAGCTTTTGCCACCTTATGAATACTGGGTTCGCCGGTGAGTTGCGCGAGCTCATGGTTCATCCATAGTCCGTCCTCATGTACTCCACCAAAAAACTCTGAGTGCTCGCAAGTCCTCTTCAAGAATTGTCCACATCTCATGCCCGTAGAGAACAACCGGTCTTATTAGCGTTTTGTACAGGATGAACTTCGTACGGGAGCTAAGTCTGTTTGACCGTAGTTGCTTGTGGAGCCCATAGTAGGCACGACTTCCACTGATAATCCGTCTCCGGATCTCACGGCTGTTATCGTTGTCCGGAGTAACCAGTGAGCCGAGATAGACAAATTCATCGACTACCTCGAACTTATCGCCGTCGATCGTTACACTGCTGCCTAGTCGGGTCCTGTCGTGCTCGGTTGCGCCTGCCAGCATGTACTTCGTTTTGGACGTATTTATCTTAAACCTAATCTTCTTTGCTTCGTGTTATAATCTGAAGTACTGCTCTGCCACCGCCTCAACTGTTATGCCCACAATATCCACGTCATCGGCAAAGCAGATAAATTGACCGGATCTGTTGAAAATCGTGCCTCGCATGTTAAACGCCACTCGTCGTATAACATATTCAAGAGCAATGTTGAAAAGGAGGCAAGAGAGACCATCACCTTGACTAAGTCCCCTGCGGGATTCGAATGAAACCGATAATCCACCCGATATCCTCACACAGCACTGGGTTCCATCCATTGTAGCCTTGATAAGTCGGGTGAGCTTCCCCGGAAAGCTGTTCTCGTCCATGATCTTCCATAGCTCATATCGGTTAATTGTATCATATGCGGCTTTGAAGTCGATGAATAGATGCTGCGTTGGGAGTCTATATTCACGGCACTTTTGGAGGATCTGCCGCAAAGTGAAGATTTGGCCCGTTGTAGCCCGTCATTCGATGAAGCCGGCCTGATAACTTCCCACAAATCTATTTGCTAGTGGAGACAGTCGCTGGAAGATGATTTGGGATAATACTTTAAAGGCTGCATTAAGGACAGTGATCGCACGATAGTTTTCACAGTCCAGCTTGTCGCCTTTTTTATAGATTGGAAGATAACCCCACCCTTCCACTTCTCTTGTAGCTGTTCGGTATCCCAAATCCTGACTATCAGTCGATGCAGGCAATTTGCCATCTTGTCCGGGCCCATCTTGATAAGTTCTGTTCCGATTCCATCCCTTCCAACCGATTTGTTGTTCTTCAGCTGCTTGATGGCATCCTTACCTTCACCAATCGTCGGGGGTGGCACATCTCCGTCACTTACTGCATCGACTACGTCTCTTTCATCGCTGTGTTGGTCCTCTTCCTGTACTCCATTCAGATGTTCATCGAAGTGCTGTTTCCACCTTTTAGTCAGCTCACGATCGTCCGTCAGGATTCTCCCATCCTTATCCCGACACATTTCGGCTCGCGGCACGAAGCTTCTGTGATATGCGTTGAGTTTCTGGTAGAACTTTCGCGTTTCATGTGAGCGGTGCAGCTGTTCTAGTACCTCCCGGAAGAGTTGGGTCTGCTGTCGCCGCTTATGTCTGTATCGTTCCACACTATGATGGATAGCTTGACGCAGCATAAGTGCCCGCGCTGCTTTTTTTTCATTCAACACCTGCTGACATTCCTCGTCGAACCACTCGTTCTGTTGGCTTCGTTCCACATAACCTAAGACGTTCTCCGCTACGCAGCCTCTGTCTAATATATCTACTGAATCTTTGGTGGAGCCTAACAACGATGCCAATTGATTGTGCCTATTAGAGAAAACTAAGTCTAAACCAAATTCCCTAAGTCGTGGTTTCAGCTTTTGTGTAATGTCTTTATCGAAGGGGACGGATACACGTTTCAGGGGTTTAAGTAAATCGGAGAGGGTTGTTTGTGATTTCCTATGAAGATGTTTCTCCTTTTTGTTAATGATCGCTTGAATTGTCCTCTTTTCGTAACCATTGAGTCTGGCAGTTTCGAAGATGTATGCTAATGCCTTGGCTTTTCCAGCTTTATTGAGAGGAAGGTTCAACATCCGGTGGATCATGTGGTGGAGAGTGGCCATTTTGTGCTGAAAAGAGTGGTTTGAAGTGTAAGGGATGACTCTTCGGGTGTTTGTGGGTTTTCTGAAGATTTCAAACTCTAAAGGAGATGATGACAATGATTGTCTCACTACTAGAAGGTCGAGGAATGCAAGTTTACCTTCTTCTTCTTTAACATTACTTTCGATGCCAGGTACCATTTTTGCATGAGTATGATTGTGTGGCAAGTAGAATCATACGCTATGCCCAGGGAGTCGAGAAATTTTCCTTGACGAAAAATTCCTAGACCAGACCGGGAATCGAACCCAGCCAACTCCAGCATGGTGTTGCTTTGTAGCTGCGCCTTTACTGACTGAGCTAAGGGAGGACCGCTGCTAGTTTACCATGCTTTTCTATTTCATGAGTGAACTTAATGTCTTTGTAGAGATTGTTGATTTCTTGAAGAATTATGGAGAATTAAGGAGATCGTTTTGTTTCACTACGTCGAGGATGTCTTTCGCTTTTAGGATTATTTCTAGATTCGTCATAAACAGTTCACAGAGAAATGGGGATAGAGGATTTCCCATAGGGGCTCCTTTTTATTGTTTATAGAATGAACCTCTGAAGGTGAAGTAGTTCTCTTCCATGCAAAGTCGAGTCAGCTTAAGGTACATCCGCACGTTTTGCTTCCATGTTGTGTCATCTCCTTGTTTCAAAAGCCAATCTTCTAGAAGGTTAATAGCGTCCTTGATCGCTAAAAGAAAGATACCATTACTTTATTATCATTTATATGACTTGAAGACTGTACTGCCGTTCTACGCATAATTGTCCCATATTGCTTTTTGAAGATTTGAATTTTTCTTAATAAAACGGTCTATTTTCACGTATATTTACAGCAAACACAAACTAAAAATATTAGTTATTCGAAAACTTCTCGAAAAAATACCAAGTCTGTTTGTCCCATTGTGAAATTCTACGCATAATTGTCCCACTAGCGAAGTATCCAATAGCAATGTATTTTACTTCAATTTTCACAAGCGTATTGTTCAGAATTATATAAAACTAGATGCTAAGGACTAAAAATCAATGTGAGTGGAAAGCGGGAGGGGGCAGAGCGTCTCCGTTCAAAAACGTAAGAATGATATTTCTTACAATGGGTTCACAATTACAGATCAATTTAATATGCACACAATTATGGGCACTTCCATTTTATTTGCACAGTGAACGGATTGACCAACAATGGTTACTAACTGACAAAATTATTGTGGGGTTAAAAAATACCGACGTTTTTCAAAAAGCAAAACGAAATTTTATTTAATTCCAAATACATAAAAATAGCTCATAGAAAAAAAACATGGCTATTGCTCAGTTCCTTTCATTGTAGGCAGGTTCTCAATGAATTTAAATTTTTGTTCTGGAACATCTTTATGCTGCTTTGACAGCAACGCCTTCTTTACCGTTGATCCCTCAAGGAGAATTCTACCATGAGACGTGTTGATTCATCGTGAAGATCTTATTTGCGATTATTTAGTTGCTTCTTTTAGAAATTGTTTAAATAAATCATGTGTTGACGTCTACGGAATTAGTGTATTCTATGTAGTAACGCCATTTTTCGATTTGGATGTTTCAGATACTTTCAATGTACGGTCGCGAGTGAATCTAGTTCAGTGTGTATTGACTAACTGTTAATTTCGTTCGAGTTCTTAATGATGCCATTCGCCGCTTTTCGTTTCTTGGCAAAATTCTCCTCCTGGATTTCTTATTTTGTTTTATTTCTAGGGTTTCGTAAAAGCTTCCATCAGAATCGTCACTTATTTCTAAAGATTTCGCTGGGAAGCTTTTCGCATTCGGTGCTCGGCACTTCCACTTCCTCTCCCGATCCGTCAATGAGATCGAACCCGTAAATATCGCCATAATTATCATCACTTTCGTATGCAACACGGCCAATGCGTCCATTTCCGATTTCGAATAAAACTTTCAAAATTCTCAGTGGGACTCTTATGCGTAGAATTGTTCAATTTATTCCATATTTCTCGGCATAACAGTCCCACCGATCATTTTTCGTTAAAAGTAACATAAATTGAATCTACAAACGAAAAAAATGATAGGATTAATTGAATATGATGGTTTCCAACGTTATTTTGGACATAAAAGCATTATTTATTACGCCAATACTTTCCCGATAACAAAAATATGTTTTAACTATAATTGCATTTTGCTCAGTTGTCTATTTTTCAATATGGGACAATTATGCGTAGAACGGCAGTGTAGCTGTTGTACAAATTCTTGAGAGTTGCGAACTGAGCTTGTTGGGAATCGCTCGGAGATACCTTGAAATTCTTTTACTAGCCATTTTGCTAGCTTTTGGGCTGGAGATCCTACAGATGAAACAATCTCCCTCATTCCGACTCCGGGTTTGTGGACTTTACTAGTACGAGACACTGAAGAAGTCTGCACATTGTAGACGAAATACGCGTATCTGTCAAGATAAGCAAGGGTAGTTGTAATTAAATGGAAAATACTAATCTTTCTTCTCATTTCTAGTTACAGGTATTCCACTAAACAACTCAAACTCTCTAGGATTCAAAGATATGAGGTTTTTCGCCTCCATGATACGGTATCGGCATGCGGCCGAATCATTCAGGCTTTTCCCATCAAAACTTTATTAAGACTGCTAGAAAGATGAAAAAAGTTAAACAAATAAACAAGATATCGATTGAAGGTTTTTCAACACGAAATTATTGCAGATATTCGCCCAAGACATCCGGTCTAATGGCTCCCCAATACAGATGCATCGATAACGTAATCCACCTTATCAATTGAATGGACTAGAAACGATTTGTGCTTTAATTGGTACCTTTTATCAAAACAAACAAAAAACCTGTGAAGTTTTCTCTGAGCGTGGTCCGTTCGATTTTAAATGAGGCTGTTTTTTGAAAATATCCGAAACATGACTTTCTCAGTAAAGATTATTCCTTTATGGTACCCAGTTATGATCGCCCTTTCAGTTAAAAAAAAACCAAAACACGAAACACAATTCACGAAGCTTTGATTTCCTTCTTCAACATGTTGTTCACTAAGGAAGAAATATAATTAATTACTCATACATGAAGTCGGTCGCAAAATATACAAAACAACCTGGACGTTACGTGACAGCAAACAAGCAACATGGACTAGCGCAAACTCTTGGTAGCGATGAGAGTGGGTAAACATTTGATCTCCACGCCCCAACCCACAAACGAAAACACAGCTGGTCGAAATCTTGCCATTCTCGATAAACATTGGAAAGACGCAATGTAATCATCGATTTCTTCACTTTCCAAAAGACCGTGTCGGCTCTAGTTGCCCTAGTAAGTGAACGTAACGACAGATTTAGGATAGGGTGGTTCGTGTCTTTTACTTTCCCGCTCTCATGATAAGTGATTGACTGCTCAAATCAAACAACCCCGTATCAGGCAAGCAGCTGTTAGCTAGAAAAGGGCCAACTCCAAAAATCCCTCCATTTCAATTCATTGATGCTTGAACAGCTACGTATGAACGTGCGGTTTGATCGACATGGCATTGAAGCCGATTATTACCATCCAACGATTCATAAATAATTCAAACCACTTTCGGCTTCAGCATGTAGCCCTTTACTAATACTGTCCCAACCAAGGGCAGCCGTGCAAGCCGTGCCGCGTGCGTATCTTTCCACTACATGTGTGTTGAGCACTCCGACCTTACATTTCTGTATGTACCTATATCCAGCCCATCCAACCGATATGGCAGTGAATAACAACACACAGCCGGGGGAGATTGCAACATTTCGGCTACTGTTTCTCGACATTGTCCGCTTGTTTGCTGTGTCCGTTGGTATCTACTAGCCAGCAATGGGTTCGAAAAATAAAACAGACAAAAGGAACACAAACGCACCGGAAAAAATATGCTCTACAGACATTTTGCTTCATTACTTCCAATGCTCACAGTGTCAGCTAAATTTAATGAGCAATAATCTTGTAGTATGTAGGTATATGTGTCTAGATATGTAAATAAAAGCAAGGCGCAAAATAACTCACGTGGAAGCCGTTCGGGTTCGGCGCGTAATTATCGGCGATGGAAGCTGCAAGTGTGATGGACTCAGCGGAATGCCGGACACTGATTTCGTCGGCGTCGTCATGCCAACCGATGAGGTCTTATCTTCGGTCGTAATCTGAATATTGTTGGACATTTTATTCGCTGCGATTTTTAAGCCTTCAAAAATTTTGCACAATTGCTTTTCTGGATCAATAACACACTTTCCTAGTGGAACACTTTTGGCACCCGTTTGTACTAAACACGAGACACTGCACGCACGATTTCAATCACTGTTTAACACACCACTAATAAAAACCGAAACATTCCAGGAAAGCGTCACTTTTTGGCTTGCAGTGTGGGAAAGGCTCGTCCCCTTTGCCTTATCCTTGCTATTCCTGCTATAGATGCCTTTGAACTAGGATGCAATGCACACAAATAAAGCAATTCTGAGATGCTTCTGGGCAAACAACTTTCCAATATATGAAAGATGTATTCCTTTTGTTTTAAAAAACAGGACAACACTAGCCGGTACGCGATTATCAGGAAACAATAGATATCCGTATTAAGAAGAACAACACTTTGTGGCAACTTATTCGTCTATGTAGAAACCGTTCCGCACCGAAGATCAGCGAAGACTGGCGATGTTTGTTGTGTCGTTGGTTTTCGTTGAATTTATCGAAACAGATTTCCGAGCCAGGGATGCCAGTTTGATTGGCTCAATGCTCTTAACGGCTAACTTACACGGAGAAAAAAAAACACCGGTTTGGAACAACAATCACCCATCCAATGCAATCCAAAGTGGATAAGTAACCATAAATGCCAGCTTTAGCCAGCTTTGCAGCAGCGCTAAGATAATGCTTCATCAATGCTATTTTGCATTCGAAATGCTTATTACAGGCTACAAGCATCCCGCATAATCACTAACCATTCCTGAACATTTCCTTCTCTTATTGTTGACGACCGTTTACGTTAGTGTTTCAACATTTACCCTTATAGTTGACAACTTTAAACTAACAATCTCCTCTGGTTAGGAAACTTAAATATTAATTACATAAATATCACACAGCAGTGATGACTTTAAATAATTTGATTGGTTTGATTTGAATGAAATTTTGAACTGATTTGGAACTTTTTTTATTTTGTTGATTCAAAGCAGAGTGACTTCTTTGCGTGTATGCCATATTGTCATTAGGAGGTTTCATATTGTCAGCACTCGGCCTGCAGGCTATTTCTAAACAACCCAAATTTGAGTGTGATGGACTCAAATTCGTCGTAAGTATGGCTACCCTAAAAAGAGTAAAGAGTAAAGGGATTTGAATTCCCGTGGCGGGAATTAAGTCTACACAAAAATTATAGTTTTCCTTAAGTGTAAATCCATTCGCGGGATTTACTCCGGGAAATGAAATTCATCTCTACACACTTCTTCTTTGGCGGGAACAAATAATTCCGAACTCGAACAGGAGAAAAATGTTAAAATGTCAGAAAGAGAGCCGAGTTCGGAAAGATTTTTTTCCGATTTTGATTTACTCGAGGACTTTGATAGGTTTGTCAGTTACACGCTCAAAACACCCTCTCTTTCTTTCGTATAACTGTCTCTTTTTTATCACACGGAAAAGTTACTAAATTTTCGTAAAAATTGGATCAACACAATTTTTGAGTAGATCCTCTTTTTAGGAAAATTGAGTTACTTTTCCGTGTGAAAAAAAGGACAGTAATATGAAAGAAAGAGAGGGTGTTTTGAGCGTGTAGGGTGAAATTGATGAACAGTTAACCCAGGATGAAATATTTGATAAAATATAGAGTTCGTTAAAAAAAAAACGCTTAGCAAAAACGACAAGACGGAACAAGGAGATTGACATTAAAGTTGCTCTTTGCCAAGAAATTTTAAAACCTCTTTGATTGTTATATGGTACAACAGGACAGTTAAGATGCTATTTGCTAACAAATAAGTTGTACTATTATATCGTCCCTGAATAAATCCATCAGTGTCCGGGAGTGCCGGAAATACTGGGATGCTTTGAGGGAATCATCAACATCTTTAAAATAAACTTATATAAAATAATTCGTAAATTCGCAAAAATCCAAAAGATTTGTGAGAAATCCGGTGCGGTCTTCAAAATTGTTCATTTTTCAATGCTTTCTGCAGGAAAAAACTTACACGAACGTAAACCATTCGCAAAATCTGAGACGCAAACTTTGCTTGTCACTTAGTGTGGAGAAATGTTGAGAAACGTCATCTCGAAAATTTCCCGTGCCAAATCCCGAGCGAAATCCCGTGTCCAAATCCCGTGATGCTTTTCCCGAACTGTAAACCAGCCTATAATAGCATGCATATATAAGGCATATGCATTACGTCTAGTGCATCATTGTAAACGAGGCTATAAAAGCATGCATATATAAGGCATATGCATTACGTCTAGTGCATCATTGAAGTTGGATTAAAGCTGAAAAGGGCCCCACTAAGATCAAACTAAAGCTATATTATTTGTAATGCCATAAGACATTGCTAAAGTAGCATTATTGCATTGGTAATGCATCACTACTTTTTCAAGCTTATATAACGCTTCATTATTTGACAACTGTTGAATTGATGCGATCCTGCATTACCGATGTTGATTTTGGGTTTAATAAGTGCAATAATATAATGCTTGTGGTTACTTTGGAAATCTGACAGCTCCCATGTTAGAACAAAACTTTTACAATGCTTCTAGAAAATTCAAATGAAATTCTAATTAAAAGCGGATTGTTGTATGATGTAGGAAAAATCCAAAACTTCTCAATAAAGAACTTTTCAGCCAAATAAAAATAAAATTAAAATAATGCCCCTATTGTGCAGTTTTGGATTTTTCGTAGGCCACAAGCATTATATTATTGTACTTATTCAACCCACAATCAACATCGGTAATGCGAGATTGCATCAATTCAACAGTTGTCAAGTAATAAAGCGTTAAATCAGCTTATGAATGTAGTGATGCATTACCAATGCAATAATGCTGCTTTAGCAATGTCTTATGGCATTACAAAGCACCATTTCCCGGAAAAGATATTTTTCTTTTTTTTTTCTCAAATCTTCAACTGATAAAACATTGCAAAAGATATTGCTAAAGCAGCATTATTGCATTGGTAATGGATCACTACATTCATAAGCTGATTTAACGCTTCATTACTTGACAACTGTTGAATTCATGCGATCCCGCATTGCCGATGTTGATTTTGGGTTGAATAAGTGATTGTACGTCATTTCCCGGAATTTCATTTCCTGGAAGTTCATTTCCCGGAATGACATTTCTCGGAATGTATCAATTCCCGGAAAATCATTTCCCGGAAAGCACCATTTCCCGGAAAAGCTAATTTTCTTTTTTTTCTTCAAATCTTCAATATCTATATTCGTATGTATTGAAATTTATTGGAAAGAAAGTAAAAAACTAAATTTTATTGATACTGTAAAATTTGTGCCAATGCTTGGACATGGTCAAATAGTGAAAGGTCACCTTCGAGATAGGCTTTCATGGCTTTTCGCAGCTTTTTCTCCATTCTTTCCGTCTTCTTGATAGTCCTGTCGACAATATCTCCATAGACTAACTCTAAGACCAGTAGGTCCCATACAAAAACGATTTTTTTCTTGGCTCAGTCAGTACTAGAACATCGTCCCAAGCTCGGTCCCAAGCTCAATAATGCACCCCTTATAATGAACTCACATGAACACACTCTCAAATACTCTGTCAAAATAACACAGCAAATCAAAACAAAGGCGCAAATATGTATAACAAGGTGCTGGCTTCAAGGTGTTATTCGGACCAAGGGGTTCTACAACAGTGAACCAATTTCAAATCGCTAGTTACATATTGATTGTTGATATCTCCTTGAAGGCATCGCAAGTATTCTGCAGATGGATTGTTTTGTACCGTCCAGATATTCATAAATTTTATGCATAACACAATAAGAAAAATACTTTTTTGTATGTTTTCATGTTCATAATACATAAAAAGACTGTTTATTTCCTTGTTCGAGCCAAATGCGCTACTTGTAGGCTCTTTGACTCGAACATATTTATCTTTTTTTTCTTCTTTTTTTTCCGATCGTGTAAATGAGCTCCAAGGACTGCAGCACACAGTTCCAATCGTGGAATGGTTATGCGTTTAAGCGGGGCCACGCGGGATTTCGAAGCCAACAAAGAAATTCGAACATTACCTTGATTGTCTTCACAACGTGCGTAGATATAGGCCGTATGCGACATCCGACGCATCGGCGAAGGTGTGCAACTGCACACTGGCATTCGGCATGAATGCATAACGATGAATGCGGTAAGTCGAAATAGAAGGCAACTCATTACATATAGTTTCCCATTTCAGCCGAATGGATTCGGGGACAGGGTCATCCCATCCGCAGGACAGCAGCCAGAGTTCTTGCATGAGGATTTTGGACTTGACAACGACGGGTGCAATGAGTCCGAGCGGGTCGAACAACCGGGAGATGTTGGATAGAATACTGCGTTTCGTGAGAGGAAAAAAAACGGGCGCCGGTATGTTCGATCCCAAACGGCACACGACGTGCTTGCTGTTGTTGAGTAGCACCAAACACATTGTCTTTTTGGGTTTAATTCGATTGGGAACCACAATTCAAACTAAATGGCAAAACTAAACTTTTATTGATGTGCGACGAAGACAAACGCGTCAAACCCGTACCATGTAATGAATCTAACAACAGACTATTGAACTTTTCACTTAAATACTACTGACGGTCGGGTAATCAAGCAGCCGAGTGCATGCGGTGCTGCCAGATCAACCGGGCGAACGGGGCGAAAACATATTTCGCATATGTTGTGCGGGAGCTGCTGTCAAAGAGCCTACAAGTAGCGCATTTGGCTCGAACATTCCTTTTAATATCAGTTGAAACTGAATCCTTCAATTCGAATAATGAACTCAAGCCGATCTCTATATCCATTCACGTATAGAAATGTGGTAAATTTTAAACGCTCGTTGAAACACAATGTTTTTGAAGTGAGATTTTTTTAATATACTGAGGCCATAAATATACCGGACCACAAATATCTTGAACTTTAAAAAGTGGATCGTCGCTATTGCCATTCGCGCAATAAATTTTGGTAATTTAAAATATTCTTGTATATTATAACCAGGATGCCAATAGACCACACGACTGATTCGGTGTAACTAAACAAACGCTATAATCCTTACCATAATATAAGGTCATCAATAATAGAAAAGAGACTAAAATGTACTGTAGGAACGAAGTGTGTGAAAGAAAAGCAAATACTACACTGTTTGTATAATGTGCAAATATTTGCCTGAGTTGGATAGACCAGTGTGTTTGGAAGAACAGTTCATATTTTAAAGAAGGGTGAATCTCCTATAAATGATTCTCTCAAATATTTGTTGTACTTTAGATATAAAAAAAATAGAAAAAACCATTCATACACTCAACCAAATAATCTTAAGAATTTCATAACGATGCCATGGAATTTCATAAAGCTTACTTATGAATGGATTTTGTTCGCACGACGTTGTTCTTGTACGCCTTTAAGTTGTCCTGATTACAAGTGTTGATATATACTAGTGGGCAAGTCACTGGACACATACCCTCAAAGTTCAAGGCTCTAAGCCAGGTTGCTCCATATTTTTATTTTTTCGACATCATTATATTTCACAAGATAAATTTATGAAATTCATACTGATTTCTTATAGCAAATATTCATTATGCAATCTTATGAATATCAAATCACAGACAGACGTTTAAGCAAGAGCAAAATTAATCGATAACTTTGTGTAAATTTTCAAATCGCTAGCAAGCGCTAGCGTAAGCAACTGTTGCTTCACTAACGCTACGTAGTTCACTTGATCGAGGTGCCCACTGATGTGGTGAAGTTGCGGCATCTGCTAGCATGACAAAATATCTCTCGGTCGTTCGCCACATGCCACCCGATATTGACACGATGTTTTGACGTGCAATTATATGCCACATAGCGTCTACAAAACTGACAGATTTGCTTTTTCTAAATGCTTATTGACATTTGGCGATTCCTTTCAAATTGACGGTTGCGGAAATTTACACAAGTCGAGATTCAAGCTTGAATGGCTGTGATCAAATGTTTATTTCGCTGAGTGTAGGAGACTTACCTTTCTTTTATATATACGCTGTTCTTTCAAATATTTTGATGTAAATGAAAAAAAAAGAAAAACTGAATATCACGGGCCTGTTGCTTACTTTTTCAGAATATATAGGAAATAAAGAGATCAAACAAATATTATGATTATTATGTTTATAATATAGCATATAGTTATCATGAGGCGCAGAGAGACAAACCAGCCACCGGCTGAAAGTCTCTCAAATAAAGATAAAGATTATCTTGAGGTTATATTTATAAATTGAAATTAGGTTTTGTACAAATTTATAGAAAATTTTTTTTTTAGCTAAATATTAAGTTTTGCGGAAATTGAACTTTCCGGGAAATGTTACATTCTGGGAAACGATTTTCCAGGAAATTAATTTTCGGGAAATGAACTTCCGGGGAATGAACTTCCGGGAAATGGGAAATGAAATTCCGCGAAATGACGTACAATCATATCCCCTGTATATGCATGCTATTACAGCCTCGTGGTTACTTGGGTACTGTTGCAGAAATTTCTTTTCGATTCTTTGCTTTTCCGTTTCAGCAAACGGAATTTAACATGGGTTTGGGATAGAAAAAGACATTTCTTACGAACACGATACCGACCTGTACTCACAAATTAAGTTAAATGAAAGGGGAGTGCAGTCTTCAAGCAAAGTGCCTACGTTGAAGTCATAATTACAGGCTTCAGATTTACCGTGAAGTTGAAAAAAGAAGAAGACACCGTGTGGTAATAAAGCTGACAGGTCCCATGTAAAAGAATTGAAGGAAAATTTTAAAATGCTTCTAAAAATTCAAATGAAATTTTTATTAAAGGCAGTTTGTTGTATTGATAGACGAAACATCCAAAACTTCTTATTAAAGACAAATAAAAATAATGCCCATGTGATCAGCAATTAATTAACAATTTTCGCCGTTTTCACACATTGCCCTAGAGGTTTAGCTCTCCGCTTTTTCTTTGTTATCCTCTGACGCGAATAGCAAAATCCTATGCTCTCGTATATGTTGACGTCAGGCTCTTTGTTTACGACCGTTTGCCAGCATAAAACACCTGAAGGCTGAACACAACGAGATCGTTGCATTTGCGTCCGTGTAGATTTGCAAGCAGTGTCTGTCAAATTTATTTTAAAAGATCGCGAACGTATTTATTATGCGTTGTCGTTCACTATCAGTCAGTGTGAGAATCAGGAAAATTTGTGTGCATCTGGAAGTGAATTCTGTTGCGCGTTGAGTTTTGTGCAAAATTTTCAAATAAAAACCTTCAACGCTGTTTCATCAAGGTAAGTGAGGTTTCCTTTTGTGGGGCTTGATACAGTTATAACATTGGAACAGCTGTATGGATTCCTATTTGGTTCGGTCGGAACGATGCGAATACTGTTGTGTGTTGAGATTTTTTTTTTTCATTTCTGAATCCTTCCTAGCAGCTGATTCCAAACAACATAAACAACACAATTTCTGCGTCTCGAATGCGTGTGCGCTTGAATGGGGAAACGGATCTGGTGGAAACTTCGGACAACTGTGACGAGCCAAATTGCGTCTCCTTCCATTCAGTTTAGACGAAGCAATGGAAACGGCAGCAGAAGCTGATCCAGATATATCCGGAGGTTCATCCAACCTATTCGAAGAAGAGTTGCCCAGGGTTGAACAAAGAGCTAGTACGGATGGCGTGGAAAGCGAGGCCCAACCAAGCGAGGAAGTAGACGGCTTGGAGCCGTTGGAAGAAGATCTGTACGTTCCAGCAGATTTGGTTCCCGCTGGGCTGGAACCTTCTAACGAAATGGCACAGGATCAGGGTGCTGCCATGTTCATCAATCAACCAACGATCAATATGGAAATCGATTTGGCCCGCGTTCAACAGCCTAGCTTTATGTCGCCTGTGGTGATTTTGAACAACAATTTGCTGGTGGAACCCGTTCCGGAAGTGCAAGCGACAATAGAAATCCTGGATGATCCTGACAGTGAAAGAGGCGATGAGGATGATTCGAGTAATGCATCGGTGGCAGTTTCAGCCGCAGCAACGGCTGCAATGATGGAAAGTCCCATTGTCCTGATCGAAGATACACTGCGGATGGGAGGACATGGTCAGGATTCTCAAGCTGGACCGTCCACTTCGAGGAACCTGCCCGATACCCCCCGTGGACGTGAGTATTTCTTTGGAAGTTTTTATGCTCTTATGTTGTTAATATGTTTGCCGAATGATGTAAGTTGTTTCTATCAATTCGAGGGCTTTCACTATAGGAAAACAGAACATATATCATACATTATTGCCAACAAAATTAGCAGTTTATTCAATCTGTTTCAAACGAGCAATGCGTCTTCGAGTAATTTACGGTTTGTTTTTTTTTTCAATTGGTTTCTTTATTCAAAAAATTGAACCGATTGTTTTCACTCATCAAAAAGAGCTTTGTTTTCTGAGAACAACTATATTTTCTTTCGGTGCCGTACACAAACAAAGTCTCACCGAGAGGCTCTTAGTTGGATGATTTACCTTATGTAATCGTGTAAATTGAAAATAATTTCAGAGGAATTTTTCATTTTGATTCCATTTTTATGGAAGATTGCAAATATGCACAGCTCAACTGTTGCCAACTGAATTCCACAGCGATCCTGTTTGGGAAACCTCCATAATCCCATATGTTCTAATATTCTCAAGACGGCACTTACGTCACGTTCTTCAGCTAGATTGCGATACGATTTATGCCGAATAGAATACCGTTCCCAGCATCACCATCAGCACTTCAACGAGGATATCCTTTTTGAATTCGATGACAAATACACTCGGCTTCGGCCTATGAAATTGCTTCACCTGCGACAAAACACACAGCAGTCTTTACCGTGCACGAAATTAGTGCTGATTGCTCTGAGCATTGAATGGCCAGCGTTTTCTTTCTTCTTCGGAACCAAAAACATCCGGCAGTTCTTTCGCTAAAGTTCCACCATACTTCAGAAGAAACATTACCTTACGGTTTCAATTCAACCTTTTTTTTATCTAGTTCATTTATTTGGGAGGCTCAATTGCGTTAGCTTTACGGAGCCGATAATTCATTGATTTTTGTATAATATAATTGATTAATACTAGGATTAGTGGGATGTGGGCCGTTTACTCGCGGTTTACCCGAGGTTAAAACAGGTGACATTTTTTGGGATGGGTTGGAAAGAGGAACATGGAAATAGGATTCTTAAGTCTCATCAGATAGTTGTCGCCAGCACAATAACTTGGTGCGTAATGGTCAGGGCTCCATTTTGTATTCTACCGGATGTGGTTACCATTGGGCGACGATGAGACTCCTCAGATGTCGGAACAAAACAAACACAAACTAATGAATAGAAGAACAAAAACACAAGCAGATTAAATTCTTATACTAGACATTTGAAGAAACACATAAATCGATTGCATATAGCACAGATCGCGGGATCCCAACACATCTCTTATAGGAACATAAGGTTGTCTTCCTTGGGCCTCTAGGGTATTCAATAGTTGCGTTCTGGCGGCGTAATTATCCGTGCATTGCCAGACTGCGTGATCGATGTCATCATAACCGTTTCCACACCGGCAAAAATTGCTGTCCACGAGGTTAATTCGGAAGAGATGTGCATCTAACTGGTAGTGGTTGGACATAAGTCTACTCATCACACGGATGAAATCACGGCTAACGTGCAGGTCCTTAAACCACGCCCTCGATGAAACAATAGGAATGATGGAATGTAACAGCCGTCCTAGATTTCCGGTGTCCCAATCGGTTTGCCAACTCGAAAGGGTACTCTGACGTACTAAATGGTAAAATTCATCGTGTGAAATTTGTCCATCATACAAATCGCCTTCCTGGGCGCCCACCTTTGCGAGCGAGTCCGCTTTCTCATTGCCTGGGATTGAGCAATGTGAAGGGACCCATACAAAGGTGATCAAATATGATCTTTCGACCAGCGCACTCATCTGTTCCCTTAGTTTTGAAAGGAAATAAGATGAGTGTTTACTAGGTTTCATCGACCGAAGGGCCTCAATCGAACTAAGGCTGTCCGAGAAGATGAAGTAATGGTCTGCGGGCATGTTGGAAATCATCCCCAATGCGAAGTTGATTGCTGCCAGCTCAGCAACATAAACAGAACAAGGTTCCTGAAGTTTGTGGAAGGCGCTAGAGTTTTCATTGAAGACACCGAAACCAGTGGATCCATTGAGGCGAGACCCATCAGTGAAAAACCTTTTTCGGAATTGACGTGTTGGTACTTTTCAGTAAAAATACGCGGAATAATAATAGAACGAAGTTGATCCGGAATCCCATGAGATGCTTGTTTCATGGAAAGATTATAATGAATTGAGGAACTGCTATAGGTGAAGTGAGCACGGTCTGGAGTATAGCACGGAAGACACATATCCGACGATATGTAGTGGTGGTAAATTCTCATAAATCGAGATTGTGTGTTCAGCCCTAACATTTCTTCAAAATTGTCTATTACAAATGCGTTTTTCACTCCACATTTGATTAATATTCTGAGCGAAAGCTCCCAAAACCGATTCTGGAGGGGTTTTACGCCTGCCAGAACTTCAAGACTCATGTTATGCGTTGAGTGCATACAGCCAAGAGCAATACGCAGACAACGATATTGAATTCGTTCCAATTTTATAAGGTGACTTTTTCTTGCCGAGAGAAAGCAAAAAGAGCCATACTCTAGAAGAGAGAGAATAGTTGTTTTATAAAGAGTTATGAGGTCTTCCGGATGAGCACCCCACCTTGTGCCACAAATTGAACGGAGAAAGTTGACCCTTTTCTGGCATTTTTGCTTCAAATACGTAATGTGGGCATTCCAAGTACATTTTGAATCAAACCAGACCCCAAGGTATTTGAAAGACAACGATTGAGTAATGTTTCTGCCCAAAAGATTAAGCTGCAGTTGGGCTGGGTACCGCTTTCTAGTAAACACTACCAGTTCAGTTTTCTGCGGTGAGAAATCAGTCCCCAGACTCCTAGCCCAAGAAGATAGGTTATCTAGGGAATTTTGCACTGGTCCTTGCAAGTTGACGGCATGTGAGCCTCTTAAAGAAACCACACTATCGTCAGCAAGTTGTCTTAGCGTGCATTGTTCTGCCAAACAATTGTCAATATCTTTGACGTAAAAGTTATAAAGAAGAGGGCTGAGGCATGAGCCTTGGGGTAGGCCCATGTAACTAATTCTGGAAGTGGTCAGTTCTCCAAGTGAGAAGATCATTTTCTTTTCTGACAACAAATTGTACAAAAAATTATTTAAAATTCCAGGAAGTCCACATCTCTGCAGATTTTCTGACAGGATTTCAATGGAAACTGAATCAAAAGCCCCCTTAATGTCCAGGAATACTGAAGCCAATTGCTCCTTGTGCGCAAAGGCCAGTTGAATATCTGAGGAAAGCAGCGCTAGACAATCGTTTGTTCCTTTGCTCTTACGGAACCCAAACTGTGTATTTGATAGCAAGTTATTCGATTCGACCCAGTGATCGAGCCTACGAAGGATCATTTTCTCCAACAATTTCCTAATGCACGAAAGCATAGCAATCGGACGGTATGAGTTATGGTCAGACGCGGGTTTGCCAGGCTATCACTTTGACCTGTCTCCAATCAGGTGGTACGATGTTGTTTCGAAATAAGGAATTGAACAAGTCCAGCAAGCGTCTTTTTGCGATATCAGGGAGATTTTTCAGAAGATTGAATTTTATCATATCGCATCCGGGCGAGGAGTTGTTTGATGAAAGAAGGGCCATAGAGAATTCCAGCATTGTGAATGGTCTGTCCAGAGAGCCACCGTTTGGAGACGTTTCTCGAAGAATATGTTTTGCTGGAACAGAATCCGGACAGACCTTTTTCGCGAAATCGAATATCCATCGGTTGGAGTATTCATCACTCTCATTAGAAGATGAGCGGTTACGCATGTTGCGAGCCACCCTCCACAAGGTGGTCATTGAGGTTTCTCGTGAGAGTCCCTCGACAAAATTTCTCCAATAACCGCGTTTTTTTGCTTTGACAAGTTGTTTTAGCTGTTTTTCAAGCTTTGAATATTCCTCGAAGTGAGTGGAAGTCATGTGTCTACGAAAAGCTTTGAAAGCGTCAGATTTTTGCAAATACAATTTTGTGCATTCATCGTCCCAGCCAGGTGTGGCTGGTCTCCTTTTGAAGGGTGCACTTGGAACTTTTCTTTTTTGTGCTTCCAATGAACTTTTGTAGATCAGATCGGCAAGGAATCGATATTCTTCTAACGGTGGAAGTGTATCGACGGATTCAGTACCGATTGTTACCGCCGTTGCATATTTTTGCCAATCGATGTTCCTTGTTAGGTCGAACGGAATTCGAGATGGCTCTGAAGGATGAGGGCCACACTTAATAGAAATGATGATCGGTAAGTGATCGCTACCATGGGGATCATTGAGGACTTTCCACAGACAGTCCAATGAAAGCGATCTGGAACAGAAAGATAGGTCGAGTCTGCTTTCTTGAGCAGGAGGTTTAGGTATGCGTGTCGCTTCACCAGTGTTCAAAATTGACAAATTGAAATCGTCACATAAATCGTAAAAGATAGCCGCCCTATTGTCATCATATAGGTCCCCCCACCCAGTACCATGGGAGTTCATGTCACCCAGAATCAATACAGGGGACGGTAAAATAGAAACTAAATTCCAGAGTTGACTGCGGCTA